>CM023610.1:3907592-4285092 GCA_013358685.1 Antennarius maculatus | reverse complement strand
CCCCCTTCACACCCTGTGACAGCTGCAGCGCGGCACACACTGTTCAAACAGAGCCGCAGCCATCATCATCATCATCATCTGCTCCAACAGCCTGAACAACTCTCTATCAGCTGCTTTACACAGGTGAAATGTGCTGCACAACATCTAGCGCTATGTAAATGAAAGAAATGGAGGTGCTTTCATTTACATTTCGTCCAGACCTGTATGTATAAATCTAGCATTTTAATGCATAGGTAATGAGTTTGCCGTTTGATGCCTGGTGAATCTGACAGCAAATGTAATATGGACTACAATCTGTGAAGCTCCGATCTCCACATCGCGTAAGAACAGAGACATACGGAGAGCATTTATTTCAAAAAAGACGTTTTGTTATGGAATAAAAAAAAAAAAATCCTTCATTTTCTATTTCCATCCATGTTTGAGCGTGTTTGGTAATGTGAAGCTCCCCGCGGAGTCTGGGCCTGTGATCCGGCGGTGCTGCAGGTAGAAAGGGAACTCATGTCTGCGAGTGCCCCAAATCCACCACATCAATAAACCAGACTTAAATGTGTTTCACTTTGCCATTTCCTCATTTTTTTGCACTGGCATTTCAGGGCTCTTCATACTCTCCCCCCCCCCCCTATCTGTGTTTCTCTCCCTCTTTTAACCATGTTGTCTTTACTGACAAGGATGGCAGGGCTGCTTGGATTTTATAAACCTGCCATTCTTCAGCTTTCAATCTCTCCCACTCGCTGTCCCACTCTAAAAGCGAGGGGATTTGCGCCTAACCCCTGTTGTGTTAGTTTCTGTTGACTTGAGGGGATCAGCACACACTCTGTCTGCCTGAGAGTAAATCTGTGTTTTCCCATGCCTATCCCCTAAAACGTACACGTAGACATACAAAACGAACACACACCAGTAGTAACATTTAATGTAACGCGCGGTGAAAGCGTGGCCTCCTTTACATATGGCAGGTCGCTGAGACGCCTGAGGACCCCCCTCACACAGTTGTGGGCCCCGCCTTCACCGAACATCAAGTGGTCGCAATGGATCTGTAGTTTTCATCAGGAGGTGAGCGAGTAATGGCAGGGTCAGGTTTGGGGAGAACCGAAGACACGCTCCACTGGACCACACAGACGAGCTGCTGTCGCTCTAATTGGCTGCAGAGCAAGAATGAAAGCCAGGAACACTGCAATCATATTAGCCTCTGCTTTAAGTACAATAGGCACTGTAGGACCACAACAGCAAAGCAGACAAGAATTAATGATGGCCATTATGACAGCCAGCAACCAGAAACTGTTAATTTCAAACCATTTTTACAAGGCGGGTAATTAAGGAGCGAGTATTCTGGGCTGCATCTCCTGGCATGTGATATTTCTGCTTTTAGCGTAACGCATCCGACAGTGAGTTTCATTTTTAGATCTCAGCCACCACCTCTAATTCTTCTTGACTACAGCTTTGGGCTATTTGACATAACATTTATGTCCATTGGGTTTAATGCCTGAAATTAGCTGACATCACACTTGGTCTCAGTCTGACCCGTCTAATGCTTCCTGACACCAGCGATTCCCTAGCAAGCATCTGGGTAAACATGGGCTCCACTGTCCTTCAGCGCTTCTCTACACATAGATACTGAGTCAAACAAATGAGAAATACTAACCATGTGGAAATCTATACCTGCATATGTGACTGCATGTATAGTATTTATACATAACAGTGAAACATGAGAGGACACATTGGTTGGAAGAACAGTGTGTATCAACGCTTGCGACTTCACTTCATCATGGATTTTTGGTGGGCAGTCACATGATACCGTACATGCATTCTATTGGCTGATGGCAACTGGAAGTGCGCTTGGCTTTGTGAGTCTTGGACTTCCATGAGACACAAATGTGCTTTAAACAGTTGATAAGAGTGTGGGAAAAGGTAATACAGATAGAAGGTGGTTTAATATCAGTATGGGGAGGGTTCATAAATGTTTAAATTACTGTAAATAATAAGATAAATAGTTTGTTGCCCTATCGAGGAATTTTTTAGTCGCGCGTGGTTCCTGGAACGCATTCACCGCAAAGAACGAGGGCGCACTGTACATCTAAAAAGGAGGACAGGCAAAGAAATACAGGGATGTGATTTTGTCATGCGTACGACAATCATCTATTCTGACAGTCGACTTGGTGAGAATGACATTGGTCGAAGAGCAAGAATGAATAAACTCCACCTGACATGGCGATGGGCCCTGACCTTTCAGAGGGACAGGAAGGGGATGTAGAGACAGGGCTTACACTGCTCTGGGGGTGTGACACAGATGTGTGGAGAAAGATGGGCGCCCTTCTATGATTGTGTGTTTATGTGTGTGCCTCCATGCATGAGGACACACGTTCTGTTTCTAAGCATTGCATGACAGTCTCAGAGTATCTCCAGGTTTATCGGCTAAAAGCCATCAAACTACGACATGGATCCAGTAGGAGAGTGGTGGGGCAGGAGCAGAGGGTTATTTAACCCCGCTCAGGGCTCCTGTGTTGTGTGGAAAAGGCCAGAACTGACACTCCTCATTTCTCCGCTGCAAGTCGGTAATCAATACACAGGCAAATAAAACTCCTCGTGGGAGTTAGGAGATGGAACAATGATCAAAAAACTAAAAATGACTGATGATAAATCAGATTTAATGGGGAATTACTATCAGCTCAAGTTAAAATCTCTCCAATGTCAATTTCATTTCTCCGTCTCTCCCTGAATTGTGTTCACTCTCCACCACAGTCTTCTCCAGAGTCTCCTCCACAGTCTCCTCCACAGTCTCCTCCACAGTCTCCTCCACAGTCTTCTCCACAGTCTCCTCCACAGTCTCCACCATAGTCTCCTCCATAGTCTCCTTCACAGTCTCCTCCACAGTCTTCTCCACAGTCTCCTCCACAGTCTCCTCCACAGTCTCCTCCACAGTCTCCTCCACAGTCTTCTCCACAGTCTCCTCCACAGTCTTCTCCACAGTCTCCTCCACAGTCTCCACCATAGTCTCCTCCATAGTCTCCTCCACAGTCTCCTCCACAGTCTCCACCATAGTCTCCTCCACAGTCTCCTCCACAGTCTTCTCCACAGTCTCCTCCACAGTCTCCTCCACAGTCTCCTCCACAGTCTTCTCCACAGTCTCCTCCACAGTCTCCACCATAGTCTCCTCCATAGTCTCCTTCACAGTCTCCTCCACAGTCTTCTCCACAGTCTCCTCCACAGTCTCCTCCACAGTCTCCTCCACAGTCTTCTCCACAGTCTCCTCCACAGTCTCCTCCACAGTCTTCTCCACAGTCTCCTCCACAGTCTTCTCCACAGTCTCCTCCACAGTCTCCTCCACAGTCTTCTCCACAGTCTCCTCCACAGTCTCCTCCACAGTCTTCTCCACAGTCTCCACCATAGTCTCCTCCATAGTCTCCTTCACAGTCTCCTCCACAGTCTTCTCCACAGTCTCCTCCACAGTCTTCTCCACAGTCTCCTCCACAGTCTCCTCCACAGTCTTCTCCACAGTCTCCTCCACAGTCTCCACCATAGTCTCCTCCATAGTCTCCTCCACAGTCTCCTCCACAGTCTCCTCCACAGTCTTCTCCACAGTCTCCTCCACTGTCTCCTCCACAGTCTTCTCCACAGTCTCCTCCACAGTCTCCACCATAGTCTCCTCCATAGTCTCCTCCACAGTCTCCTCCACAGTCTCCTCCACAGTCTTCTCCACAGTCTCCTCCACAGTCTCCTCCACAGTCTCCTCCACAGTCTTCTCCATAGTCTCCTCCACAGTCTTCTCCACAGTCTCCTCCACTGTCTCCTCCACAGTCTCCTCCACAGTCTCCTCCACAGTCTCCTCCACAGTCTCCTCCACAGTCTCCACCATAGTCTCCTCCACAGTCTCCACCATAGTCTCCTCCATAGTCTCCTCCACAGTCTTCTCCACAGTCTTCTCCACCGGCCCTCTGGCTGGCAGAGACACAACAGCTACTGACAGAAGTTAAACGATTCCCAAACCTTTCCACAAAAAAACAGTGAATCACAGTTCTGAACATGTATCCTCATATGTGCACCCAAAAAAACCAACAACACACATACAGTCACATATTCAGTATTGCATTTGTACAGTTCATTCCACTGTCATGAATGCATATGCGTACATTTACTGTATATTGTTTACATGTCCATTTAACAGTTTGGTTTAGCTCCTGGCAGCTATTTTTCTGATGGGTCTTTTGAAATTAGCTAGTAACTAAATATTTTAGAATAAATCTCTTTAAGTTGTTTTTTTTTTCTTTTTTCATCCTCATATCTTTCATATCTTTTCTCAGTCATCACAATATACAGGTAGTCCACGAGATATGAACATTCATCATACGAACATTTGCAGATACGAACAACCACGTGCCACCATCGTTCACCACTTGTAGTTCCGCTTTCTGCCACAACACACACAGAGCAGCACCGAGCAGCACGGCTGCCTACACGCAACAATTTCTCCGATGACAGCTCATCGGAGAAATTACCACCTCTTCCTCTTCTTCTTTCCCTCTGAAGGTAAGTTACATTAGGGTACTAGAGTATTTTATTTCATTTATATGTTGTTTTCATGCCCTGTTATGGTTTCTAGTAAGTCTTAGGGAATAGTACTTTCTTATTTGGATTAGTGATGGTATTTAAATGACCTAAACTGGGGATTATAGATTCATCCATCCAACTATTTTCTCCCGCTTCTTCTCCATCTTGCGGGTCACAGGGGTTGCTGGAGCCTATCCCAGCCATCTACTGGTGTAAGGCAGGGGGACAGTCCAGGTGCGTTGCCACATGGAGGACAAACTAACATTCTTGCACACTTTCATACCTACAGGCAATTTTGACGTGACCAATCCATTTAAACTGCATGCTTTTGGAGGTGGGAGGAAAACCGGAAAACCCAGAGAGAACCCATGCAGACACGACAGGAACAATCATACTCCGCATAGAAAGATCTTGAACGCAGACAGCAACAGCGATACCCACTGCGCCACCGTGTTGTCCGCAATTACAAATAGAAATTCAATAAATAACAATTCAGCTTAAGAACAGCCTCTCTGAACCAAATGTGTTCACGGGTTGAGGACTAGCTGTGTATCTACTCTCTTCTCTAAATTAACTGAAGTGTAGGAATAACCTTAAACTTAACCTCAAATTAGCAGAAGCTCAAACCTCTTCATTAGATCAAGCTGTGTGAACTATTTCACATTTACACGCACACACACACACACACACACACACACACACACACACACACACACACACACACACACACACACACACACACACACACACACACACACATCTTCAGCAGGAGGTGAGGAGGAAGTAGCATATTGTTCTTTTAAAGATTCCAGTTTGTGTGTTGGTGTAGCGGCCCTGCTGCCACGATCAAACGCTTCATCACTATCTGAAGTTTTTGATGGCTTTGCTGGCACACATCACAGACTGGGAAAGCAGGAATTCATGACTAAAGCCAGACTCACGGTACAGGGGTACATAATCAATCTCCACAAATTATCTTCTGTTGAATCTCAAGCATGCACACACTATGAGATTTGTTAATAAGTAGACATCACACACTCAGTAGCGTCATTAAGATTCTTGTACCCGAGGGAAAACACAAGAAGCCGCAGAGTCAGGTTTGATGGGTCTCCTCTAGAGTACGGAAAAGAAAGTAGAAACAAGTGTGGATCAGGAAAAGGAGGGAAATGAACACCTCTAGTTCAGAGAGAGCTAGAGGTGAGAACATTCAATACTTGTCAAAAGTGAATTCAAGCTAACTATATTTTAAAAGACTGAAGCAATTACTGGTGCTTGGTCTCTCTCATTGATCATTGATCAGGTTTTGCACGGCATAATATTTTTGTTCTTTGAAGACTCACTATGTCAGATTTGGCCATCACAGCATCAAAAAATAAGTCTTGTTGCATCTCGTTTGGAAGCAGGGAGCTTAACCCTAATTCAATGCGGGTCATATGATGTTGATAAGCTGGGTGACCCCTTACTGGTCCAATGGTGCTTACTGAAACCAACTGCTTTCCTCTGTTCACAACACTTACAGAACCAGCCACCACTTAGCCACACATACGCACAAACAAGCACATACAAATTTTTGAGTTGGATGGAATTTCGGTTTTGTGCGACTGATCTTTTTAATTTTTTTTTTTAATTTTAATTTTATACACTGTTATAATCCCCGAAGGGAAATTAAGAATGCACACTCTAGTTTTTTTTTGGTAGTCTCAATCACACGCATGCATATTAGTGTGTACAGGCCCCTGTAATACACACAACCGCACACAAGGGGGCCTGTAGGCATGCAAGGGAGGTAGAGTGGCAGGCAACTCCTTCTTGGTGCGCCTCAAATGAACAATTTGTAAAGGGGACGGCACCTTGCTCAAGGGTGCCTCGGCAGTGCTCCGGAGGTGAGCTGACACCTCCCACTGTCAGCTCACCTCCGGGTATTTTTTGGGCGGGAGCGGGAATCGAACGGCCGATCTTGAATCATAGGACGACCTACTGAGCCACTGCCGCCCCATCATAGCTGGATCAACAGACGGGCACGTCATAAAATTTGGTCAGCCATCGACAAGTCTTTGTAAGACTGAAGCTATGGTTTGACCGTTTAAATTCTGCCTTTCTTTCTAACTGACCAAGTATGTCGAAGTCAGCCCAATGGTATAATTAATCCAATTTTTCATACGCTGTCTTGGGAGCATAAGAAGAATGTTTCAGTTGCTACAGTCTGCAGGACTAGCTTAGTTATTCACTGAGGACACTTTACTCTCAGAAGTAATAATGATGTCATTTTAAATACAAAATAGTATGTTTTAAGATATGGCACTGTAGCAAATTACTCATTTGTTTGTTGGACGGTGAGTAACAAAGAGACAAACTAGAGAGCACTGGATAAGAGGTGCTTCTCATTAGTGTTTTGATGAAAAGCGGTCTTTAAAGTTATTGTGCAATGTTGTTGAATTTTAATGACCCCTCGCTGTGCTCCAGATAGCAATCTGCCTGTGAACACATGCTGGAGGACTGGAGAGGTAAGAAGTGAAAAGAAAGGAAAAAGGGGAAACGAGACGAAAGAGGAAGATCAATGGAATCAAGACAGAACAGAAGAAAGCGGTAGAGAGAAAAAAAAAGTCAGACCTGGGAAGAAAGAGATGAGAAGGCTTGATTCAAATTATTTATTTATTTTTAGTTTTTGGGATGATGCGATTAAAAACAGAAATGATGACATAGCTGTAAAGATCTGAAATGACAAATGAGGTAGACTGGGATGTTGGGTATGGAAGAGGGGTAGACAGTGTCAGACTAAAATGACTAATCGTTCTATCTTTCTATCTGCCTTCCATGTCTTCCCTCAGTAGCCGTTATCCGTCTGTGCTTTCCAGCGTTTCAGGCGGCAGACACACACTCACTGCCTGTAAGCCATCACTGACATGTGTCACATTCTGATGCCAAATCCCTGTTGTGATCTTACTGTCTGAATGACAGCTTGCTAGCTTCTCACACAGCCAGATTGAAGACAGCAGCGATGTGGCAATATGGCAGTGGACTTCAGACTAGACGGCAACGTCTTTAACATCAGAAGGCTCCGTGCAGCCACCAGTCTCTGTAGAGAGCAGCTTCTGGAGATACACTACGAGGCATCTGTGCTTTCAAGGGCTGGAGGACGGCGCTGAGCATGAACACCACGATAGAAGAGATCTGCCAATGGAATGTCAGTGCCCAAACCATTTCACCTCCAATAATTAACGGCTATCAGCGGCGCCATCTCCAAATGAACCGGGGAGCTTTTTTTTCTGAGCATAGAGGCAGTGATGACATTTAAGGATGCATTAAACACTATGACTTACAAGTATAGTTGTTTGATAACTTCCATGTTAGCTGTCTTTGACACATCCTGAGCCTGTTTTATTTACTTATAGGGACCAGCCATTGAAGTGTTGCTGCCATGCGTTTTGTGGCAGGCAGTACGATGCTACAGAATGCTACAGAATACAAGCAAACCTTGGTCTTCAAACGCTTTAGACATTGAACAAATCGAAATTCGACCAAAACATTCGGAATTTTTTTGTCTTAGAAGTCGAACAAAATTTGGAAGTCGAACACGAAACAAACGCCTTTTTCTCGCCACCAAGCGCGATAAAAGCGAGAAAAGTCGAGAGAAAACAATGTGCTTTTTATCTTAGTTTGCTGTATTCAATAATTTTTCACTTAATTTGTGTTCCATTGCCTATAGTAGGAGTTATGGTACCGTAAACTTCTGTCCAAAAGACGACGGTAACTCGTACCTTAGGCTAACCTGATTACATCGATGTTTTTTTTTCTTTTCTTTCTCGTGTTTGCTACTTTCTTTTACATTTCTTTGATATGTTTCATTACAATACAATTTGATATATAAATGACATTATGAAATAAGGTAGTAAAAAGGTAGTTTTCTAGCGTCTTGGAACGGATTAAGACCATTTACATTATTTGTAATCGGAAAAATATTTGGAATTTGAACAAATCGGTATTCAGACAGCCTTCCGGAAAGAAATTGTGATCGGAAACCGAGGTTTGCCTGTATGCCAAAACAAGAGATGCACACCAAGTTCTATCATGTTCGAAGGAAGAGCACTGACACAGAGCAAGATGTAAGAACGTTGCTTCTCACCATCTCGAGTCTTAGCAGCTCTACTAAATGAGGTTCATACACTGAGGGAAAGACAGTCAGGAGAAACACAGTCGTGTGTCTACACCATTACACCCACCACATAGCGTTCCTGCTCATAGTATAGATCGAGTATTGAGGATATGATTGTCAGGCTGAGATTCTTAATGAAGAGGACATCAGCTGAGGATCTTGATGAACAATTTAAGAAGATCTACACAGTCTGCGCAGCAACATGGAGCTCCTTCTTTTTGAGTATCCTTGCTTTTGACTTTCAGCACAAGAAACCAAAAATAAGAGTGTGATCACATGACTTCAATCTTCACTAACAATGGCACCTTAAATCAAATTAAATTTTGAAAAAAAAAAGACACTCGCTTTCATTACTGCTATTCTTCAGTTTTTTCACCACAAACACACCCACACGTAACATACACACAAACAGAAAATATTCTCGCATAAATGACAAGCAGCAAAGACTGGCCCTCTCGCATTCTGAATGGCGGTAATTTTATTTCGGAGCTGAGTGACTGACTAAATAAAGGTTTGAGTGGCAAGAATGAGTAGAGAGGAAAAAAGGTTGTTAGCTCGTTACCACGAGCAGGTAGAGGAGGTTTGGACGCGGTGGCGTGATTGGACCATTGAGTTTCAGTCGTCTTGATTCCTCCATTGTTTCTGATGTAGGCTGAGATACGCTGAGGGTTTTGACAGTTGCATACGGTGCACCACTCTGTGTATGTGTGTGTGTGTGTGTGTGTGTGTGTGTGTGTTGACTCCCCGGATGTTGTGAGTGTTTCAGAAGGCTCATTGCCACTTGACGCCCACTCCTCCAGCTAAACGGGTTTGTTTTTCAAATGTCAGATCACGGTGGGAGAGTGAGGCGGCTTTCTGACGAGGCTATTATTGTTTTCTGAGAAAAATGGAATGAAGGCAAAGAAAGGGGGCGAAGGGATGCAGCAAGCAGAGATGATGACTGCTTTCCATTATTACCCGGGCTCATTCTCCCGACAGAGGAAATAGTGAGGCTCTCTCTATCTGCAGATCGATCCTCTCTTTCTGGGAAAACGGCCAGCACAATACACTATCTCTCCATCCATCCATCCATCTATTGCATTCTCTCTATGTTCGTCTTCTCTTTTTCATCTCCGCTGTCTGTCATTGGTTGGCTATTGTATTTTTATTTTTTTTTCTTTTCGGATAACTGCTTTTCCTTGCAGATAATTCTTGAAGTGAAGTCCTTTGCCAGCGAACAAATTGTCATAAAAAGTGACTACATTACACTCCCGGTAAAATGGAATCCAGAGCGCAGTGCATGACATGTGATAAAATAGAAATACGAGTGGGAGTTTTGCAAGTTGAAGGGTGAGAGTGTGTGTCATCCTGATGGTGGTGCTTGCCCAGAGGCAGCATCTGATTATACACACTTTAAGGTCACAGCAATAAATGCTAAAGAAGCACTGATAAAATATGATTTCAGCTAAATAAATCTTGCACTCATCTCGCTGTACATCCCTGTAGGAACACTGGCATGTAATTGAAATTGCTTTACATTTATCAACGTATCACCAACATATCCCTGCATTTAATGTGCTTTTGCTGTAAATACAAAAAAAATAAATAAATAAATAACACGAAAAGGGAATTGGAAAGCAGCCATCTGTGCTTGCAGAAAAAAATACAACACGACAAGAGGGCACACAGCGAGACATGAAAATTCACAAGGTATTAAAGAAGAAGTGCAAAAAAAAAAAAAAAAGCATCTGCAGCAAATTTCCTTGAAAATCTTGTTTTACATCCTTGAATACATTTTCTTATAATAAATAGGCTCATTAATTAACTGTTGAGACAAGATTGATGTTGAATACATAAGTCATAAAAAGGATTCATTGTATGCATTGTTTAAGAAACTTGACTTACAGCTGTTTTTTTTATACGTGCTCCTAAAAATGACATCTGTGTAAAATAATTGAATGATGGGATTTTTTTTTTTTTTATGTATAGGTGGTTGTCTAAAGATAGCTGCAATAACAGCTCATTACAGGGGAAAGAAAAAGAGATTTAGAGATTAGTCAACTCTTTGAATTAATCTAAACATTTTTAACAGATGACCTCTAAAGACGTCTTCAGGCAAACATTTGCTGATAAGATCCTCTCAAGCCCGTGTCTCGATTGTTGAATCTTATGTTATCTTTGCATTGTGGACTGTTGGTTTAACAAAATCTATATACAGTAGACTTAACATATAGTTAACTGCAGTCCTGTTATAATGCACCTGCAGGTGAACAATGTGATACATTGATGGAGTAATGTTTGAATCTCATGGTCAGAGGAAGTCTGTCTGCTGAGGAGACCAGCTAAAGAATTCATGAGATAAAGCTCAGAGCAGAAGAGCCATCCCTCAGTGTCAGACATTCATCATACACACACACACGCACACACACACACACACACACACACACACACACACACACACACACACACACACACACACACACACACACACACACACACACAATATGTGAGCTACTTGGGCTTACTCTTCTAACTTCATAATGCAGACTGACAAAGCCACAGTCACGCAAGGAGTAAAGCTTGGGAATGTGAGACCCAGGAGGATCCTCAGTACAATATAATAGTCGTCACACACAAAATCACCTTCCGCAAATCACTGTGCGTTTGTGTGTTTCTGTGTGTGTGTGTCTGCAACCATCCCATGTGGTCAACGCAGCAGAAACAGCATTGTCACTGACTGAGCTCCCTGTGATACAGAGGTGTTGACAGGTAGTACTCCTGTGGGACTCCTGCGACCACAACAAACTTGGTTGCCGTGTGCCTGCACTCACATATAGTATCACACACACACACACACACACACACACACACGTAATGACGTGACAGAGTATCTCAGTGACAATGTGGTATCCTCGGCACATCAATAATGCAGCGCCTCTGACAACTAGCGGAATCAAACTCCCCACACCGTGTCACTCCTCCATCCTTCTTTCTTCCCCTTTCTCATTTTCTTTCCATCTCTTGCTCTCCACCCCCCCCACACACACACACACACACACCATCCATCTCTGCTCTCTTTGTTACTCTCTGCTCTGCTGCAGCATGTAGAAAGGGCATGAATTAGAAAGCAGGCGAAAGGAAGAGCTGAGCTGCTCAGACGACACCGCTGGAGAGGAGAGAGACTGACAGAAAAACACATTTAGCCTCATGGGATCAAACCGCATGTAAACAACTGGAATAGATATAAATGTTTCACTGTCAAAACTCTGTATGTGTGTGTCTGTGTGTGTCTGTGTGTGTCTGTGTGTGTCTGTGTGTGTCTGTGTGTGTCTGTGTGTGTCTGTGTGTGTCTGTGTGTGTCTGTGTGTGTCTGTGTCAACAGGAAATTCAGATTTGTCCTTGTCTGTATTGGGGAGCGTGTCGTCCAGTGATCACAGGATTGGTGGTTCGATTCCCACGTCCGTCCAGTCACCCCGGAGTGTGAGCTGACATTGGGAGGTGTCAGCTCACCACCCGAGCACTGCCGAAGTGCCCTTGAGCAAGGCACCATTCCCCCTACAAACTGCTCATTTGGGGGCGCACCGGGTCGGAGCTGCTCGCCGCTCTACCTCCCATTGTGTTTAACTTGCATGCTTTCATCTTCATCTTCATCTTCATCTTCATCTTCATCTTCTTCTTGTAGGCCTCCAGTTAAGACCGCCAGCTAGCCCTTAATACTAAACAAACACAGTGAACAACCAGCCCTTTTGATGACATAGTAGCCCTCCGTAGCCACGACAGACGAGAGCTGCTGGAACCACTGGAGTGTGTGTGTGTGTGTGTGTGTGTGTGTGTGTGTGTGTGTGTGTGTGTGTGTGTGTGTGTGTGTGTGTACAGCACAGACACACACAGAGCTGAGCCAGAGGCCTGTTGAGTGAGAATATCACCGCGGTGGCTGTCAGCAACTGTTATGCCATCGTATTGCCCAATAAATCTGTATTATCTGATGTGTGTGTGTGTGTGTGTGTGTGTGTTTATGGATACAAACGTCAACCCACATACATGTACCGTATGCTTTGCCTCTCGTTTTTTGCTGTGCCTGATTTGTAAGCAGCTCACTGTCTATTTGCAAAAAGGCTTTTTTTTGTGTTTCTGTGCAGACATGTCAACTCACATGGAACGGCCATAAGTCATACGGATTTTTCTGCCTTCCAAAGTCCCTATGGAAATTCAATAAATTCCTTACAGGGAAATACAGTTGCTGTTTACATTGTCAGAACAATGAAAAGCCCTCCTTTGGTCATGTGACCATGTCACGCAGGCTGGTGTGGTGGATAAAACGGGGGACATCCACACAAAATGTCTCGTTCTAATGGGTTATATCTTTGATACGTGATCATAGAAAGAGAAATAATCTGTCAAATTGATGTAAATATTAATTTACAGGCAAGCTGCTCAGCTTTTATCAGCCCTCACACTGGCTGTATGGTACATGGACAAGGTTTCATTGTCTGTGAAGGCCCACCATCTCATTTGATCATTTCTGCTTGTGAAATCACAGTAGCTTTGAAGGTGATACACGCACACACTCAACGTGGTTTAATAATAATGAAATATCTGCAAGCATTAGAAGCGTTCACACAAATCAGGCGTTGGAAAAGATCTTAATGTATTAAAGGCGTTTTCAGTGTTTCCACACCTCGGTAGTAATGTTAACTATGTACAAAGTCAAATGTTATAATTCCCTTATGCAGAAATACCTCCTGTGCATTCATTTACTCCGTGATTCTGTTTTTCTCTTGTTCTCTTTCTCAACTTACTTACAGCTTACAGCTGCACACCCATAAGTCTGCATTTCAAGTTCAGATTGAAAAGGTTTCTTACAGCAGATCATGGGGACCAATTAAGTTCAGTTTGGTAATAAAATAGAAAAGTGAGATTGTGGTAATGAAGGGCGACTCCCATGCAGGTGACCTGGCTTAAATAACTTTCTGTTACTTGAAAGGGTTTCATTCAAACTTTTATAGATGTGTAGATTTGAGAAAAATCTGGAGAATTTTCAATACGTGTTTTACACATGTGATCAGATGATGATGTGCTATGTTTGTTTTCATCCATCTCCTCTTCCACACCTCCGCCCTGAAGCCTGAGACACAGTTAGCCTTGAGACCACTCATAAACACTAATTATGTACGGCTGAAGCGAGACAGCTTTTCCTCTGAATAGTTAACTCTAACTGCAATACTTGCAGTCTAAATGGATTTGATAAACACACACACACACACACACACACACACACACACACACACACACACACACACACACACACACAGACACACACACACACACACACAGACACACACACAGACACACACACACACACACACACACACACACACACATCACATCACAGACATCAACTCATCCATAATGCTGACAGCCAGTATTGCTCAGCAGAGAGATATTACTTAGCTGTACTGCGTCGGTTGTACTTGCAGCAGAGAAAAGCAAAATATTCACAAATATCATTTTAGTGTAAGACTGTTGCTGACAGATTCCCACATGTTCCGTCTCCGTGGACACGGTTTCCCCATCAACCCCCCCAGTCTTGTGACCGACTGCTTCCGTTCACCTGACAGAACTTATACTCACCATCTTGGAGTACACGGGGGTCAGTGGATGTGAGGTCAACATGTTTCCATGAAAATGGAAACCAGAAAAGAGGATTGGTGCATAGAAGGAGGGAACAGGCACCCAAATCTCCCTCCTTATGTTACTCTCTTTCACCCCCCCCCCCAGCACTGGCAGGACACACCAACAGAGGATGAGGCTGTTTGCCATGTCCCCTGGAAGTGCCAACATTTTTTTTTTAATGTTGCACTGGAAACCCATCTTTCTCTGTATTTCTAAATGCTGTGTTTTCTCTTTCTATCCTGTCTTCTCGATGTTAACCTTCCATTAGCGAGTGTAATATCAGGGCTTTGCGTGTGTGTGTGTGTGTGTGTGTGTGTGTGTGTTCATGTATGCTTCCTGCTGCTGCACTTTCCAGGCACTATGACAATGTTCTCCAAGAGAGCCATTAGTGCCTCTTCACGCTACTAAGAGCCATGCAACACGCTAAAGGATGAGAGAAGGAAAGGAATGAAGAGGATTATGGGAGAGGGAAGTCACAGGAGAGGATTGGGGTGTGTGTATCTGGGGGAGCAGAGCCGGGCAGTATGGCTAGTCATGGGAGAAAAGAGGGTGGAGAGGGGATTAAAGAGGACTGAAGATGGGCAAAAGAGGAAACGATGAAAAGGGAACCATGAAGCCATGTGAGCTGGATTGGTGGGTTGGATGTGAGGGGGCTGGGAAATGTGGGACCTTCCAATATGCCTGTTTAACAAACATCATTTGCATAGAACTGATGCACATGGAGTTATGTGTCACAGTTATTTGCATACATTTGCATAAGATTAATTCCTTTCCCAACTGCGACAGCGATTGTTTCTGATGCAGAAAGTAAGTCAACAAAAAAGGAGGAAGGCATCCAAACAAAGCAAACATATTGACACAGACACGCTGAAAGAGACCGCGGGACCTGTTTGGGTGTGTGTGTGTGTATGTGTGTGTGTGTGTGTGTGTGTGTATGGATGTCGGGCTATCTGCAATCATTACAGGTCATCTTATGTCTCTTTTTTATATTTCTATTATATTTTCTGTTTAAACACAAACTCTCATTAACACACACGCATCAATACAGTGCAAAAAATTGAACACATTTTTACCACATATTGAAAAATTATCAATAGTTGGCACCTCTCCATGACAGCAGCTCACAATCATGTCTAAAATACTGAAAGAATATTATTCTGAATAAATAGGTAATATTGTGTGTTACATAGTAATTATTCTGTGTGTTTGTGAATGTGTTTGTGAGTGTGTATGTGTGTGTGAGCGTTACTTCTTTTATCAATAACTTCATGCCACATTAAATCAAACCTCAGCAGAAAACATTGCTCTTTTCTTTCTCGATCAATGCCCTCCAGTGTCACCAGGCTGCACAGGAAATATGTAATAAACACGAGAATAAATAGAATTGAAAAAAAAAAAAGATAACTACCAAACCAAAAGACTTTGGAAAGTGACATTTTTGTCAGCCACTGTATCAATAACAAGGCATTATGATGAATTTTTCTATTTACCTATGTCTAATACTCACATTTTCTTTCATCACCTTGTGACTTGCAGCTTTCATTGAACCAGCAGTAACGTGGGAGTCCTAACAGTAGAAGTGTTGATATATATTAGATATGTAGGGCTTAGCAATGAGATACAGTAGGCCTATTGGATAAATAATGAGCATTTGAATTCAAATAAAATATGTTATTAGAGCTAAGGATGATTTTAGATTCAGTAATATATCTTATTATTATGTTATTATTGTTATGAGAAGTAAGGAGTTAATGAAATTCATTTTTATGTGTAACTTCCATTATTATTTTCTTCTTTGGAGGACCTCTATTTCATCATTGTCCAATATGGATGAATGAAATATTGATTCGCTGATCCACTAGCAATTTATTTAATCATTGTCTTCAAGATGAAACAATCAGTAATGGTCTTTTCTTCAGTCGTTCATTACAATCTGGGTCATACTGAAGCCTAGCTGATATTGGACAGTTCATTCCTGGGCCACATATAAGCAGATGAACACATGTTGACCCTCACAGTTTTACCCACGGTCAGTCTGAAGTGTCCAATTCACCTAAGCTGCGTGTTTATGGAGGTGAAGCAGGAGAACCCAGAGAGAACCCATGTGAACACTGGGACGCGTAAACGCTGCTCGCAAGGTGGAATCCGCCCCATTGTGGGAAATTCTACGCTTTAAGTAAATCACATGTGTGTATTTAACAGAGCTGTTGTATTTTAACGGCTTGCGTTGCTGTACTCAACGGATTGATGTTCCTCTACAAGCACTCTGAAATGCAAGGAGTCGTCCAAACAGACAGACAGCAGCAAATAAAGTTACAGAGGCCATTGTCATCCTTCTCCATATATCCACTGCTGTAGCAGTAACCTGGTTATGGTGCACCTAACCACAGTCGTGTCATATCCCCTGTGTCACATTGCCTACTTCAGAAACACTCGCTGCCTCTTCAAGAGACACTTCGAATCTTTCTTTTTCTAGGAGATGCTGAAGTTATCAGATTGTGACCCTTTTATGATGAAAGAGGGAAGAAACTACAATAAAATCCAAAAGTATTGAAAGCCTAACATGACACGAGGAGATCTGGTTTTGACTTTAGTTATAAAAGTTGCATTTAAACAAATGAAAAGTATGCAACAGCGAACATACTTTTAGTGGATTAACTGCACGTGTCTTTCAAGAGGTTCACTCACAAGACGAAAATAAAATAACTCCATTGCTTTATAGTTAAAATTAAATAGGTGGCACACGATTGGTCCATCAGGTTTAGTGTCAAAAAATGCGCGTGCGTGTGTTTGTGTGTGTGTGTGTGTGTGTGTGTGTGTGTGTGTGTGTGTGTGTGTGTGTGTGTGTGTATGTGTGTGTGTCTGCAACCAAATCGCATGAATGCATCAAGCAATTGTAAGTGTAATCAAGGCCACAATCTGTAAATTGTAATTAAATCGTTGGAAACATTTTTGTGGCAATTTTCCCATTTTTGTTTGTGAACCAGATTTAGAAACTCCTTGGAGAACACATTCAGTGATAACCTCTGCTTTGTCATGAATGTTCTCTCCCCCCTCCTCTCCCACACACTCCCTGTCTCCATCGCTAAGTGTCTCTTCGTTTCTGCATCCGCCGTAGTTGAGAAAAGACGCAACAGTGTGTCGCCCTGTCAAGTTTGTATCCACTGTGAGTCCCTTTTTACTTTTCTGAAGCATTTAGCGGCTCTTTTTCTCCCCCCCCCCACACACACACTCTCTTGGAGTGTGAGAGGGTGTGTGTGTGTGTGTGTGTGTGTGTGTGTTTCCGCGCCCTAAGCACTCTCTACCTAGAGATTAGCCTTCATTTTGCAGTGAGCCACTAGAGCTGCTGACACAGCTACTCCATGAAGGGAAACTTTGCATATTGTGTGTGTGTGTGTGTGTGTGTTTCCATCCATTCTCTCCACAGTATAGGATGAGCTACAGTACAATGTGAATCGGCTCCACTTTGATGCTGCCGCAGCTTTTCACTTCGTTCATTATTCTTCAGGCTCACAGGAGATTTGGATTCACGTTGCATCTCACTTTGAAGCTTTAAGCTGTTAAGGTTGTTCACAAGTCCTTCAAAGCTCACCCCTGTGTGTGTGTGTGTGTGTGTGTGTGTGTGTGCAGCAGTGGACATAGGTGAGTGTGTGCATGCATCACGCCACGGGACGGGTTTTATCCCCAGTGCTCTGAGACTGCACGGTCATAAATATACAGGAGCATCTGTCTGACATTCACACACTCCTACACACACACACACACACACACACACACACACAAACCCAGCAACCTGAAGGGTGCTGGCTTTTTTTTTTTTTCCTCCCTTGACAGTACTGACACCACCCAGTGGGAGATTGCATCGTTATGGCAACTGGGACGGTTGGTTTTGCATATTCATGAATACTAATGAATGTGCAGGAATGGAAATTGAATGTTAAAACTTCTATTCTGGGGGCCATATGGTGGACAAAGCTCAGGGAGGGACTTGAGATCACTTTGAATTTGTTTATGCATGTGGTTTTTGAAGGGATGAAGGCAGGGTGGGGTAGGGGGGCTCATGCTGAGGACTTGTGCTGGAGCCAGCCACTGATAGTTAGAGCCTGACAACGGGGTCAAAGCGTGGAGCTTCTGGGGAAGTTTTTCTCTGTGTCTCTGCTTGTTGCTGCTGTCAGAAACCCTGAAAACAGGGGTTGAGAACGGTCTGTAGTTTTAGCACTGCTACTGAGAACCTCAGCCTCCGCTGGACACTCCCTCCACTGAACCGCATCACCCCAGTCGAGTACAGGGAACAGAAAAGCTGCTGGAGGACACTACTTTGTTTTATGGATGGTTGTGTTTCGCTCCTGATCTCACTTCATCCCATTCATATTACAACGTGTTGTATTTTATGACATTTCTGTTGAGTTATTGAAGGGAGCAGCTGCTGAATTATGAAAACCTGTAGGGTGATTCACAATCAGACCAAACAGATGATGCCATCTGGGCATCTCTGCATCTGTGCCTGATGGAATCAGTGCAAAGGTCAAAGGTTAAAGATCTTATTCAGTATCAACATCACAAGTTGTTGTTGTTGTTGTTTTTTAAACTGTTTAATACATTTGTAATATGTTTTACAAATGAGGAAATCAATTCATGTCAGGTACGATGTCGAGTCGATGTCTGAGACTCTTATTTCTAGTCCCTCTGATCTCGCCACACTGAACAATACATCCGTCTTCATCCCTGTTGTCACACTCACCTCACACTCACCTCACACTCACCTCACACTCACCCGCCTCCTCATCTTTTGTCCCAACGATCTCTGGTGAACATGCCCACCTGTCAGGATGAGTTCATCAGTGACCCGGAGCAGACCGCCACTTTAAAAACCGCCACTTAATTCAGAGCACACACACACACACACACACACACACACACACACACACACACACTCACAAACACACGCGCACACACACACAACACCGAATAATTGCAGACACAGAGCGGCAGTGGAGACAGAGGATTCCCCAGAGACACCTCCCATAGAGGAAAATATTTACAAGGGTTCCATCTCATCAAACTCCCTCTCTCAGAGCTGTACGCCGTTTCAGAGGGAGAAATACAGGTTAAGTTGTGTGAAATTAGCGTGACAGCACATGCAAATTCTCCACAGCCCTCCCACAATGGAACCTGTCAATCTGAAGGATGGCCTCCCTGTTTCTGTGTAGGTGTGCTGATGTGACCACTCAAAAGGAACTGTACTCTTCGAGATGCTAAAGTGGCTCTGCTTAAAGCAGTCCCAATCTCATCCAGCCAATCACGTACACGATGTCATTTACACGTTTATGCAAACTCAAAATCTCTTTCCTGAACAACATAACACATCTTAAACAGCAGATGTGTGTGTGTGTGTGTGTGTGTGTGTGTGTGTGTGTGTGTGTGCGTGTGTGTGTGTGCCTCATTCATAATAAAAGTATCTGCAGGATTATTGGAAATCTTAAAGTGCTTCCTGAGAGTCTCTCTCTGAAACTGTTTATGTTTTACCCCCTCTAGTTCTAATCTGTACTCAGCATAATTGTCTAATCTGATGTATTTATAGACACACACAGGGCTTTCTGCCTTCCATCGTTCCCTACATACTGTAATCTCCTTCTTTTCCACAACGTCTCCAGCTCATCTGAATCCTCTTGTAGATTTATGCAATTTATACATTTTCCTTCTTGTTCTCTATGCCTGTTTTTATCAAACATGTGAAATGCATTCTTTATGATTTATTAAGGAGATGGTCAGCTACAGTTATATGTGTGACATCATCCATGTATTCACTACAAATAAAAAAGGTGGAGTCTTTCTACAAACAGGACGTACTGTATGTGATGGAGCAAAGGAAGTGTGCTTGAGACATCGCACACTGCTTAAATATGCACAAACACACTCGTTCTTCCAAGAAGAATTAAACATAAAGCTCCTATTTACACCAAGGCATCTAGAATTTTTATAAAGAATATTGCAAATTTGATGAATATTGAATACTGGTTCATCTTATATGCTTGCCAAGGCCAAATACCATCTCTTTCATGTGTTGTGTGTGTGCGTGTGTGTGTGTGTGTGTATGTGTGTGTGTGTGTGTGTGCGCGCGAATCCCAAGCCTCCATTATTTGCTTCTTTGTGTTTGTTGTCACAAGCTCAATTTGCATGTTGATATCAACTCATTATAATCTTTAACTGAGTTGATGAATGCAGATTATGCAGCTTGTTACTCAACTTGCAGCGGAGCTTGCACATGTACATACGCATGCACATGGGTGCATACATGCATACAAACACACAGGGAAATTGAATGAATATGTATGTCCTGCAGAGAGGCTAAGAAGAAAGTGTGATGCAGTTTTGGTATTTCCAGAATATAGTATCTCACAGAAGTTAGAAAGAAAAGCACTGCATGAGAAGGCGAGAGGGTCATCTGTTTCCTCTAATATTATTCACTAGATGCTACATCTATCTTTTCTGTTCTCTTCTTCCTCGTGTGATCCCAGTGGATTCTTCTTTCCTTTCTGTTTCTCTCTGCCCGGCATCTCAGCGATGATATTTTTCTAGATGTAAACCAAGAAATATAAACCTGAAATGCCGTCATTATTTAAAACAAAATGTCTGCAAATTCATTCCATTTTGATGGGTTTTAATAATTACATTACTGTAGATCCCTGGTTTCTACTTCCTCCTCTTACCTTCACTCAATGCTCATCAGTTAGTCTCTGTGTAGGTGAAATGATGAAAAGATGAAGTCGGCTGGGCAGAGAGATGGAAGGCAAACAGTGAAAATAGTGATAGTCTGGATTTAGATGTTTTATTGGTCGCTGTGCTCTGTTACCAAGCAACACAGAGAAAAGGCCTTAGTCACTGGGTTCCTGTGGTGAACCAGCTGATCTCACCAAGGTTGAGGTGAAAGGTCAGCGTAGCCCCCCCCCCCTCTAAGAAAATATCGATTCAAACCAAATAAAGTAACAGGAGGAAACCTTAAAATGTTGCCGCTGTATGAAGTCTGGGTGGCAGAAAATATGTGCCTGCGCATAAATGCATATATATTCTGTGTACAGCGTGTGCTTGTTCTTCTGTGTGTCCTTGGTGGCTATTTTGGTGTGTATGCATGTGCGACATTCATATTTGTGAGTCTGTACAGTTGAAGTGACCGGGTTAACCCTTTAGCATGTGAATCTGAATTATTCATCTTCTGAAGCCCCATGAGACTGTCTATCCTCAGAGTTACAAATGACTACCTTCATCCCTGTATGCGGACGCAGACTTCACACTTCAGTATCTGGATGGTGGAGAGAGCGGATTCATGTTTATTTTATGTTGTTACCAGTGCAGAATCTTCCCAAGTATCACAAATTATGCACTGGAATATAAATTATGGCTTCACTGTTGGACGATCAACAGACAGAATAAGAAACATTGTTTAGGTGAAAAATATTTTGAAATGCAAAAGTTTAATGTGTATTGATGCTGTTAATTTTACAAAACATCACATTTAGGAGGTCTAGTGGAATGAATTCCAGCACTCAACACAAATCTTTTTCAGAATATATTAAGTCCGAGTTTAGAATCTTTATTGAAGGAGTGAGACGGTGCACATCCTGCACAAGTGTGTTGGTGCAGAAATGAAACAAGGCAGAGAGTTTATGACTGTATTAGAGGCTCTATGAGGTTGTATGTCACTGCAGAACTTTGGGTTAATTAACTTGAGCTGTTTATTATAGTTTCCTGCCTTTGTTATTTTGTATTTGCGATGGTTGAAATACTACATCTTTATCTGAAGTACTGTCTCTTTTCATGCTCTTCCCTTTCCCTGGGGGGCTATAAGGGAAAGTGGAGTACTAGACTGCTGTGTGTGTGTGTGTGTGTGTGTGTGTGTGTGTGTGTGTGTGTGTGTGTGTGTGTGTGTGTGTGTGTGTGTGTGTGTGTGTGTGTGTGTGTGTGTGTGTGTGTGTTATGGAGAGAATAAAGACACAAAACAAAAGTAGAGCATGAAGAAAAACGTAAAACAGACGAAACTAATGATGGAAAAGCAAGCGATAACATATGCTAGTGCCCAGTCAGTGAAACTGAATGTTTTCAAAGAGAATGAGTTAGTTCATGTTCTCTCTGGTTTTTGGTTGTCTTTTCATTTGGCCAAGGAATAATGGTAGAATATTGCAGACCAATCATTTAAAGCCTATTTGTTCTTAGAAATACAAATGTGTGAACCAGAGGGATGGCTGGAGAGCACAGTGTTTGAGTAAATGTTACATCCTACCTCCAACTAAAAGCATTTTTGTGATGACACAGCAGACGACAAAGGAGAGAGAAAACGAATACCGAAAAAAAGTATTTTTAAATTAGACCTTTAAACGTGCTCATTTAAAGAGCAGTACACTGGAAGTGAGGATAAAAGTCAGAGGATGATGGGTAAAGGTTAGCAGTAAATGTGTAGGATAATAGGCTGCAGCATGTCAGTTCATAAATTCTGCTGCTTATAACAACAGTGCTTCTACTGTATGGCATTTCTCAAGGACATACAGTACACCCTCGCACATTCGCCCATTAACGCTCGTGGCTTCAACTCATCTCGGATTTTTGGTAGGCGGTCACGTGATACCGTACTCGCGTTCTATTGGCTGACGGCATCCGGAAGAGCGCTACGTTCCGTGAGTCTCGGACTTCCATGAGACACAAAAGTGCTTTAAACAGTCGAGAAGAGTGTGTGAAAAGGTAATACAGATAGAAGATGGTTTAATATCAGTATGGGGAGGGGTACATAAACGTTTAAATTACCATAAATAATAAGATAAATAGTTTGTCGCTATATCGCGGAATTCGTTATTAGCGTGTGATTCCTGGAACGAATTAACCGCTTTGAACGAGAGCATACTGTATATATAATTAGTGTGTAATTATATATACATGTGACAACAACTGTTGTTGAGACTAAAGTCTTACACTGACACTTCAGGCATTTACACAATTGTAGTTCAGCTCATTTGATCCACATTACAACAGTGTTAAAGGACCTCACTAATTAGAAAAATAGACACAGGCTTCGTTTTAACCCAATAAAAACACGTTAGGTCTGAAAAGACCCTTACACAATCATCTGCTGGTCCTGCCATCAGCTCCAGTCGTCAGTAGGAAGACCAGACAGACAGTGGGTGGCTGGTGATTCAGCTCCTTGTTCATTGGCTCTCGTTGGGTGTGTGTTTGTGTGTGTGGGTTGGCCGGCGCTTTCCTGCGGCTCTAAAGATCGATGGGGGAAACCTTCAGCCAGACTTGAAGATGACTCAGAGAACTCCTTGGGTTCCAGCTTGAAGACACACTGTGAATCTAGAAAAAAAAATGCTCCTTGCTGATTCACATTGAACGGTTAGCCTGAATTTTAGTTTCAAATCCAGAGAAGGTTTTCCCCAAATAGACAATTCATCACAGTCCAGCCCATTCATGTAGCTAAATAGGAATAGACTGACAGCTATTATATGCCAAAACACCAATGACAGGTTTGCAGATCAACAACAGGAATTAAAACAATCAAAAATATGAACCCACACTGATGTAGATGAGGGACTGGTATTTCAGTGATTAGACCACTTTCATTTAACTTTCTGTAACACAAACAGCTACAGCTGTGCTCCTGTCAAGCAGCGTCAGGGACGGCACCCGCAGTAGAGCATCAAAGAGGAAAACAAAGCGACGGAGGAGACTGTTATACACTGACTGTTTCCTAAAGAAATCGTCCCATTCCTTCAGCTCACATGTGTGTTGTTTGGAGTCTTCTCTTCCAACATCCTAAATTATTTGTCTTCATATGTTAAGATGATGCTAAGCGGAGATGATTGGGCCAGAGGCTGATCACATGTCCACAGACTGCTGCCTCTCATCATCATGTCACGAATGAGACAATGATTATAGGAGCAAAAACAAGGACTGAAGCTTTCAGTCGGACCTCTGGCAAAACTTTTTAGATTTCAAAATTAATCATTATTATTACATTTTTTGATGCCATCGGTACTTTTTTCTTTAATGGAATGCATGTACATATTAATTTCAGCATCAAATCACAAGAATGTGACAAGATAACACTCAACAGTTCCTTCTGTCATCATGGGTGACATTAAATCCTCCTGAACCTCAAACATGTTCAGAGGGCAGAAATTACCTTCATCTAAATGCAACACTTGTCAGAGAACCAGGTAAACATTGCAGACGAGTGTGCGAGTGCTGTGTGAGTCACACTTGTATGTATCTTGTGTCTCGTGAGGGAGCGGATGAGGTTGTGTAAAGAGAGCCAATACTGTGGGATTATTCAGATGGAGCAAGGATTTTCATCTGCTTCATGTAATGAACAGCTTGTAATCAAATCCACATCAAGCCTGTCTACAGTGTGTGTGTGTGTGTGTGTGTGTATGTGTGTGTGTGACAGAGGATGATTCTCATTTCAGCATAAATACCTTTTCGAAATCATGTTCAAAGTGTGCAGTCGCTCGTCAAACTGAGACTATTTCTGCGGCAGAATTGAGATGTCTCACGGAGAAAAGTTTCTAAAGTGCTGACTGGCTTCTACCAATAAATTCAGATGACTCACTGCGTGGTTGTGTAAATCTGTGAGCGTTATTTTTATTTATTTATTTATTTATTTATTTTTTTTGCGGTTGTACAGTGAATGAATGGACACGACTCCAGCTTGGACATGGATGTCAGCCTTGTAATCCAATCACAGGCCCAGTAAATCAAATTACAGAGTGCAGTTAAGAGATGGGTGTGTCTCTGGAATCCGAGCAGAGATAGCTGGCTCCGCGCCTAGAACAGCAGCCTGAGAAAGGCAGCCATGTTGATCCATGTTGGGTGATGTTGTAGGTTGCTGTAAGTGTAATAAATCTTCCATATTTGCATAGCAAACACATCAAAACACAAAGAAATAGATGCCTCAGGGAGATGGAAATTAAGAACAAGAGGTGACATTACTTGTCAGAGCAGAACAGGAACACTTTAAAACGTCCTCAAATGTCCTCAATTCAATCAGTGACAAGCTCATTTATTTGCCTTCCTCTTCCTTCCATCTGAGTACTTTCTTTATGCAGACAAATGTATAGTGTCACACATCTTTTATATGTAATACCAAGTCATCAAAAAACATAAAGCTGAGAGTCGAGGAAGAGCAAGGCAGCAGAGAATGGAGATGCAGCGAGGCTTGTGGAAAAAGTGGGGGAAGCAAGAATAGGGAGAAAGGGTGGAAATGATCACATGGAAGTTTATATGACGTGTAAACGTGGTAAGTTTCCTGTTCGTTTTCTCTATTTCTCTCAAACAAACAGGTGCAGATGCAGAATGGTATTAAAGCTCCGTCTGAGGCTTTAGAGCTCGATGATGGATTTCACATGTGTGATGTTCAACTAAAAAGCCACCTTGTCACAAAGGTCTAATCTAAAAAGCCCCTGAGTACAATTACAATTACGGTCTTAAGAGATGTGGCTTGACTTTGAATGAGGTTTTCTGCAGCGATGCTGCTGAATAAGGTTACCGTTGCCCGTGTATATCCAAAAAAAAAGGGGTTAGCAATTGCAGCTCGCGCTTTGGTAATCACGACATTTGTTCTCTGTTGAATGTTAACGTCAATGCTAACCCAGTTTCATCAATGGTAGCGCTGCCTCCCAAATTGAATTAATTCACAGGAGGATGTCAACAATAACCCCTAGAGTGCGTCTGAGAGGGAGCAGCTGAATCCTGAGTGTCTTTTTGACGGTGATACAAACAAAAGTCTGTCTTCGTCTCACAGTGCCGACAGTCTATTTAAATGTCTTTATAATTTTCTTCCTTTTTACTGAAAATCATACGCATATTCACTTCACATGCGGCAAAGATTTAAACTGATTTGAAAAAAGCAAACAAATGTGTGCCTGTGAGCTCTATGACGTAAAGTTAGTATTAACTAAAAAAGACTTTCCTCTTCACAGGAGACAGGATATAATAATATAATCCAAGCCTGTTGGAAGCGTGTTCGTTTATCAGTGTATGTGTGTCACGCACGTACACTCACACTCACTAGTGATCTCAGGCTCGTGCACGTCCAAAACGCGTGCATGCACACGCACGCTCGAATGGATTATTTACTGTGGGCCAGAGATCCAACAGCCTCAGCCAGTTCTAATGAACCAATTATAGTTAAGTCTTTTCCTCTTCTTCTCTTTCATTTGATAGTGAGTCATAGTGCAGACTAAGCTGCTTTTGTTTTGCATCTCATTAACGTGACCAAAAACAATGTTTGAAGTCCAATCAGCTGTTTAAAAAGAACATGGAATTGAAATGAGGCCCACACCTAAAGTTAGCCAACAAACTGAGGGTAGAAATTAGATTTGTTCTTCAAATCACAGAAGCAGCGCTGTTTGGTTTTCTCTCTAATTAATTGATACAGACTCTATTGTACGCTTGAAATTGAGTGCTAGAATTTGCACATACCATTTTGTTCACATTGCCCAGCATGCAATGCTATACATTCATTTTCTTTTGATCAAGTGAAGCCATTGACAAAATGAAGACAGGTATTACAATAAATAACACTTAAAAAGTTGAAAATGTGAAATTGAGGCTAGAAGATCCTGACTTAAAGCTGGATTGCTACTGGTGTAGAAAGATGTGAATATACATGGTGCTACATCACCACAGAAAAGACAGAGAAATGGTCTCTGGAATGGGTTCCGACACTTTTTCAGCCTGTAAGCTACTTACAAAATGACCAAAATCTACCTACTACAAAAATGCAAAAATGCAAAGCATATATTTATTTATAAAAATATTGAGAATTAGGGTTAGGGTTAAGG
The DNA here is from genome assembly GCA_013358685.1 of Antennarius maculatus. NCBI lineage: Eukaryota > Metazoa > Chordata > Actinopteri > Lophiiformes > Antennariidae > Antennarius > Antennarius maculatus. The sequence continues at coordinate 4,257,915 of CM023610.1, read as the reverse complement.
TTAGAGTTAGGAATATATATATATATATATATATATATATATGTAATATATGATGATGTACCTTGCATTACCGCATGAGCCCATACTGCTCAACACAACACAATTAACTATGGACATTTTTTTTGTCATTTCCTGGATTTACTTTGATGACTTGCTCTGAACGGAGTCAGTCAGGGATGTCAGTAGCCGTTGACAACCAGCCACAAGCACACTTCATTCTATGAGGAGAGATGTTGCATCCTTCCTTTGACAGCATAAACTGAGCTGATTATGTCGATAACCGTTTTGTCTTTTCCTTGCAGCCTTAGATTAAGGTCATTCAACATTATTTGTCAGATTGGTTAAAAATGCCAAGTCTAACAGCTACTGACCGTCTGTACTGTATGTCCAGCTACACTGAAAAACTCCGTCTCCTGACAGAGTTCTCGAAATCTTTGCAGGAATTGGTTCATTAATGTTGTCTCAATATGTGTTTGAGTTTAATTTGAAATTTCTAGCATTCTGAGTACAGCTGCATGTGTGGAACGTAGCCCTCCTCAACAAAGGGCTCGTCTGATGGTGTGTATGTCAATGAGGTGGCAGTGGGGGTGGCGGAGTAACCCTAGGATGGTTATGGTGAACTGACGAGTTGAATTCAATTCCAATTGTTTCAATGCTCACTGGACTGGTTGACCACCATCAACTCCCAAAAGAATGGCCTTGTTCCATCAGAATAGTCTGGATTTCTTAAGAATTCATTTTTAAACCTGCTTGTTTCTTCATATGGACAAAGAGGGAATTGTGTGATGTAGGTCAGAGACCCGACTTGGACAATGTACATTGCGTCCGAACGTGACATTATGTGTTTTGGACCTGAATACGAGGCGGCACAGCTGTTCTCAGGTGTCCTTCAGTATTTGTATAAGGTTTTGTCTCTTTTTTAGATGCTACGCTCCAGTTTTTACTTCACATTTTGTGCTAGAGTTAGCATAGACATGACATTTACATGAGATTATGATGCTGTCATACTGTAGCTTTAGACGACAAGCACTCATTATGATAAAGAAAAAGTCAGTTAATCACTGGGGTGTTTGCTTTTGTGTTTTTAATGTTTATTTCAGAAATTTTCTTCATTGAAATAATATTTTGTGATTCCTTCCTCATATAGCCTATTGCCCCCTTCTTTTTTTACATCTTGACTCTAGTTGTTCCTCCTTCACAATAACCCCCCCCCCCTTTTTTTTTTTTGTTACTCAAGTGCTCTCCGCCACACACCCCCATCCTTCTCTCTGGTTTATAGACAGATCTCATCTCCTCTCCTGCACCAGACATTGTACTTCTAGAAAGCCATTCTCATTGACACTGACAGCTATCTAATTGCCTTTGCATCCTTATGAATAACTGTGGACTTGCACCACATACCCACCACCCCCAAAGCTATTACCAGCACTGCTTCGCCACTATATTGCGTGGGCTTTTATGAAGTGTCTCTCATTGTGTACTGGTTGTAGCCAGCAGTGTCTCATCAACGTACGGCTCGATAGAGTAGTTCAGAATGGAGGATTTCTGTCAATGACGGGACGAGATGAGGACAGATAAGTTAAATGAGCGGTGAGGGCGAGAAGGAGAGGAACGTTTCCCTCACGCATCAGTCTCAGAGGTGTTTCAGCGTGCTGGCATCTCAGAAACAGAGTGTGGATGGAGCGGTGTCGGTGCACAGATGGGCTTCAAAAAATAGCAGCATGACAAAATTTATGAATTTCTCCACAAACATTTGGCAGTAAATACTGTCCGGTTTTATAAGAACATATTTCTGCATCAATTAGACATTTTGATATGAAATAAAAATACCCTGCATATGTACACACACATACACACACACACACACACATATGCAGAGTTTGATGAGACAGCTGGCAAGCGGCTGGTGGATGAACCAAACTGTCCGTGTTATCTTTAGGTGTAATGGCGCGGTTAATGATTCTGCCTTGCTTGAATGCTATAGAATATTACATAAATTACAATATATGTATTATCAGTTAGTGTGAGAGACAGAAAAATTTATCTTAGTTTGAGCAGCAGTTCGTTATCCCTCTCTCCCAGGCACTGAGCAATATGAGTCTAAATTAGCCAGACAAAGCATCAAAGTTTTGCTCTGAAACTTTGTCTGTTTTTAGCCTGAGCCGATTGGATTAACTGGTTATTACGATGCAGCGCTCAACTTCAAGGCTAGTGCTGTTTTATAACATCCCAACCTCATGGTGGGTGGATTCAGATACACGTCCTTGGAGAGAGAGTCAGTGAGAAAGGCAGATAGACTCAGTGTGTGGTGTTTGTGTGTGTGTGTGTGTGTGTGTGTGTGTGTGTGTGTGTGTGTGTGTGTGTGTGTGTGTGTGTGTGTGTGTGTGTGTGTGTGTGTGTGTGTGTTCAGCATCATGTGTTGTCTATAGTGTCTGTTTGAAGTGGATCAGACAGGCAAACCTCCTCCGGTTTTATTGATTCTGTACAATCCCATCCTCCCCCCAGGGAGAATACACACGCTACATCACTATCTTCGATACCTTTGTGTATTTTTGGTAGAGGTGTGTGTGTGTGTGTGTGTTTATTATACTCCTGAGCTCCATCAATGGCTGTGTTATGTTGTGTATTTCTACATCTGCGTGATTCCCAGGGGAACAGATGAAGCACTGGGATTATCATGGCCAGTCGCACATCACCTGAGACAAGTTGTGTGTGTGTGTGTGTGTGTGTGTGTGTGTGTGTGTGTGTGTGTGTGTGTGTGTGTGTGTGTGTGTGTATTTATCGTGAGCCATTGGTCAAGCTGCAAACACACACATCATCATTGTGGGATCTACTCACAGGAACAAGCTGGTATTTTATTTCTTTGGGAGAAGGACAGGAATCCATTGTTACTGAAGCCTGTCATTTGTAATCAATCAAACTCCAGATCTACAATGTACACTAGGAAAAAGCGCAAAGCGGATTGACTATAGTAGGATTTTTAACTTCAAGCTGTGATGTATTGTAATTGTCAGTGTTTGTGTGTTCGTCCATCCGTCTGTTCATCCACCAAATATCTTCACAATCGTTGCAGATAGAAAGATGAAAGAAAAATCACATTAAGGGGATGAAAATGAGATGATAACCTTGACCTTGAGAAAAGTAGGCAAAGGTCAAATTTCAACTTTTGTACTCATCACAGATTTTTGGAAGGCAGTCACGTGATACCGTACACACATTCTATTGGCTGACGGCATCAGGAAGTGCGCTACGTTCTGTGAGTTTCAGACTTACATGAGACACAAAAGTGCTTTAAACAGTCGATGAGAGTGTGGGAAAAGGTAATACAGGTAGAAGGTGGTTTAATATCAGTATGGGGAGGGTTCATAAACGTTTAAATTACCGCAAATAATAAGATAAATAGTTTGTTGCTCTATCGTGGAATTCGTTAATCGCATGTGGTTCCTGGAACGTATTAACCGCGAGGAACGAGGGCGCTCCATATACCTTTTTAGGTACATATCTCTGAAACCTGATGAGATATAATCACAAAATTAAAAAAAGCAACATTTTCAGGAAGCCAGAGGCAGAAAAATGTGTAGGTCAGGGTAAAATGTTGAATTCAGGGTTGTCGCGGGACGTTGCAGTCTCTGACTGCCCTGTTGTAGTTGTAGGATGATAATAATGTCAAAAATGGCTGTTTTAATTTGAAGGGTCCAGTAAGTCATGCTACTGAAGCAATTTGTAGAGTGTGATAACCTTTTTATAGTTAAAACTCTCTCTTTCAAGTTTAGCTCAAGTTGAGTTCTTCTCAAATGAGATAAAACAATAAATGTTTGCAATGAATGTCACATTTATTGACTTATTTATCTTATTTTCCACACAAGATCTGTTTCTTTTGTTTTAGGCATTAAAGTTGTTTCAACCACAAATCCTTGGCTGGATCTAAAGGAATTAATGGAAATCTGATTCATGTTGATTTCCATTAAGGCCAGTGCTAACGTGAAACAGCTCATAGGAACAGTCATTATTGTGACAATGTTACTACAGTCAGGTATGTTTGTGTGTGTGTGTGTGTGTGTGTGTGTGTGTGTGTGTGTGTGTGTGTGTGTGTGTGTGTGTGTGTGTGTGTGTGTGTGTGTGAGAGAGAGAGAGAGAGAGAGCTCAGCGTTCACTCTGTTTTCAAGTCGCCATATTGCTTCAGGCTTAACTATTGATTTTATGCCTGTGTGATGCAGCAAATCAGATCCCAGCTCAAAGGGCAAAGGTCAGAGGTCAGTGTCCCAGTGACAGCAGCTCAGCCTCCTATGGCCAGGTCTTATCTAAAAACCACACAGGGACCACATATATGAGTGTGTGGGTGGGGGGGGGTGAAAGCTAACTTGAGGTCAGATGGAGTGGAGTGATTTATGGAGGTTAGCTGGAAAGGTAAAAGGTGAGGTAATTGGTTGTAAGCTGGAAATTTGAGGGTATAAGAACATTGAATTATGGTCCCAGCTATGTTACATGACTTTTGAATAATGCTGTACACTTCCCTGATGTAGCACAACATCACTGCAGAATTTCAACCTTATAAAAGAGCTACTATTGAAGAAAAGGACACTCCAGCTTTTACACATGGATTGGATGCTCGCTACTTTACACTTCACTTAATAAATTGATAGGGAGGGTTTTTGTTTTTTGTTTCAATGTACCTCCAATTACAAATAATAAGTCCACTAAATTAGATGTCCTATTTGTGTTTTGTCCTTCGCAGTAAATTGAAAGAACTGGAATAGAAGTTTGCCCTGGCAGAGGTGTAATAGACCCACCGCTTCATCATATATCTCATTTCCTTCTCTAAAACTGTGTTGCATGTAATTTCCGTGCGAAGATCAAAAAAAAAAAATATTAGCACTATGTGGCCCTGGGCTGTGATCAGCACAGATACAGTACATTTGAAGGTCAGACCTCAGAGAATAAAAGGGAATAAAGAACATAATTTAATCTCAAGTGTTTTATAATAAAAGCAGACACAGAATGAACAACAGGGACGGAGTTTCAAAAGCTGAAACACTAATTGTATTTCAACAAGGGCCACGTTGCGGAAAAAAAAAAAAAAAGATAATTCCCAGAATCAACTAATGAAAGGAAAACTTAGTGGATATTGGGAGAGGGATTGCTTTTGTGTGTGTTTGTGTGTTACAGAAAAACACAGAGAAACACACACCCCTACCAGTGTGTTCATCTACATGGGTCCATGTTTATCTCTCTTATGTACACACTGTAGTTGTGATATCTACTCATCGCAGAGCTTTTGTCTCCCACGCAGGGTAATAATTACTGCAAAGGTGTTAGTTATCTTGGTGATGTTTTTACAGAAAGTGCCAGACTTTTGAAGAAAGAGCAACATCACTTTAATTTGCACCTTGTCTTTAGAAATGTGTGAACAGTTGTGGAGGGTTTATGTGTTACAGAGTGTGAATCAAAACCCTGAGGGAAAGGTCTTTAAAGAAAAGGCTTTTCCAGTGCCATATTAAAAAATGTGTGAGGAAATGAAGAGATGAGGGTCACATTAACAAAGAATAAGGTATAGAAGTCAGCACTGCATGTGTTGGTGTAGAAATGCTGCTGTTATTATCGTGTTTTCACTCTGAAGAAGCGATGCAGATTAAAAATGACAGTGATTCATCTAAGGTTGAGCTGCACAGACAGAAATGTGAAACGAATGACCAGCCGTAAAGGCAACAATTTTGTTTCTAATGCTGGTTATTAAGGCCTTTGTGACAATCTCTATAAAATGACTTAACGTCCTCCTCAGTGTCTCCACTGCCCCAAAGCCTCACTGTCACCTCTTCATACATATACATTGGCTGCTAAAGAGATGGTTCATGAATACTATCAGGGACCTGGTCTTAGGATCGTCTGCGTTCCTACGTGAGTGTGTTTGGAAGTGTTTGCTGCATCTCATCATAAACACTGGCTGTGTGTGTTCAGCTGTTTTGCATGATCACCCCCCCTCTGAGTCATCCGTGCAGCAGTAGTTACCAGCGAAGCTTTTTGTTCATCAGCCTCAGCAGTGTGGTGTGTTTTCATAAGCAACACTGCCTGCACAGGTAGCCTCACACACACAAGCTGTGTACAGGTAGCCTCACACACACACAAGCTGTGTACAGGTAGCCTCACACACAAGCTGTGTACAGGTAGCCTCACACACACACAAGCTGTGTACAGGTAGCCTCACACACACACAAGCTGTGTACAGGTAGCCTCACACACACAAGCTGTGTACAGGTAGCCTCACACACAAGCTGTGTACAGGTAGCCTCACACACAAGCTGTGTACAGGTAGCTTCTCACACACACAAGCTGTGTACAGGTAGCCTCTCACACACACAAGCTGTGTACAGGTAGCCTCACACACAAGCTGTGTACAGGTAGCCTCACACACACAAGCTGTGTACAGGTAGCCTCACACACACACAAGCTGTGTACAGGTAGCCTCACACACACAAGCTGTGTACAGGTAGCCTCACACACAAGCTGTGTACAGGTAGCCTCACACACAAGCTGTGTACAGGTAGCCTCTCACACACACAAGCTGTGTACAGGTAGCCTCACACACACAAGCTGTGTACAGGTAGCCTCAGACACACAAGCTGTGTACAGGTAGCCTCACACACACAAGCTGTGTACAGGTAGCCTCAGACACACAAGCTGTGTACAGGTAGCCTCACACACACAAGCTGTGCTGGTAATGGTTTCTGTCTAGTGGGGAAATGTCTTATAGGGATTTATAAAGGTTATCCCTCAGTAGTGTGTGTGTGTGTGTGTGTGTGTGTGTGTGTGTGTGTGTGTGTGTGTGTGTGTGTGTGTGTGTGTGTGTGTGTGTGTGTGTGTGTGTGTGTGTGTGTGTGTGTGTGTGAAGGGGGGTGGTCTTTTAATGTAACTGTGTATCAAAGGAAAAGCCTGGGGGCAAAGTTCTTTCTCTGTCACATTCTCTCACTATTGCACACACACACACACACACACACACACACACACCCTCAAATGAAATGTTACAGTGTTTTGTAGAGAGCCTTAATAGTGAGTCGTTATTAGTAGTGATCTAGTGTTGCACGGCGGGTGTAAACCAACGTTTATGCTGTATCTAAACTACACTTTTCGACACCACTGCAATAGTGGAACATTTATATATGCATCAGGCTGTGCTCGGTGAACAATAGCATAACATGTTCCTCTGGAGATTCAGCAGCTCCCGGATTTCCTGTCGTCTTAATTATGAGACATTTGTGATTGATTTTTTTCTTCCTTTTTGAGTTTGCAGCCAACTGACTCCCAGCCGGCGTCCCGTCTGTGTCAGACTCACCTCTACAGATGTTCTGTCTGTGATGGTGGGTAACAGACATAGACCCTGCATACAGAGGGGAGCGTGTGTGTGTGTGTGTGTGTGTGTGTGTGTGTGTGTACCTGTGGCAGCTGTCATGTGCATGCTGTGGAATCATTTAATGTGTCACTCTCCCCTCTGGATCAGCTTTCATTCCCTGTCTGCTGTCACTCTACTGAAGAGTTAACACGCGTCTCGTATGTCGGTGTGTGTTTTTAATTGCTCTGTAGTAGAAGTATGTATGTGTTTGTTAGGAAGTGACATGTGTATTGTTTAATGGAGCCGTTGAATCAATCTTAATACATCTATTATAAAGCAGGAGCACAGAAAACAGCAAGACGTTTTAAAACATTTAAGTAAAATCTCTCCTTTTTCAAACGCTGCATCCACGTGTTGCATTTTTGAGTGTCAGCTGTCACCAGTAAGTACTCAACATGCCTTGTGCTGCTTTAACTGCACTGTTAGTACATTTGTGACATTTTATGCTATTTTCCTTCCTCTCAAATCCTTTTGCACACCTTCAAAAACGGCTGATTGGCAGCTTTCTGTGGCAAAAGAGTCGGAGCAGCGTTTTTCATGTGACAAGTAGGCTGACGTTAGCCATCTTATAAAGCAGCATTCAGTATTGTTGTGGACTCAAAAGACACATCTTCCACATTTTGATTTTGTGTATAGTGTAGGTATAAAGGAGCTGTCAGAAAACATGTTTGTTTAGTTTGATCATCAAATAGAATAAACCTAAACTGAAATGATGCCTCTAAAAATGTCACATTTCTATAAGGTCTAACGTTGGTATTAAGCTACTGAAATATTAGATTTTAGTAGCTTAACACATTTTTTTTCCTTACATCCATCCACGTCCAAACATCTGAATATAAAGCATCTGCTGCTGTCAGACGGGAGCCGATGCCTAGAGTTCAGTTGCTCATCTTAAACAGGAGTTTGATGTGATACTGTCAAACTTGTCTTCTCTGACAGGGCCAAACTTCCCTGATTTTGATTAATTGGACCTTCACCAATGGAGGACTTGATGATGACAGTGACTGGTTTGCTACTGGGGGGCTGCTGTGGAGCAGTGGGACGCTGGCAGAGTGTGAAGGAAGAGGCCACGCTCTTCGACAGACAAGCCTCCAACGCTGTCTAGAATATGACTCCAGAAGAAGTGCAGTACTAATTAAAATTGATTACATGGCCCCACCAGTTCTGTGCCCTTTAGTAATAGTGTCTATATTATCCTTTACTCCCTTCATTTTAAAATCTTTTTTCATGCACTCTTGTCCCTGCGTCTGACTTTTCTTTCGTTCAGCTCTTGACTGCTGGTCGTAAAGTCAAACAGGTTGTCAGTGCATCTGATAATAACAGTAAGAATATTGATGTTTATGACCGCCTCACATCCAGATACGTCCACAGTCACAGACGCATCGAGGCGTGAGAATTTCTCTTCATGACCTTATTGAAAGAAGTCATCGTCATTCAAGGAAAGACGCTAAGTGCTTGTGGAGAAAATGACACCCCTGCTAATGACTACATTTGCAATGATTTCCTCCATGAGCATTAGTGATGAAGATAAAAAGCGTCCAATGTCAAATGAGCTACTGAAAGAACAAAAGGAATAGGAGAGAACAGGTGGGATTTATTTGGTCACATGGTGCGGAATGGGACTTCAGTCTCATTTATACTCTGTGCACTGGAATAGATCTGTCCCTTTCAGACAAGAGGAACGGTGGCGTTTGGCTGCAGCACAAGACGGATCTGGGTTTCCATCCGCCTGAGATATGTCAGTAGGGAGTTTGCGTGTTCTACCTGTGTCTGCAGGGCTCCCATTATCCCAGAAAACATGTAATACACACGAACTGATGACTCTAAACTGTGAATAGATGCTGCCTGAGCGTTTGTCTGAGTGTCGAGACGGCATCCAGCATCCGTCAGCTGATGACCTCCAACCCTCCGTGACCCTGGACCCAAGATAAATGGTGATAGAAAATTGAAGGACCTATCAATAGGTGTATTCATCATCGCCCATGTATTCCCAGGTGCCCTTTATAATCAATACATGTTGAAGATGGCTGTGAAGAAACAAAGATTTTGGAAACAACAACAAAAATGGCGATGTTATAGCAGATGGTGATAATGAAGCAGGATAAAACTTGGTTTGAAGTCCATGAGGCCCTTTCATTCCTCGCAAGACGAGGCCACAGAACCTCAGAGACAGCTGGAGAATTAAGAAACGGATCTCTGACGTCTATTCATCAGCTCCTCGTTCTCTTGGATCACCTGTATCTCTGAGCCATTCTGTCAATGTCTCAACCAATAGATTGATTAGGGAAACATTTTCCCTTGGAGCCTCTCTCTTTGTCTTTTTCTATAGCATTTATTCTTCATCGTCTCCACCTGTCTGCCTGTTGTAGCTCAGCGAACATCTCCTCTGTTCTGCAGCCACTCCACAGGTATAGACGCTCAGGTTTTGATTTGTGTGTCTGCATGCCGGTAGACGACAGTGTGTTTATGTGTGCGCCTGTGTGTTTTTGAGTGTACTACTTGCATATATAGCCATGTGTGTTTCTCAGCCTGCCCAGGCTTGGGATTAAATGTCAGTCTGTAGGATTGATGTTCTCCCTGATAGAATGCCACAGCAGGAACGAATCCATTTGCAGGGCACAGATAGAAATAGAAAGACACACATGACAAGACAAAAAAATGTTGACAAGTTCAGAAGGCATGTTCATGTTCCACTTTAAAAAATAAAAAGAGTGTGTGTTGATGGTTGGGCGGGGGAGGGGGGGGGGGGCTCCATAATCAGCATATGATGAGCTTCTATGTGAGCATCAGCAGAAAATGGCAGAGGGTTAAACGCTTTCTTTTCCAGCACAAGCTGGGGTCAAACACTGGTAACACGCTGTACGTGGCTGGCAGCACGCCACCAGGAAAGGGCACGCCGCTGTAGTTTCACTGAAGAGGACGAGAGGGGAGGCTTTGAAGGTGTGTGTGTGTGTTTGTGTGTGTGTGTGTGTGTGTGTGTGTGTGTGTGTGTGTGTGTGTGTGTGTGCTCTGGTGTTTTGGAGGATACAGGCAAAGATTTGAGAACGTTAGTGTGTGTTGGTCTGTGTGACGTGGTGTTCTGTGATTTATGGCAGTCGCCAGGGAATGATGAAGGGTGCCTCAGGTATAGTTCTGGCATTCATCCATTTTTTTGAGTTTTATCAGTCTCACCTCTGCGGATGACCTCACTCTTGTCTGGTAGAGCGTTTGAGCGTAGCTCTGTATAACTACTGTGTATGCCGTCATGTTAGGATGTGTGGGTGGACGACAGACAGATATGTGAAACCGAACAGACAAATATTTACAGCCTCTAAGGTACGTTGACTCTAATTCATGTCGGTCTAAGTTAAATAATTAGAGATTTAAAAGGTGGAAATATATAAATAATATTTTGGTCTGTAGGGAAGTTGTGACTAGTTTTCTAACAATGTGTAGAGCAAACAAATAGAATTACTGTAAATGAATAATAAATGGAAAAATATTACATTGGATATAGAAAAACAACAACAACTAAATATCTGTTTTTCCTGCCCTGCTGTCTCGTGGCTGTAGGATGTTAGTCCCTCTTATCGTGACCTCATTTTCCGTTCTTCTAGAATGTGACTGAAACTGAAGCTCTGGTTTGTGTTCATATGGATGAATGACATAAAGAACTGTTCTATGGCTTCTCTTGGCTCCTTTTTTCAAGATCCAAAATAGCTCACAATTTTTCTTCTGGGATTTTATGGTTACAGGCGACTGACAGTATGTTTTTCAGGGCACCAGCAATACACCCATAGTAAGATACCTCATTTCTGGACTGAAAAAAGGTCTGCATGCAACATTTGTGGGCATTAAATCAGAACTAGTCATGCTGGAAAATGTAATTCATTTGACAAAGTCGCATATTGTCCAGACTCAAGTTTGTACGTGAGCCTATCTGGCCTCGGAAAATCCTCAGGAAGTGGAAACGTTCTTGTGGAGCGGCAGCTGAGAGCTGTCCTTGGTGCTGAACTCTGAAATGTTTGGAGAAAGGGGGACTTAACTGTCTCTGCTCAGGTTTTCTGCTGCAACTCTGGGCAATAAATGTGCTGAGTGGGACGTATTATTGCATCGAAGACATTATGAGAAGAAACTTCTGCTTTTGTGTCAAATAGACAGTTTGTGGCACAACTCAAGAGATGAAAATTTCTTGTTTCACACTTGGTTTTTTGTGGATTTTTCCAGAATCGCTTGTCTAACTTTTATTTTCATTCGCATCCATTATTTTGCTAAGTTTTTTTTTTTTTTTTTTTTACACATGTATCCCCTGTCTCCACCCTCAACCCTATCATCATCCTTCCATTGCTCATTCTTAAGTTGTCACGATGCATTTTCTGCCAGGAACGACTATTTTAAATCATCATTCACGGTCGAACATAACTCCAAGTTTTGATTACTATCTAATGTATTCAGCTACAGATATGTGGGTACCTGATTGACGTGGCTCAGTTTACAATTCAATAGTGAATACATCAGCATTACATCATGGCACTGCTGTCAAAAAAAAGCCTTATATCTCCTCTGTGGATGTCTTATCATTTCTGAATGCAACAGAATCTTGTTTTCCTGAACGCTGTTTTTTTTTTTTTTTTTTTTTAAGGCTAAAGGACCCACTGGGACCCATTACTGACCTATAGTCTGGTTTCAAAATGCTCCGGCTTTAATAGGTATATCTTACTGGGTGTTCCTGACAAAAACACACTTCAGGAGCAGGAATCTCTGGTCTGACAGCAGCAGTGTGTCAGCACGTATGACGATGGAGTGTGTGTTGAAACAGAAGGTGGAGAGCAAAGATGGCAGACGACTCCGAGCCTGTCCTCCATTCCAGCTCGTCATGTACAGAAATGTTAGCTCACATCACGCCGAGAAAACGCCTCCAGCAACAACTTCCCTGCTGGTCAACACACAAACACACACTCGTCCGTCTGCGTGTACACACACTCTTCTCACAAAAGAAAATGGATGTCTGCCAAATGTGTGCCATCTCTAGTGTGTATGTGTGTGTGTGTGTGTGTGTGTGTGTGTGTGTGTGTGTGTGGTTGTCCATCTGCATTTTGCTTTGTTTGTAATTGTATTTGTATGTGTGTGTGTGTGTGTGTGTGAGTGTGTGGTTGTCCATCTGCATTTTGCTTTGTTTGTAATTGTATTTGTATGTGTGTGTGTGTGTGTGTGTGTGTGTGTGTGTGTGTGTGTGTGTGTGCGTGCGTGCGTGCTCTCCTGAAAAAGACACACTCATTAGATGTACATTCTGAAGCACACCAATTAAGAGACTCATTAAGACTCAAGTAGCTCTCCAGCTGAGGCTGAGGAACAGACTCTCTCTCTCTCTCTCACACACACACACACACACACACACACACACACACACACACACACACACACACACACACACACAAACAGGCATACACACACATAAAAATATGCAAAAGAAAACAAATCTAAATGCATGCATACAGTTGAACGCCGCCTTAAATCATGAACAGAAAGCTGAATGTGATGCTGTTGTGCGTGAGCATTAGTAAAGGTCATGCCTGATGCATGGAGAGAATGTGCCACGAAGCTTCATTGAGACTACGTACCACTCACGCCCTTAACAACAGTAACAGCACCGCAATTAGGAAAAGCAGTTGTCACACAGAGGAGAAATATCAGATCCAAAATATTTACAAGTAGATAAATATTGCAATACAGTTTCACCTACATCGATTTGGTTTTTGGTTTGGTTTTCTTTTTGTTAGTTTGTGTCAAACATGCAGAATATCTGTGAAATTGCTGGAAAAATAGAGAACAAAAGAGAAATATTTGAAATAGATCTGGATAGAGGAGTGATTGCACTATTTTTGTAGAGCTTGCAAAATTTTAGAACTTAATAAATTAAAAACATTTTCGGTCATGATATTCAGGTGGATATACAGTAAGTATGTATTGTATGTTGCATATCCAGAAAATATTGCAGATCTCCTGGATATTAATACTTATTGATAGATGGGGATTTTTAATTAGCAGATATGTTTCATTCCAGTTGGTAAAACATTCATGGACTTTAAATCCTCATTCATCTGATCAGTCTTACATCTGATCAGTCTTACTTCTCATATTTATTACAGGCGAAAAATGTCTGTTTTCCCATGTTTGATTGTTTGCATTTAAATTGTTTACAGCCGTGTAATTTATGCACGATGTTAAGCATGTTCCTACTTTGAAATGTCTGTAATGCTAATGTTCTTATTTTAAGTGATGTGCTGGTACATAGGTGTGAATGCACAGGCATTCTGAAGGACCGTGTTTATTGTATGTAAATAAATATAAATGAAGTCGTCCGTAGCAAAGTACATATTATAGAGTAAGGTATATAAATATAGTTATTGTTATTTTTATTATTATTATTCTCCCCTTTCTCTCTGCATTTACATCATGATAATAATATATATGACAGAATAATGCATTTTAAATGTCTTTATCGAAGTAAGTCTATGGATTCCTATTCCCTTTATGCCTGTGATTATGCATGAATGACCATCTGAATGCACAAACACACACAAACAGTGTACAGGCCATTTGCGACGTGCAGCATTTTGTCTTCATGGTGTTGCTCTCACCAGGGAACTCACATATTCATTATTTAACCCTTATCTTGCTGGTGGAGCCTGTTGGGGTGTAAGTAAAGTGTTGCTCCCAAACAGACATTTTTTGTACATGTGGACCAGACATCACTAACTGTGTTTACCACCTTGATGAGCTTTATTATAAGATTCTTGAAAATGTTTGGCATTGGCAGTTTATGTCAAAAAGTTCATCTAATTACTGCACTCCCCTGAATAGATGATGAATTAAAGGGAAACTGGGAAATTGCAGGTAGTGCATTAAATATGTATCTTTCATGATCAATAATAATAAGTTGGCCAGTTGAGTCAGTGAGAGTTTTAACTTCTGTAATTTTTCTCATAAAGCTGCGTGCTGGAGGAGCGTTAGCCGATCTCACATCAACAGCAGATGGGACCCGAGAACTGATACGGAATCAATGCTGCGGGTCTTCTTCTTATTCCGATTACAGCCGTGTCTGATCACCAGGGGCCCCTCGCTCATCGGACAACTAGAGCTGTGCCTTTGATCAACGGTCAAACACAGATGAGCCCAACATAATTTAAATACATTTCCACTGTTTCAGGTTATTTGTTTGTTTGTTTTTTTGGTTTGTTTTTTGCTTTTATGACATACAAGCAAAAGTAATCAAATGTATATACACACGTACACACACACACACACACACACACACACACACACACAAACACACACACACACACAAATAAAAAATCTTCCAATGTTTTTGATCAATGCCCACCAGTCCTGAGAGCAGGATCTCCATTATTTCATGCTCTGTAAATTTAATTGATTGCAGGATGAAACGATCAGTGAAGGAATCTTTCATGTCGTTATTTTCCTTTTGCTTCACACCACGGCTCCTGGAATTCATTTGCAGAAAAAAAAAAAAGAAAAAAGTGTTTGTCCTTGGTTTTGTGCTTTGTTGGTCTTGGTTTTGATCTGAGAGCTCATAACAGGAGCCTGTTGTTGAGTATTAGAGTTTCCCACAATTCAACTGTGTAACTGTTTCAAGGCCAAAATGTCGGTATAGAAACGTTGAAAACAATTGAAAGAAAGCACAAAGTGGTATATGTGTGTGTTATATATAGTATATTTAAACACTTAACACACACAGGCTGTGCCTCGGTGGCAGGTGGACTGTGTGTGAGGGTCTGGCATCCCTCAGCGGAGAGCAGAAGTAGAATAACACATCTCCTCTTTGTGAAAGCTTGACGGGTGTTACCGGCTAATTATTCCCCCAGCTCTTTCCTGCAGTGTCACGGCTATAACTTCCCCCTCTCAAACAGCTGCTCTGCTAATTACCTCTGGTGGCGTGTACTTTAGTGTCTCACTCACTCTGCATCCAATCCCATTCTGCTGCTCTTCCCTCCAACATGTTGTTACAGTAAAGACGCCGAGCTGAGACTGAGGACCATCTAATAACACCACCCCAGCACGGAACAGCTGAAACAAGACATGTTAGCAGCAGCACACACACACACACACACACACACACACACACACATACACTAACAGTAGAAACAATGTTTTAATGATTCATTATCCTGACTAAGATGGAATGGACTTCCTTTATTGCTGTTTTTTTGTGTTTGTCACTGTTTCTGTTGCTGCTTTAGTTTTCTCTCATTTGTGTGAGCTCACCGAGGCAACAGGTTTAGTGTGTCCCTGTCTGTCATTCAAACGGACAACCGCATACACATCAGCGCCGCAGCGCGCACACACACACACACACACACACACACACACACACACACACACACACACACACACACACACACACCTATAACCTCCTGTACCGCCACACCAAGCGGGAAGGCTGACACACACACACATGCAGGTTAATTGACTTCTCTTTCGTCGTTGAGGTATTCTGATGGAGTCAGCACATTCAGAGGAGAAAGTGTTGTGTGTCTCCCTCTCTAACTGTCTCCCTCTCTAACTGTCTCCCTCTCTAACTGTCTCCCTCTCTAACTGTCTCCCTCTCTAACTGTCTCCCTCTCTAACTGTCTCTCTTTCTCAGGTATCTTGAATCAAACGGATCGCTGGGCGGGACGAGGTCTCTACATGAACATGATAATCGAATGTACGTGTGAGAGGATTGCTCTTATCCAAACTCTCCCATTGGTCTAATCCATTCACACAATTGCTTAACACACCTGTAAACTGCCTGCGTCCCACCAGGACACCACTGATGTGAACACAACAAGCAGCAGCAGGTGCAGGGCGGTTTATACCGACATAAGTAATGAGACTGGAGAATTGTTGGTCGGGGATTTGCATTTCTGCTTTTGTTTTTGTTTTTTTTTGTGTGTGTTTTTTTAAATAATGCTGAATCAGGAGGTTTCTTTCTGTGATTCACTATCATTTGTGTCTTCAGGGAGTTTCAACAGCATCAAATGAAAGTGTGGAAACACCAGAGGTCTGCACGGAAAGAAGAAATATTACTTGGATTTCCATGCCGACTATAAGAAGATTATTGCATTTTTCATAATATGAGAGAAGGATATGAACTTGCTGATAGTTCTACGGTATCTGTGTCAAACTCTGCTTTCAACAGAGGCTATTATATTCTGCCTTGTCGGCATTTATGCTGCAGAGGAAGTTACACTGCAGCTTTGAAAAAGGAGCCTGAACAAGCAGCGAGCATTCTATGACTAGATTTACCTTTAAGCTGGTAATTGAGTTCTATATTCTGATGAGTATTAAATTGTAAGACGCCCCTGCCTGTAGCTGTTGGAGTTATGGGGGATGTAGAAATCCATACCTGGAGACTTATCAGAGACAGTCCAGCTGTCAGTGAGGCCTGGAACCGGATGTAGTGTCAGACTCCATCGTCGCTGACAGTGATCCAGCAACAGCACCTGCACCATTCACCTCTCTTCCACCCCCCCCACCCCCCACCCCCCCATCAATTCACTCATTTTTCCATCAATCCATCCTCACCCCATCTCCACCGTGTCAAAGCAGCGGGGTTGTACATCAGGACAGAATGTGTTTGTGTACTCGTGTGTGTGTGTGTGTGCATGTATGTTGGGGGGGGGGGGGTGCAGTTGTATGTCCCAGCAGCCCCCTGCCTGCAGAATCATGTCATTGATTGAGCATATGTCCCTGTACACAATGACTGATCACATGCTGCTGAGGGGGGGGCGGGGGGGGGGGTCATGGCCAGGCCTGGAACAGCATCTGGCAGGACAGACAGAGCAAATGCTGACAGTAAATAAAATAAAATAAAGAAGGAAACGATGTGTGATTCAGAGGTCGGCTCAGAAAAATGAGACAAAGTTCGATAGAAAGTGAAACTTTTTTTTTTTAGAATAAGATTTATAAAAGTATTTTAAAAAAAACCCATCAAGACCTGTGATCACATTGAGACTCACAACCAAGCAAATCAAACTAACTTCCTCATCATGCAGGGTATAATTATATTAGGTTTATGGAGATAGGTCAAACCTTTGAAACCAAGATGAACAGCAGGAGAAAAGGAGAAATGAATTACAACGAGGAAGAAGGTGAAGGGAGAGAGAGGAAGACGGGAGGAGTCCTGCTGCTACGAGGCGGTGCGCTCAGACTGAGGCCGATAGGCCTGAAGGTGAACCAATCAATTATTCTTCACCGTCAATAATTCAGAGTAGTCTGAGGCCTGTGTGTGTGTGTGTGTGTGTGTGTGTGTGTGTGTTCTATAAACACACACACACGGACCAGCCCTGATTTGATTTAAGATGACCAGTCAATGTGGATCCAAGGCTTCAGAGGGTCGAGGCTCTAAATTATTGCTCAGCTTAAAGACAGAGGAGGTGAGCAGTATTTTATCCCTCCATGGCAAAGCCCTCTTATTCCAGTCCCCCCCCCCCCCCCCCTCCAATCCCCACTTCCATCATTTTACTCAGTTTCCTCTCTTTTCATGAGACCCACGTCAGCAGTGGAAGAATATTGGCCTCTCTCGACCAACACCTTAGCGCCTTCTTTCCCTGTTTCCTCCTCCCTCCTTGGCTATGTCTTTGACTTTACCAGCCACACACGCACACGCACGCACACACACACACACGTACACACACATACACACACATACACACACACACACGCTATCCATTTCTCTGTAATTGAAAAGATGCCCTGGCTGTTTGCCACACTACTAAAATGGATCAGATGGCAGAATATCCCTGAGGTAGTACATCTCCAACTGAGAGAATTAAAGAGAAAAAATCTCTCTCTCTCTTTCTGTCTTTCCTTATCTCACTCAATCCTCTCTCTCTCTCTCTCACACACACACACACACACACACACAGGTACAAACACACACACGGTGAGTAAGGCTGACTGTGCCATTCCTAATGTCCCGGCTCTCTCCTTCCTTTGTTCCAGCCTTCCATTTTGATATGAATGTGCCTGTTAAAGTAGAATTGGACCATTTGTTTGTGTGAGTTTCCTCTGCCTGGCACAAGGACTAGAAAATGACTCCTCAGCTATTCAATAACAACCGAGCGTCTGAGGTCCCAGAGATGAAAGGAAAGTGGAGAAAAGATCCTTTTTTTTTTTCTCCTCGGCAGAGACGACAGAGGAAGCTATAACACAACCTCAGCCATCAACAATCCACTTCCCCCCCTACCCCCCACAATCACCAGCAAATCGTCAATGACAACACATTGCCACTGAAATCACGTCGCTTTTCCCCTTAGCATTTTTTACATTTTGTTTGTGTGACAGCGGGAAGGAGATCTGCGTCTGTGTAAATTTTTGTGTGTAAGGACTAAGTCTGGGCTTAAGACAGAGTGACAGAAGTGACAATGAACAGCAAAGAGTGCTGTTGAGCTATGAATCACAATAAATAAAAAAGGGCCTCTTGAGAGATAAAATGAAAGCGTCTTAACGCCACAAGAGAGATGGAAGTGTGGGAGTAATAACTCAGGGGCACACAGCAGCCACCTGGCAGCTTTGTGTTGTTATTTTATTTAGAAGTAAATTAAAAAAAAGCTTGCATGCAGCCATGCATGTCAGTCATGCTTAACAAATAAAGTTGGATTGGATTGGATGATGAGAGCAGGATGCCAACAACCAGAGATAATGGTGGATGGATGATGAAATTCATTCATGATTGAAAATATGTGTTTCAGTGTCGACATGCAACAATTTCCAGATCGTTTTTTTTATTTTTTAATTTCATTAGTTTATTGGTTTATGGAAATGCCAGCAGCGCCTTCCTACTCCTAATCGATCAAACCCAATAAGTTGAACATAAACACAGATCAGATGTCATTGTTTAAATCCACAGGCAACATATAAATTAATATTAAAAAAAAAAAAACCAGAATGAACCTGTGCAAAACATATTTATAAAGTAATGAATGGTAATCTTTATTGACTATAACATGGAATAACAGATTAGAAGTCAATAATAATGTAAATATATTAACAAGCAATATTTAATAGTTAAACAGTCATAGATTAAAGAGTTGCTGTGTGGATGCTTTTTAAAGGTTTATTCCAATTTATCCTATCTGATTTTTCACAACTAATAAAATGCAAGGCTAAGAAAGTGAGATCTGTCCAATGTCCTTCTACTTGATGTTTTAAAGCTTTCCAAGACTGTGTCTGATATGAAAGTAACAGAGCAGTGGTCTCCTGTGTCTCGGTTCAGCAGACAACAGGTCTGATTGGATTAAGACGCTCTACAGTGGATTAGTCATGTCTGGAGTGATGCTGGACACACAAAATGTGAACGTTACAGCTTGTGTGTGTATTTTAATCTCATAACTGTACGTATGCGTGTGAGTTTAATCTCATAACTGTGGCAAGGAGGTTTTGTCACGACCGGTGTACATGAATAAAATCCCAGGATAAATACTGATGGTGCAGTATCATAGAGATTGGCAGCTCATTTAGTTTGTAAATGTACCAAACATCCACCACTAAGCTGAAAATGCATCATAATTGCCATAATAAATAGCTCTAATGTAGGCAGAGCGCTGTCCTAATGTGTGCTTCTTTATTAAATGACAGACTTATTCATTGGAACCATCACTGAGACCATCAAACATCATATAAAATATGAAAAATGTCCCTTTGAGTTCATCAAATGCAGGTTTACTTGTCACAATGAAAATGATGTGTATGATGCAGCGGTTAATAAAACACCATAACTGACTCAGTTTAGAGTTCATGGCATGGACCTTATCCGTATATGATCTCAGAGAGACGGTGCTTAACAGAGAATGAAACCACCTGGGAGGAAAAAAAGAACAGTTTGAACTTTTAACTTTATTAGATTGAATCCTTTAATATATCTACAATGAATAGAATGATGCCAAGTCCAGCCTCTAGATCAAAACTGCAGACATGAAGAGCATGTCAAAAAACATTTTTTAAATATTTAGATCCACTCACGCATGAAAATAGACTTATAATAGTATAATAATTTGTATATTAACTTTACATCTCTGATAATACTATTTAGACTATTTTAGCTATACCGGTTTTTTAGGTTCAGATGGAAGATTTGCAGCAGAACCCATGTGGACCTGGTGCTATTGTTCTAGATGGGTTTAATGTCAAATGAAGGCAGAACTAAAGTGTCAATTGATACCATATGTGACACGTTTGACCTACTTTGTCTGACGCTGATACGAATCAAAGCACAGCTGCTGTCTCTGTTCCACTGGTTGGGTCAGGATTAACAGGTTAAATTCTGTCCATGTGTTTACGCTTCCAAAAGGAGTAACTTCGTCCTGCATGAGAGGCATATAAATATCAAGAAAGGTGAGTTCGGGGATGTGCTTCACATCATATCCTTCCATTAGAATATGTAAAAGCCGTTTACTGTGTGTGACTTGCTGAGAGTGGTCTTGTCTCTAATCGAACTCTGCCAAGAGTAAAGACTCAACATTTGACTACTAATGTCTCTCCCACTAAAAAAAAAATCTTTCAGCTTTTCCATTTGGCTATAATCAACGGTTTGATGTTCTTCATGTATAACGGAGCCACGAAGGGCTGAAAACATCCATCATTTAAACACTTGTTTTAGTTTGTCAAGTAGCTACTCATAGAATACTGCATTTAGGTGAAGTATGAACAGAATTACACTTTCAAACATCCCATGGTGAGTATGAACATATGCAATTTGAAAAACTGTATTATTTAATAATCTGTCAGAGCCAGAAGCGTGTGTGTGCGTGTGTGCGTGTGCGTGTGCGTGTGCGTGTGCGTGCATGCGTGTGTTCATATCACACTGTGTTCTTTTAGTCAACTTGGAGTCAGTCTGATTAAACACGGTACGCTGGTGTGTCCACTCATCTTTGTAAATTGTGACATTATACACCTGTGATGTGAAACTGCTCTGACCTGTTAGTCATTCAGTGTGATTCACACTGTCAGATCAGTTTGGAATATTCACAAACTGATCTGGCATTTTTTTTTAATTTTTTTTTTTTATGTAACGCCAGATCCGTTTGTGCAGACAGGTTTGTCTCCATCACTGCAGCAAATCTGAACGACCTTCTCCATCTGTGACGATGCAGCTCACGCTGTGCTGAAAGACAAATGCTGGATAGGGCTACGCTGCGTGTGTGTGTGTGTGTGTGTGTGGGCAGAGGTAGTGTGTGTGGTGGTGACTCTACCCTGCCCTCCCCTGCAGTCCTCTCCTCCCTACTGCCACCGTGGAGCAGCCTGCCTTTTAATTACCTGGACCGTGATAAAGACAGCGAGTGAGCAAGCTACGGAGTGAGGGAGTGTGTGTGTGTGTGTGTGTGTGTTTGTGTGTGTGGTGTTTGTGTGTGTGTGTGGTGTGTGAGAGAGATGCAGGAAGGAATTAAAGCATGACATTCCAGCGTGGCTCATAAACTGTAAACTGATATTGCTTCTGAATGCAAACCAAAATGAGAGAGAGACAGAGAGAGGTAGAAATGTGTGTTCGTGTGTGTGTGTGTGCGTGTGTGTGTGTGTGTGCTGGATGCCAGGCAGAAGAAAATCAATGGTATTAATTTGCGATGGCAGTGGTGTGAGCTGAGGCAATCTGCTGCACACTAGAAGCCACACTTTGCACTGATATACAACGTGTGCGCACACACAGAAACACACACGCACACACACACACACACACACACACACACACACACACACGCACACACACACCACTGTCAAAGCATTGGAGGTCTGCCTGCTGCATGGACTCAGGAGCAGAGGGATTGTCGGAGCCTTTTGAATGTTGAGAAATATCCAGATAACAGATAACAAATCACATATTAATACAGTTTCTGAGCGCTGTGAGGACCTGCAGGGACAATCTGACACTGACTGACATACAAATGAGGCTCAGAGATCAGCATGAGAGGAGACAAGCAGAAAGAACCTTCCAGTATTATGAGTAACTAGAGTATCATTAACTAGAGGGTGGCAGAGATTAATCATTAATAATCCCCAGTCACCTCTTAACCGTCTTAACCAACCCTGGAGAGAACCAACGCAGACATGGGGGGAAAACATTCAAACTTTTAGACAGAAAGGAATCAAACCCAAAACCTTCTTGCTGTGAAACGACAGCGCTGCCCACTGCGCCCCCCATCATTTAACCACATCATTTTTTATGGTCCATCTGTGCCTCCTTACAGCCAGACAAGCCTGAACTCCACTCCTGCACAACACATTCAGGAATCAAGCTCCCGCATCACACGGCGGAGCAGAACTAGCATCCTGAGTCACAACTGAACCGATGTCAGGACAGGAGTGAGAAACACAGCAATGGTTTAAGAGTGTGTTTTTATTCACATTGAGCAGAGTCCAATGTGAAGTGACACAGCTTCAGTGTGCTACGGTGTGAGATGGTGACATACTTTCGTATTTTCATGTGGAAAACAACAGTCGACCACCCCGCGATCCCTGTGCAAGACATTTAATGGAGGCAGTGTACTCAATCTCTCAGTAGAGTTTATCAAACATACTCTCATCAGTGTGCAAGGCCACCCACTCTCACTAAGGGACTGTGTGTTTGCGTGTGCATGCGTGTGTGCGCGCGTGTGTGTGTGTGTGTGTGTGTGCATGTATTTGTGTCTTACAGCAGTCCCAGGTCTCACAAAACCTTGCAAACGGAGTGGAACAGAGCATTGAAGCCGTAACAATAAAGCAGCCTGTTGAGCATAGAAAGCTACAGTTTCTACAGTTGATCTGTCACACACACACACACGCACACACACACACACACACACACACACACACACACACACACACACACACACACACACACACAAACAAGCATGCCATCTCTAATGATGATTTATGGCCAGCCTGAGGGCAGGCATGCATAACTGTAGCACCACACAAACACACAAACATATGCACACGCGCACACACACACACGCACACACACACACACACACACACACACACACACACACACGTACACTGGATCTCTAGCTCACTCTCTCTTACCCACCTCGAAAGGCAAAAAAACTGACAAATGTGGTTATCAGGAAACAAGTAACTGTAAAAATGCATATTGAAAGATGGAACAAATGGGAGCTGAGAGAGAGCATAAAAAACCCACAGAAGCGAGAGAGAGAGCTGATAGTTATCTGCCTGTTGAGGATCAGGGTCCGTGCTCATTTACCATGTGCTATCTGTGATAGCGCTGTAGCTGTCCAATCTCTGTCCAGATATTTCCTCAGAGAAAAACTGCTCATTTTGCTCTCCTCTTAACGCAGAATTCCATACCTACTAGGTCTTATTGAAAACACATTCCTCACATCGATCCCCTCCCTGCAGCAAATGCATGTGTGTTTTTGTTCTATCTGCAAAAAAGAGAATGTGAGCGTTCCCAAAACCATTGCATTACTTAAGACAAAGCATTTGCACATTAAGAGATAAAATAATAATTGATTACTAGGAAGATGCACACATCCATCCAAACATGAATACATCGTTGTATGAGCAACGACGCACGCATACACAATTAGCGGTGAGATCACTGGTGCCGTCTGGTGTCATCAACAGACCAGTTGACCCACAAATTATTGATTCATCACCAATAAGTCAATATTATTTTATTGTTCAGCAATAAGAGGCAAAGGGAGACACTTTTCTTGATTATAGTCAACTTAATCACATTTTTGTACAGTGATACCTCTACTTAAGAAAGTCTCTGGTTACGAAATTTTCTACTTACGAAATTTCTCAGCAGGAAAATATTGCCTCTACTTACGAAAGAAATTTCGATTTACGTAATGTAAAAACACAGTATCGGTTGATACTCGAAGTTCCTGCAGGTTCCTGAACGCAACATTCTCATAGCTACTCTGCCATTGGCTATTACCTATTACGTATCTTCCTGGCATCCCATTGGCTAAGAGGGATGCCACTCCACCTCTGTGTGGAGCTAGAACGGTGATTATGGAGTGTCCCGGCAGAGGTTGTCTGATAGTTTTGCGCAAATATAATAACATTTTGAGTACGTATTCACTATGGACCCCAAGAAAGTGACGGAGAAAAGAGGGAAAGAAAAGACGAAGAGAAGAGTTTTATT
The DNA here is from genome assembly GCA_013358685.1 of Antennarius maculatus. Lineage (NCBI taxonomy): Eukaryota > Metazoa > Chordata > Actinopteri > Lophiiformes > Antennariidae > Antennarius > Antennarius maculatus. The sequence continues at coordinate 4,233,400 of CM023610.1, read as the reverse complement.
GTCCGTACAAACAAAGCAAGAGATAATAGAAAAGCATGAAAAAGGGATGTGTTTGGTTGATCTCACCAAAGAATATGTCCGTAATGCATCTACAATCACCACGTTATTAAAACTAAAGGAAGTTTAAGGAGTTTAAGGCATTGCGTGGGTGGTTGGAGAAGTTCAGAAGGAGGACTGGAATTCACTCTGTTGTTCATGGTGAGGCAGGAGCGCATGAACCAAAGAGGGTAAAAAACAATGAGGACAGCAGTTAAAAGGTTAATGACCTTCATTTTTATTCTTTACTCTATTCTTTGTTTTTACATTATGCACAACTCTCATTTATTGTATAATAATCTAATTGTAACATGAGGACTGTAAGACAGTGGTGAGGTGTGCTGTAGGTGTGACAGAGGAGTTCAAGGTGGAGGTGGGACTGCATCAGGGATCAGCTCTGAGCCCCTTCTTGTTCGCTATTGTGATGGACAGGCTGACAGACGAGGTTAGACAGGAATCTCCATGGACTATGATGTTTGCAGATGACATTGTGATCTGCAGTGAGAGTAGGGACGAGGTGGAGGAGAAGCTAGAGAGGTGGAGGTTTGTCCTGGAAAGGAGAGGGATGAAGGTTAGCCGCAGTAAGACAGAGTACATGTGTGTGAATGAGAGGGACCCAAGTGGAAGAGTGAGGTTACAGGGAGAAGAGATCAAGAAGGTGGAGGATTTGAAGTACTTAGGGACAACAGTCCAGAGCAATGGAGAGTGTGGAAAAGAGGTGAAGAAACGTGTACAGGCAGGATGGAATGGGTGGAGAAAAGTGTCAGGTGTGATGTGTGATAGAAGAGTTTCAGCTAAAATGAAAGGAAAGGTGTACAAAACTGTGGTGAGACCAGCGATGTTGTTTGGTCTAGAGACAGTGTCACTGAGGAAAAGACAGGAGACAGAGCTGGAGGTTGCAGAGATGAAGATGCTGAGGTTCTCTCTGGGAGTGACCAGGAAGGATAGGATCAGGAATGAGTACATCAGAGGGACAGCACATGTTAGAGGTTTTGGAGATAAAGTCAGAGAGGCCAGACTGAGATGGTTTGGACATGTCCAGAGGAGAGATAGTGAATATATTGGTAGAAGGATGCTGAGTTTTGAACTGCCAGGCAGGAGGCCTAGAGGAAGACCAAAGAGGAGGTTTATGGATGTAGTGAAAGAGGACATGAAGGTAGTTGGTGTGAGAGAAGAGGATGCAAAGGACAGGGTTAGATGGAGGCGGTTGATTCGCTGTGGCGACCCCTGAAGGGAAAAGCCAAAAAGGAAAAGAAGAAGAATCTAATTGTAACATGTATTTGTTACATGTTTTGATGCATTTTTATGCTTTATAAAATATTTATGTCTGAATTTTTTGGGGCTTGGAACGGATTAGGGCATTTGCATGGAAAACGCGTCTCTATTTACGTAATTTTCTACTTACGTAATTTCTTCCGGAACCAATTAATTTCGTAAGTAGAGGTACCGCTGTATTGGAAATTTAGAGCTAGATAAAATGCACAAAGCTGCAACTCCCTATCTGTTGTGGTTTTATTTAGAACAACACAATATGTGTTGTTTGCTTTCCTCTGTCTGGGGATCTCTTCCTCTTTCTTACAACACACTGTCTTCTGTTCAGCAGGAGGAATGTGGTTTATAAATACATTTCCATTTTTAATTTTGACTATATTTTATTTGTGAAGTGTTCACACACTATCGGGGGCCGGCACGTCCTCAGTATTCATAGCATTTGTTAGTGAGATTTATTTAATTGACATCAGGTTAAATTGAATTGTGGGTAATTCATTGGCTTAGTGGTAATAGATGTGAATACTAATGCTTGTTCATGCAGCAGGAGCAACACATAGTATAATGATGAAATTTTATTACTTACATTTTAATGTAAAATTTACAGCAAATTCTTTGACTCTGACCACGAGCATCCCATTCAAGTCACGACATGAGCTTTAAGTTGTAGTTTAATATTTGTTTACTCTTTGAGAAAGTGAAGAAATTTCAGAGCTACAATATGTAGACAATTTATAGTATTGGATGTAAATGCAAAAACATGACAACAAACCAAAAGCTCATTCTTAGACGTAAAAATACAGCACACATCCAAGCCTCATAACTTGACAACAGATCTGAATCTGTATTTCTTGCTTGAACAAATTCAAGGTATCTCCAATTAATGCCTGAATGAAATGCAGATGTACTATACATTCACTTCCATAGGAAGCAACATAACGACCTTTATTAACTTTAGATGGGACATTCATACAGAATATAAATGATCTCAAGTGCAGTGTGTAAAGATGCAGATGGTGAACTTAGAATATGTTCTATCTTTCTACAATTACTGTGTCAGAGGGGAAATAAGAAAAAATACTGAAATCGCACCATCTGTATCTTTACACTTGGCATCATGAGAGTTGCTTAATTGAGGCAATTAAATTCATTTTAAACTTGGTGAATTAACAATTTAGGTTTGGTTTCCATTTAATTCACATTTGCACTGCCATGGTAACTGACGACAGAACCCTGAGTGTCCCCCATCCACAGTCAGATAAAGAGTTTTTATTTCCTATTACATATATCTGTCTAACTGACAATAATGATTAACAATGACATAAAAAAGTAATTTCTTTATTTGAGCTAACTTTAAACTGAAACTATTATACTCAAAGGGACAAATGGGATGCAAGCATCAAGGTCAAACATTTGCCATGAAAACCTTTTTATTAGATGTACAGCAAACCCAGACGGGGAGTCTTTTCTTTTCTTTGTCTCAAAGACAGGATGTTGTTTGGAGGAGTCTGGGAAGGAATATCTGATGCAGGGCCACAAAATTAAAATTCTGTAGTTACTACTGCTATTAAATTTAACTGAACTTTTATTACCCTTACTCAGACTAACAGATCCCCAAGAAAGTAACATATGGGGGGGTTTAACCACCAAAATTGAATGTTAGCCTATCCTCTTTCCAAAACTCTGCCTGTTCCCTGCCCATGTAACTCATTTCCATCTGTTCTCCTCTCCTTTCATCATCTCTCCCCTCCTATCCTCCTGCCTCCTCTCTTGTTCTCCTTCTTGCAGATCAGTAGTGTCCTTGCACCCCCACACACCCCACCCCTCCCAAATCATCCCCACACAGGGAGAGTTGGAGGCTGTCCAAGCCCGGTCCCTTGAGTTCTGTCTGGATGACTTCCAACCCCAGTCCCCAGGCATCAGTCCAGGCCTGTGGGCCTGAGAGCTGGCAGCTTAGGGAGGCTATTGTTGGAGAGAGATTACCCACACATGGCAGCTATTGTGCAAAACACACATGAATACACACACAACTTGACACATACGGAGTCACATATTCTCTCAACATAATAGTTATTGTTCAGCATCAATGAAGACGTAAGATCACAGCGTTTTAGAACCTCCTAACACTGTACAAGGTGAGCAAATATCACGCGTGTGTTCACCAGAGGTATGTAGACACTAGAGCTTACATGTGCTGTGTGCCTAGTAATTAATTCTGCTGAGGGTATAGATTTTTTATTCATAGGTATTCACAAATAGAGACATGGCGCTTTATCTTTATCAGCCTCCAACACGTGCAGGCAGCACAAACACACACATCTGTCCAGGTGTAATCCTGAGTGTATAATAGTTAAGATAATCAGCTGTACAGGGATGTGAAGGTCTGTAGTGTATACATCACACCACCCATCCCCCAAAACACACATGATCCAGCTGTAAGCACAACACAAAATCACTCCTGTTCAGCACAACATATATGATTCTAGGCAAATATGCAAAACAGCCTATAAAAGTGGTGACTTGAGTGAAAAAAAGCGACTTAAACACAAGACATATGCACACCAATATGCACACATTCACCATGCTAATCCCCCAAATAAACCCAGCAGCCTGGGGACAGAGATGGGATGATGGCAGAAGAGATAAAAAAAGAGGAAAAAAGGAATAAAAAAAGACGTGAGCTGCTGTGTCCCACATACACACAACACACACACACACACACCCTCCCTCATTCACCATTCTCCTCTGATTATCTCACACACACACACACACACACACACACACCCCTCCCATCTTTCTGCCTCTTCTCACCAATCTCCTTCTCTCTTCATCCATCTGCACACCCTCCCCCCCTTCCCCATCATCCCCCCCACAACAGAATCCCTGCTCACAGGAGAGGTGGCACACTTTGAGTGTAAATTTAGAAATGAGGTGCAAACCCAAGGCCGGCACAGAAAAGAGGAAAGTGGAGACCAGACATGTGCCTGATCGTATGAACACCGTCAAAGCAGCGTGTGTGTGATGATGATGGAGCGAAGAAGAACGCACCGTGAACACGGGTTTGATGAAGAGGAAGGTCCACTTTCACACTGGTTCCATTACGTTACACCTTAAAGTTACATTATTAGAAATAATTAACTATTAAATCAACTTAAATATTTTCAGGTCAGCAGCACAGATCTCAAAAAATATCAGTGATTATTGACAATGATGAAGGAAAAAAAAACATCTTATCCTTCCCCAGCCGTGTGTCTCACACTCCCCCTATCAAACGTGTGGGACGTTGTGTTGTGAATGTTAATGCCAAAGCCGACCAGACCCCCGATGGGGGTGGGGGGCAGTATCAGAGAGAGACAGACTTTGGGCAGATGGGAAAATGGTAGAAAGTGGAGGGAAGGAGGAGAAAGTGACTTTGAGGCAGTGAGAGGACACTGGGTTGAAAACTCATCGTCTTATACAGCCACACAAACACACCCGCAGTTGCGCACACACACACACACACACACACACACACACACACACACACACACTCCCCAGTTCAGCCTTGGTGTGCAACAGCTTCTCTGCTTCACTGCTCAACCCTGAACAACCTTTTTCCTCCCTTCTAACACCCATGCTGCCCTCCATCTCTCCCCTCCCTTTTCTTATCCAATCTTATTATTACTATCTCACCTTTCTTCTCAACCGTTGCCCCCTTCCCACACCCGCTCCTCTCCGCTGCAGTTCCTGTGGAATCCATTCCACTATCCTACCGTTCATCACGAGTGCATGTATTTTACTAAGGGAGGCCATTGGAAATAAAAAAAGTCTCCACTCCAGCAGGTTCAGCTGCATTCTCTGCACACAGAAGACTCTCAACGACAGCTTTCCTGGACGCCGAGTGATCCTGTGTGTGAGAATGATAGCATGTTCTTAAAAATAGAGATCCTCAAATTGTCCTACTATTTGTAGTTACAGCAAATTAAGAATCGTGTCTGCTGTTAAATACGTTGAGTTAACTCATCGCCTGTAAAGAAACGTTCAGTGACGAGTATTTAGAGACACCCTCAAATTGAATAAATAATGTAATAATCGAAAAAAAACTCTTGACAAACTTGAGCATTAAATTGTTACTTTACTAAGAATGACAGAAATAGGATTTAGGGACTTTCTCAAACGAGCAGCGTAATGCAGTAATGATGTTACAGTTACTAAACTCAGAACTTGACTTTTTATTCTAATTTCAGGGTTGCCATCTTTGCTGTTTTGCCAGGGGTTTTGTGGAAAGAAATCCAATAATAAATAAATATGATGTTTAGGGGGGGTTCAGTGTGACTTTGGTACAGAGGCGGCAGGTGTGGGCTTCTGCCAAAAGAGGCTAGGAAATCCTAACTTTTACCATTTAATTGGAATTACATAGCATTAAATAAAACTCTAAATGAAGTGTTTTCGATGCAGCGGTGTCAGTGGCCATTAGGTAGCGTTGAAGATGGTGTGTACGTTGGAGTACGCGTCTTTGTGCTGTCATTTGTCACACAGCAGTTCTGACAAACAATTAATGTAATACAGTCTGGATTCAGAGCCTGCCTTGTCATGGTAATGTGTTTGAAAAGCTGGCAGTCAAAAGCAATTAAGGAGACAGACTGAGCCCTGTAGCTTCAAACACAACCGCTACACACAACGGGGGAAAAAAAAAAAAAAAAAAAAAGACATTTATCTGTGGAATTTGGTTACACTGCAGCAAGTGTAATTTGATAATACAGTATGTTCACGTTAAAGCTAAGTGAGAGTGGCTGTCAGGTTACAGTATGCCAGCAACACTGGCAAATTTAAAATACTCAGTTTTAATTTCTGTGACAAAGTAGACAAAAACAAAATATATGTGCAACATAAAAGAAGACAAAAAAGTATCTAAATAAATAGTGGCGTGTATGATGGAAGAAACCCCTGAATGCAACTTACAAGAATGTTTGAATTTGACTGAGACAAATAGCTTAACAGAGGAACAGCGGAGGACTGGAGAGGAGGTGAAGAGAGATTACTTACACTTTGCTTTTGACAGACTTGCTGTAGGAATAAACACTATTGGGAGCGGTAGAGATCAATAGTCTCACTTCTACAACCATGTGCACACAAGAGAGGCTGTCTCAGATCAATACTCCTGGTGCAACAGCGTTCCCGTAAACAACATTAATGAACACAACATTTGTAACCAGTAAATATCTCACCCAACTAATCACAATGTACAGAATGGCTGCATGCACAGCAAGTGCACAAAGATTGGTACAAATCTACCACCACACAAAAGAAGAGGTGCGTGCAAGACAGGCTGGTCGGTCCGTGTTCGTCATGAATGACCAACACACACAATTGCACGCATTCCCAGATGGTGAGATTCTCTCGTATGGACATGCAGGCTGGAGCAAAATAAATCACAGACTATCAGGATTTGAAACGTGAGCCAGTCATGCGGGGCAGCATGCGAAGCAACATGATACACCAAAGAGAAAAATATTAGAGTGTATGGTAGGGAGGGAGGGAGGCGTATGGTCGGGAGATCAGTTGAGTGGGAGGGCTAGTAAACCTTAAATCCATTTACACAGCAGCCAGGGAAACACATTTTACAGAGCAGATGTGTGGGGAAGGGCAATCTGTCTGACATTTCTGTGCCGCGCCCTGATGAATCATTCCACGTGGAAGAGAACGTTGGTGCCACTTCAAAATGAACAAAACTACTCATCTTTACAACAGCAGATCTAAATGAAAATACAGAAGTCAGCATATTTACAGCCCATCCCATCCGATGCTTTATCTCGATTTCCTGGACAATTGAATTTGGGGATTTTAATAAGACATCCACAGTTTAGTGCAATGATTCTCTCTGCCACCAACAGGAAGACAAGTCAGAAAACGAATTAACAGTTTAACTGTAGATTAATAGCAGATAAGCCTGTTTCCTATTTGGATTCATATCCACTTCTATTTTCCAAACAGACACACAGAAGAGTGTTAAGTGTCTGTGTGTGTGTGTGTGTGTGTGTGTGTGTGTGTGTGTGTGTGTGTGTGTGTGTGTGTGTGTGTCTGTGTGTGTGTGTGTGTGTGTGTGTCTGTGTGTGTGTGTGTGTGTGAGTGCTTGTTTCTTGCATTTATGAACATGCTTGCCTGCATTTGTTTTTTTGCCCCTGTGACCTGATAGCACCACGCAGCAGGTCAGTCTTCCTAAAAGCAAATCCAACGCTCCTTTGATTAGTCTGAGTCTGGGATGTGAATATAAGCAGGCGTTTTATTTGGCAAGCAGACAGGAGGAGACTAACGTCTTCAGCTAATGATACAGAGTTTACTGCTTTCACAGAGTGACTGTGAAGGTGGAGCATGAGGGAGAATTAAGTGTTTGTTGGCTGGTGTTCAAATTATTACATTATATCTCACACACACACACACACACACACACACACACACACACACACACACACACACACCAGTGAACACAGATGTACACTACTTTCAGTACACACACAGTTCCAGGTGTTCACACAAGCTACTAACAAGAGTTGGTGCCAGTCAGAGGCAGCAGATGTGAGGATGTGATTCTCACCTCACCCGTCAGAGAAACACGTCTGTGAATTTTTTTTTTTTTTTGCCTGGGGAGAGAGTCTTTTAGAGAGCAATAATTACATGAGACGAGAGTTTCCCCTTTTACATTTTAATCAATGAAGAACTCAATACCTGCTGCTCTGCTTTTCAAAATAGTTTGTGTGTCTGACATTTTCTCTGTGAGCGACAAACAAAAGCTTGAAGTTCAGCTGCTCACAGTTGCGTCGCTGAAAACCTGTGCAGTAATCAGAGAAGACTTTAAAACTGAGCACAGAAAGAAAAAATGTCATGGTTGGGTTAGCAGTGGGGCCTTTATCTTATTCAATTTCATTCAGAAACTAGAATAATGGATCAGAGCAAATCAGTAGCACTGTCAGTTCCGCAGCACACATCTCAGCACCTTCTCCAAATTCAGACCGAGACCCAAACTGTTTGGGTCAAAAGCTGAGTAAAAGATCCTAATCACAGTAATGGATACAAACATTTATATTTTTTCAAAAAAGAAAAAAAGATGCTGCTGATCATCCTGTGATAAATCTGCGATGGTGGCGCTACACCATCAGGAAAAAATATTTCACTAATTTAAATTGAATGTCAGTGAATTCATCCTTTGGCTTGATTCAGTGTCAGCAACAAATTACCAAAAAAAAGCTCCTGAGAGGAAGATGTTTCACTACAAAGAAATACAACAGAGAGACAGGAGGTTTCTTTTTCTATCCCAAAATTTCCATTTTTCTGTCTTGACTTCCTTTTGTTTTTTAGCGCACCATCCAGTCATGTCTCCTGCTGGGTCTCTAATTTTACATAAAGCTATCAAAAATCCACAGAAATCCCTGTGATCATATTTTGATGAGGGGAAAAAGAAAATAATGAAAAAAAATAAAGTCATTTTATTTCAGCTTTTCTAGTGCTGGTAAAGGTGTTCATCAGATCAGTGGTAAATCTGCTGGATGCTGGCCAGTCGGTTGTTTTCCTCGGGGGAAAGGCGACTAACTGAAGCGCCGCTCCTCGTGTGGAGCACTGCTCACTCAGAGCTGAAATTGTTTCCAATTTGACCTCAGTTGACGCTGACCTTTCAAAGAGCGACCATGGAGATGACAGCTGTGTGTGAGAAGTGACATACACACACACACATACACACACACACACACACACACACACACACACACACACACACACACACACACACACGTATGGGGGTAGAGTGAAATGGAAGAAAAAACTTGTATATGTCAGAGTACCTGGACCTAAAGCAACCAAAAACACTTGAGATCTTACCCGACAAAGCCAACTGTACTAAAAGTATTAAAAAGAATGATTTTACAGTTATATGAATGAAACAAATGAAACGCTTAGGTTAGGGTTGTTTTTTTCTGTAGGCTGTGCCAGTGATGCCAAATGATCGTATCCCATCACAAGAACAGTTAGTAACCAGATATTGTTCACCAACATTAAATCACATCACTGAATCATGATTTGTTTTTTTGCAGAAGAAAAAGAAAAATGCATGAAATGCTGACCCGTATCTGCATTGCGCCGCAGCCGCCTGAACCCAACCTCACGGTGAAAAAAGAGCATGAACGTCTTATCATGTGGAAGCAGATTAAGGGAGAAACCATGTCACAACCTTCACACATTCAACAAGGTCACACAAACACTTTCAGCGCCGTCGAGTAAAACGTCGTTCCATATGGTGTCTGCATGGATGGATTGATAAACACGCATCACAGTCAGGACATGATTATAAAGCAATAAGATTTTATTTACGTTGCTGTGTTAGATTAATTTTAATCCCTGATGGGACACCTACCAGGTACAAATGGGAGGACAGGCTCACTAAAATTAAAGGTTAAAACAGATCGGTAAGATATTTTTGTAGTATTTGTGAACACAGACCACTAATACGTAAGTTGTTAGCCACTTTTTTGCATGAAGTCATTACTAAGTAACTTGTATTATGTCAGTATTACCAGAGAAGCTTTCTGTATTGAGCTAAAGATGAATGGCTCATGCTCATTATTGTGTTTATACTGTTAAAAAAAAGCTTCCTTTCATTCAGTCCCTACATCCATCAATAGATAGTACAACACTGGGTACCATTCCAACATTAAAAGAGCCTGCTCACCTCGCTGATCCCTCCCTGTCATTTGGTTTGTGAACTTTTTTTTTTTTTGTATTATGGATGCAAAGAGCTGTCGTTTCCTGACTTCTAACAACACAACGAAGCACATATGCACATGCTCTGGTGCACAGGAGCAATTCTCTAAAAAGAACTGTTCACTTTGTTTGTTCATTTAATGAGGGGAGACATGAAACTCTGCTTAAACATCACAAGAAGCAGCCCCAAGGCGACGCCATCACAAGCACATGCGCACACACGCACTCACACTCTACATTTAGACTCCTTCCTTCTCCGTCCTTGTGTTCGCCGTGTCGCTCGTAATGAAATATATTTTGCATCACGAAAATAAACAACTCCTTTATCAAAGAAGACTCGCAAAGTCTGCGCACACATCACATCAGGATGTCTGCTAGAAGAGAGTCCTACAAGGAGAGAGTGTTTAATAAGAAGAGCAGACAGCCAGATGAGGGAATCTCCTGCCTCCTCTCTTCACACCAGCTCACATATCGAGACAGGCAGCTAGTTAAAGCTAACAGCCTCACCTCGCTTCCACCTATCAGGCAAGAATTAATCACACGATAAAATGTAAACTCACAGATTGAATATAAACTACTGGCAAATCAAAAATACTGTTCTGTGTGTGCACAGCCGGCTGGAAGTGTTTAAGGGCATGTGTGCACTCCTCATTTGTATGCATATACAGTAGATAGGGTCTCTCTATGTGTGCGCACTGATCAGTCTAATGCCATTACTTGCAAGTGTGTCTAAAGAGGTAGAAAAATAGATCCTGAATATCCACTGTAACTCCTTTTTCACCACTGATTTTCCATCACGCTGGAGGACAACAAGCAGGGGTAATGACCGGTGAGGAGAAGGGAGGGACAGAGAGGAGGAACAAAAATCAGGGGTGCTGTGGAGTGAAGTAAAAAAGGAGAAATAGGGATGGTGAGAGAACTGGAAGGAAGGATGCAAAAAAAAAAAAAAGGAGACCCGTTCCACTGGGTCTCATTAATTTAGCCTAATCAGATAATATATTGCTGAGGAAACACTTGTACAATATCCTGCTGAGCACTTGGTGTGTGTGTACGTGTGTGTGTGTGTTTTAGGATGAACTTCCTCTGAGCCTCCCACAGCCTTGCAGTTGTATTTTTGCAGTTTCCTGTGCATTTATGTGCAGGATTGAGGCCTGAGTTCAGTTATTATCCAAAGGATTTTTCCTACTGTGAGACAAAGTGAGTCACAATTCTTTGGTGTGTGTGTGTGTGTGTGTGTGTGTGTGTGTGTGTGTGTGTGTGTGTGTGTGTGTGTGTGTGTGTGTGTGCATGCGTGTGTGTTTGTGTCTCGCCTGTAGATCGAACGAAACAGTCTGTATGACTGCCTGAATATTGTTCCCTCTGTGTCTAAAAACAGGTTGCCCAATCCAACCCCTGGAAGAAGCATCATCTGAGAGATGAAGAGGAGGAGGGAGAGATCTGCTTGTCAAATAATAATATTGCCTTTTTTATAATACTGGCCGGCTAAGACAAGAGCAAGCAGACACATATAATGAACATAATTCCACATAATTCCAGTACAGAGCAGCAGGGAAGGAGAGAATTTTTGATGACAGATACTGATACCAGTTTGGATATATAGGAAGACTTGGTAGTTGGGAAACCTGGGGGTTAATGAGCTAGAGCAAAGAGAAGAACAAGGGGAGAAAGGATGGGAGTGGGGGATGTGGAATACATTTTCCTTGTAGTGATCCTGCACCAGACTGATTTAGTTAACACACTGGGGAATGGTCCTTTAATTCTAAGCCAACACTTAGCCTGGTGCACACACAGCATCACCAGGGGACACACATGTGAGAGCCGTGATTGATATTCTACATGTGTCTGCAAAAATCCTGATAAGGGAGAAGCGTGCAAAGAAAAAAAAAAAATTAAGCATCTCAAATAATACATGTTTTAATCAAGGAATTATTCAGACGACTATGGACAATGCTCACTTGTACACTGTGGAGCAAATGTCGATTTAGAATATTCACCACTGTAACCCACAAACCCACAACCACCAATTCTAGGTTAAGAGGGAATGAAATGGTTGAAAGATGACCCAATTAATTACACCCACACTCACGCACAATAATGTATGTTTATCAGGCATGTAAGTGTTCAGACCAGACCCTATTAATTCAGCTCATTTAGCCCCAGCCCAGCCATTAAAACAACAAGCCTGCCCCAAAGCTCACAATGCAACACCATGTCTCAACCCCCACAGCGCCTATATTTGTCTCTCTCTCTTTATTAGCCCTCTTTCTCTCTGTGACGCCACACATCCACCATTTCTTTATTCATTAATAGTACGTCCCATTTTTTAAGGTTTTAAAATATAAAACTGAATAAAAAAAAATAACTGGCAATGTATGTAGGGTGTACCCCACCTTTAAACCCGTAGGCAGCTGGGATTGGCTTCAGGGTGACCTGTGACCCGGTTTCAAATGAATGAATGAATGAACTGTGTAAAATTCCAGTGCAGGGTAAGAGATTGTATTGGATTCAATATTTGTGCCGTGAAAAAATGAAAATTATCGTATCCTCTGGCTAAACAAAAAAAATGACAAAATCTAATGTCACAAAATACTGTTCAATACCCCAGTCACACTAACAGGGCACACAGCCATCAACACGGTTTATGTTAATGATTTCACAGGAAAGGATGAGTGAAAGATAAACCATTAAAATTTGTAAACCACATCGTCAAAAGTCAAAAGTTGGCCTTTCTGTGTGAACTTTGCTGGAGTGATTGTGATAGTTCACTGACTAAGAGTGTAAATGAGAAACAGAGTGACTGTGGGACCCGGTAGGTGGGGGTGGAGGGCAGCAGAAGAAGCAAATTCGGATTAGAGGAGTGTTCATCCCTCCTTCTCTGCCCTTTCATTAATGCACCTCTGAGGTGTTTTTAGACTTTTAAAGAGAGACTGAAATAAGCCGATTTTTGTCGCTCAAGAGGGCTCACCAGCAGCACATTAACACAAACTGGTGTCATATATGCACACACACACACACAGAGACACACACACACACACACATGCACACACGCACATTCACACATAAATTACTCTTGGTGTCAATCATGGTGCCGGTAGCACAAGTAGCGGGGTAGAGTATAGAGACACTGGCTGAATGAAAAGGGAGGGGGAAATGAGAGAGAATACCAAAAAACTGAAAAAGGGGATTGAGTCTGACTTTGATGCAGAACAACTGATGTCGATTCAATTAGCGTAAAGGGAGTCAAGAGCATGTCAGCCTTATCTGTGGACCTTTAGACTATCTGTGAGCTTTAGTCAGATGGAGCTGGTGAACAGAGAGCAGATGGATTAATACTTTATGCAGAGGGGTGATAGAGAGAGACAGTGGAGCTGGAAACCCAGATAGTCATGCAGATAAACTAATAACTAAGATAAGACCCACACATGCTGTGAGTTAGAAGCTTGTACATTGCATACAGACAGCTGCTGGCATGCGGTAGTCATGGCGTCATATCATCAAGTCCACAGAAGGGGAGACAGTGGGAGTTTAAGTGTAGGGGTAAGGGACAGTCGGTGAAGCTCCAGCTGTATCTACATGCAGCTCCAAGGAGATGCAGGGGGGAGTGAGAGAAAGTAGAGAGATGAAGGCCGTAGGGTGGGAGGGGGAGACAGGATGAACCAGAAGAAAGACAGGTAAACCACAGGACTAAAGTAGAAATACACCGCAGACCAGAGGCAAAGGACACTGAGAGGTACTTATGATAAAATGGAGACCAATCTGAGATGAACAGCAGGCCTGACCTGAGGTCTGCCTGTGGGAAGACACAACAGGAGAGGAGGGGGGGGCAGTTGAAAGTCACCGAGAAGTTACACAGCAGAACAGCTACGGAATAGAAAATATGAACAACATGGATTTTGGCAACACACGGGCATCAGGAGATGAGTGAATATTCATCACCAGCAGGTAACATATGGCATTCAGTTTGCAGCTGCATCAGGCATAAATAGGAGACACAGTCTGTTGGATTCGGCACCGAGGACAGCTCCCCGCCTCGCGGCGCATCTCCATGCAGCGTTACCAAAGTAACTCCTGCTCTTCACATCTCTGATCTGAAGCTCAATAGCTGGTGGAGCAGCGCAGAACACACCTGAACAGGACAACCACAGGGCCTCTGAGGCCTGCTGCAGACAAAACACAGCCTAAAAACTTATCAGACATCATGATCATCATGTGGGTGAAGAAGTGGAAATCTAGGTAGTTGTTTAATTCTCTGAGCCAAAATTTTTCTGTTTCAAAACTGGGGTCATTTGGTTCCTTCTGTGCAAATTGGTGTTACCATCTTATCTTTATTGATTATTAATGAAATAATAAGCTTTGAAAGATTCATATGTAATGTAAATTCAGCAGGAACTATCACTGTTCCTTGAAATATAACAAGAAAGGGAAGCTGGCAGAAAAATGCTGATTGTGTTAAATTTGTAAGTTAATCTTAACCGGTATATAAACTCTGAATGATCCCCCCCCCCCAGCCCACACTGCTGGTTCTTCTACATGTTTTTCTAGTAGTCAGCATTAAAACTCCAAAATCAGATGATTTATCTTGTTTGACAGCCTGGATAAATATTTGCAATTTTTTTTTTTACACATTTTGTCACGACTCACCTCTGAATCCGAATGGGTCTGCTCAGATCTTTATTGGTACTGATGGAAATCCTCACAACAGCCCCCCCATCAGCCTGTTAACTCATTTTTTGCAGTCAGAAATTATCTGACGGTGTGGGGATTCTGCAGCTTATCCTTTTTGTATGACAAAAGATATGAGATATAAACATCTCTCCCTCCTCTTCCATTTCTTCCCATATTAACAGACCGGCAGCCGTTTGGTGCATTATCTTCTTTTTCTTCTTTAATAACTCTTTCCGTGTGCCTTCGAATTTATTTGTCTGCATTATTTATTTTACCATTTCAAAGCTTTTTCTAACCCGCCCTGCATTGGCTGATTAGTATTCTCTCACTGTACTGATGACTGTGTAAACACTCTGCGAGTCCACTTTAACTTAATTATCATTAATTATTGACTGAACTAGTCTTAACTGAGTTGCTTTTATAAAGCAGGAAAAAATATTGTGGTGTAAAACAACCATCAATATCAATACCACAGATACTAATACAACTATTGCAATTACTATGCAGAACTTGCTGTTGTCAGTTTCATAGAAGGAAAAAAAAGCAGCCTATCAGGAGATCACGAGGGGCGATGACAGCTCACCACCACGGAAAAGGAAAATACCAAAGGAGCACAGCGGCAGATAATGCAAACCCCCACTGGGGTTTTTAATAATCAAGCATAATTATCTCTGTCACAGTGTTTTCAAACACACTGATAATCACATTTTCATGTGTGCAGCTGACAACACACACACACACACACACATGCACGCAAACACGCTTATTCTGACATTCCATATGTGGATCTTTTTGAATGATTCTGTTGCAGAGCTGGTTGATTTAAGAGTAAGTGAGAGACCCTGTCCCTGCTAGCCCCCGTCTGCCCTTTGTCCCACTCGTATCTCCCACTTCCTGCTTCTTCTCCTCCACAGTCTCAGCCTCGTGGCCTCCTCTTCTCCTCTCATTACTTTCAATCTCTGTCCGTCCTTGACTCATTCTCCTCCCCTGTGAATTCTGCTCTCTTAAACCCCCATAAATATCCCTCTTTGTCTAATCCTTTCTTTCCCTCTTTTCCAGTGAGCCGTATTTCCCAGTTCCACCAGTTCTATATATATTTAGCATCTCACCCAGCCAGTCACAAGTGGGGGGGAAACAGTGAAATACCTACTCAAATGTCATCAACATCAATTCTGAGCTTTAATCATCACTAAAAGGATGAAAGCAGTGACTTGTAGAGAAGGGGGTGTGATTTTTGGAGCTCTGTGATAAAGCTGACAGCACACTTCATTGGAGGACGGGGGGGGGGGGGGGGGGGGAGAATTACATTACATTTTCCTCCTGGGTGCCTCGCCTGGAGCACAGCCCAGTCCAGGTGACACTTTGACAGAGTGGGCCTCAGGCTTGTTGCGCTAAGGTTTGCTGGAGCTCCATGACTGCACAGATGGGATCTATAATTGTGGTAAGCTAACCAGTTAGCTCATGCTTGAGCCTGTCGGGAAGCACCAAAGACACTTCTGAAGATGAGCGTCTGCTCAAAGAACCATTGTCTGGTATTATAGCTGGAGGTGACAGGGCTATTAAAATGCACTGAGTCTGTGCACCCGTGTGTGTGTGTGTGTGTGTGTGTGTGTGTGTGTGTGTGTGTGTGTGTGTGTGTGTGTGTGTGTGTGTGTGTGTGCAGTAATGGGCAGATAGAGGTGTCTTTGGTATAATCCACTCTGTGACACACACCTCAGGGCTCTCTCTTCCTCCTGCGATTCCTCCAACATCCTGTCTTCCTCCCTCTATCATCTGGCCTCCCTTATTCTGCCTCCCCAGAATAAATCTTTAATGGAGGTTTTATTGTCCCTGATCTGCATTCAGAGCGCGCGCGCACACACACACACACACACACACACACACACACACACACACACCCTTACCTGCCCTGACTTATACATGATTTCTTCTTTAATCACTTTCACAATCAAACTCACATTTTTACAAATAACTCATTGTCTTTTTTTTTTTTAACCCCTTGCTTTTCAGTGAAAAAGGTGTTGCTGTGTTGTTTTCTCCCCAGTAGGAGCGAGTGTGTATAGCAGCAAAAAAGATGCGATGCTGTGTATGTAAATCCTGATTGGGGTCGTTTCTCGGTGGAAACAGGAACAGGATGTGTGTATGAGCATTAACAAAGACACTGACAGGTGAAACTGCAACTATGATTAATGTATATCCAGGTGAGGATGCAGGTGTGCATGTGTGTGAGCAAACATGTAATAAAGCCCAGAGGTAAAATCATAACAAAGCACTGTCTCGTCACAGAGGGGGACCACATTCACACCCACAGTTTACAGTTCCAACCACTTATATAGTGGGGCCAAAGCTGGAGCACTCTCACACACACGCACACACGCACACACACACACACGCACACACACACACACACACACAGTACTGTATATCTATACATTGGTGATGTTCAGTCTCATTCAGACCCAAGTCAAACATATTAAAGCTTGCATACACAGGCAGCACACTCACAGACATACACTCCGCTGTGTGTGTGTGTGTGTGTGTGTGTGTGTGTGTGTGTGTGTGTGTGTGTGTGTGTGTGTGTGTGTGTGTGTGTGTGTGTGTGTGTGTGTGTGTGTGTGTGTGTGTGTGTGTGTGTGTGTGTGTGTGTGTGTGTGTGTAAGTTACAGCCTCTGGCCCCACCAGAGACCTGCTTAAAAAAGTTAATTAATGTAGCATTTGCTTTTTGTCTGGTTATAAATATGTGAGTAAGAGAGAGGGAAATAGAGAGAACTGGGAGTATTGCACAGACACAGAGAAGCACTGATGGAGGGAGGAGAGGGGTGTAGGATGTAGGGAGAGAAAGAGAGAGGGAAGAAGTGACCTTGCTGGAGGCAAGATTTCACCACAAAGGCTCTCTGTGGGATCTCTGTCCGGCACACATCAACACCCCAAGGCAACACAATGACTAATATACAAAAGTACAAACACAAGTAGTCACACACATACACAAAATCTCAAATCAAATTTAAGAATCACGAAACAGAACAGCAGAGAAATCGCTTTCTGACTTCCTCTCACTGTCAAGATGTAAGTGGAATGGTAAACAGACTGATCTAAGTATCTGTACTCACTGTGTCCTGTTTGGTTTACTTTGCATTGCTGTCCACTACTTTGGGTTTGTAATACCTTTTAGCAATCAAAAGCAATAAGAGATGATAATCTCTGTGGCTACAGTTTCTTGCTTATCTTTGCCCCATATTTGTGGATTCACCTGTGTCATTTGGTTCAGAAGAGTCATCAGCCACCACCACCAGTGTCTGGACTCTGGGGGTATGTCTTGCACCTGCTCAGGGTAAAATGCAATTTTGTTTACAGAGTTCCCCATAAGAGTAAAAAGGCAAAAGATTTTCTGACAGACTTACCATCAAATGCTGTGTATGCTGCAATACAGTTATCTTTGTTCATTATCTAGCATAAAATCAACACACATGAAAGTCTGGAACCAGTGAATATCAGATGAGTGTTCCTGAAAGATTCCTTTCATACCCTCATTACAAAAAGTACAAAAAAACTGTCCGACACGAATATCTTGCCTACAACACAATATGGCTTCAGACCACATACAATTAATTAAGGATCAAACATGACTTTGTCATCACTGATACAACACACAACAAGGAATCCACCTCTTTTAATGTAGTCATGCATTTATAAACAGGCCAATGTTCACATTAGAAACATCGAATGCACACATTTAATCTACACACCTTGGCACACATCTACTCCCAGTACAATACCCATTCTCACCCTAACTGGGTCATTCTGCTGGAGGAGGGGGGAGACACGGGTTTGCTGAAATTGAGGAAGCAAACACCAGAAAAATCTTCATCACTGGGAGCAAATCCACCAGTCGTGAATCTAGGACAGCAGCATTAAGAGGGGAGGATGGAAAGAAGGCCAGAAGGAAGGAGGGAAGAAGGGAGGGAGTGAAAGATGGAAGGAAAGAAGGAAGGACAGAGGGTAGGAAGAAAGGAAGGAAGGAGGGAAGAAAGGAAGGATTGAAAAAAGAAAAGGAAGGAAGGAAGGAAGGAAGGAAGGAAGGAAGGAAGGAAGGAAGGAAGGAAGGAAGGAAGGAAGGAAGGAAGGAAGGAAGGAAGGAATGAGGGTGCGAGGAAGGGAGGGAAGGAAGGAAGGAAAAAAGGAAGAAAAAATGGAAGAGAGAAGAAATGAAGGAAGGACAGAAGGAAGGAAGAGTGGAAGGAAGAAAGGAAGGAAGGAAGGAAAGAGGGTGGAAGTGAGGAAGGAATTATGGAAGGAAAGAAGGGAAGGGAGAAAGGAAGGAAGTAAGGAAGGAGGGAAGTAGGGAAGGAGGAGGGGAAGGAAGGAAAGATGGAAGGAAGGAAAGGGGAAGGAAGGAATGAGGGAGTGAAGGAGGGAAGGAAGGAAAGAAGGAAGAAAAGATGGAAGGAAGGAAGGAAAGAAGGAAGGAAAGAAGGAAGGAAGGAAGGAAGGAAGGAAGGAAGGAAGGAAGGAAGGAAGGAAGGAAGGAAGGAAGGAAGGAAGGAAGGAAGGAAGGAAGGAAGGAAGGAAGGAAGGAAGGAAGGAATGAGGGTGCGAGGGAGGGAGGGAAGGAAGACAGGAAAAAAGAAAGAAAAGATGGAAGAGAGAAGAAATGAAGGAAGAAAAGATGAAAGAAATGAAGGAAGGAAGGAAGGAAAGAAGGAAGGATGAAGGAAGGAAGGAAGGAAGGAAGGAAGGAAGGAAGGAAGGAAGGAAGGAAGGAAGGAAGGAAGGAAGGAAGGAAGGAAGGAAGGAAGATTAAAACGGTGCCAGTGGGCCACAAGAAATTAAATGATATAAGTACAAGGGGAGCAAATGATGAGAGGTTAGAGGGCAGGAAGGAGAGAGACGGATGAGGGGAGCGATGGAGGAAAAAGGCTGTGGAGAGGACAGTGGTTTCATTAGTGAGATTGATTAGATGAATGGAGAAGCTAACAGCCTCTCTGCTCTTTAGCTAAATGCCATCTCTGGGCCTATCAGCACCAGCTCCAACAACAACACATAAATTATAAAACGAGGGACGGAGAAGGAGAGATGGAAAGAGGGAGAGCGGGAGAAACAAATAAAAAGAAAGTACAATCGTCATCACAGACGAACAGCAGCACAGTATGATCAGCGACAGCAGCACATGGCTGACGACCTCGTTCTGTTCCAGGAATGTTAAGTAACACTATGTGATTTATTTAGACTGTGTGTTTGTTTGTGTGTGGCCAAGAAAAGCCCTTCAGAGACTTGAACCTGCTGGTGATTGTGCATTACTAATATCTACACACCATCAAGCCCCTGAAATAGAAACTCACACACACATGGACACACACACACACACACACACACACACACACACACACACACACACACACACACACACACACACACACACACACACACACACACACAGTCTCACACAATCACTAATGACATTCAGCCATCCTGAGGGCTTCCTTCTTAAATGTTGCCTTTTACATGGAAACTTAACAAGTGTGAAATTAGAAAGGTTACCAAATAATTCACACACAAATGCACACACACACACACACACACACACACACACACACACACACACACGCACGCACTTTAACAAAGCATGTGGCAGAGTGTGAAGCTCAGATGGGGGGGGGGAGAAGTCATAATTGAAAAAGCCTTTTCCTTCCAGGAGTTTGCTGCTGAGGAGAGACAGCACAATAAGGTAATTAAAAAAGGGCTGTGTGATATGCCGGGGTTTATCTCAGGATTGTCACAGACCAACTGATAGGAATTTACATAAACAAATCATATTTTCTGCCCTATTAATTTTATGTGAAAGTGCGTTCTTGTTTGGGTGTTGGTGCAAAATGAGAAGAGCAACAGAATCTCAACTCAACAGTCCATCTGCTGTGGTTTAATGCTATTAGAATGACTTTGTGATTTTAAAAATTGTCTATCTTTCCAGTGACGTGGAGTCACATTTAAAGAGGGGCCTGAATGTCGTTATTTATTCTCTCTCATTCAAATGAGCTGAAAAGTACAGAAACTTAGAAATGACTGATTTAACATGAATAGGTACCCTGGAGGCAGCTACAGTCAACTCTATTTCAGTCATGTCCAGTCAATTTCATGCAAACCTACTGAACCGGCATTTGTCAGGTGAAGGTGGAGAGAGCTAGCAGCCTGCAGGTAGTTAGCCCAGGACAGCTGACCATAGAATGCTCCTCCCCACTGTTTTTTACTGAAGTTAAAAATTGTCTACACAGTGCATCTGTACCTCACCTAAGAATTAAGAATAAAAAACGTGGTTGGAAACGGCTGGTGTGTGGAAAAAACACAATGTGTCACAGTTCTGATGTATAATAGTGAAATTGTACTCTTATTTGTGGACTCGATGTCTTATTTCTAGCCAGTATGAACATTTTACCACAGCCCAACTCTACTTCACTTCATGCTTCTGTGTCAACAAACTTTTGCCCTCTTGAGGTATTGTTGCAAAGCACCAGAAATGTCTTGACGGGGATCAATACAGCTGATTGTTCATATTGATCAATAGCTATTGCTCCAGCAGTGTCTGTAATGCAACCTGTCATTAAGGCTGTCTGTAACTGGTCTGGGGTCTGTTCCTTGGATTTACACCCGATATTTAAGATCAACAAATGACAAAAACAATTCACCTGTTAGCACAGCTCATTTCACATGTGCAGCAGTGTGCAGAGATAAATGTAAACGTTTCTTCTTCATGCTTGACAACCCCTGCACTCCGATCTAATGCTATCTTTCAAAAGGGGTCTTTCGTCGTAAAGTGTGCTCTCTTCTACCCTGCTTATTCATTCTCAGCGCTCGCCACAGAATTACTCTCAGTCTATCAACCTGGTGACGCCAGGGTTCTGCAATTCATGTAACTTTTCCAAGATCCACAAGTAACTATTGACCTTTTATCAATTATTTACATCGCTATATTTAAACTTTTATATCCAGCCAACTGCAACACTGCCAATGCCTTCGAGCACTCACTATCAAGAGTGTATTTTGTTATCTGCAATTATTGGACTACTTTTTCATCTGCATGGCTGTAAAATCATCTCCCAATGGGATTTGTCCATGTATTGTAAAGTCTATGTACAACCTGTCTCAGTCAAGCTGCTCAAAAGGACAAAATAAATAGTGACGTTACACTTTTGCTTCCCAGTATATAAAAATGGAGAGTTTTCATGAAATGAGGTTTATAACAGATGCTTGGGGGCAAAGACACTCACCAGTAGACTGTATGTCAATGGTCGTCTTTACCTTTCCTGTCTCCCCTTATGATTTTAACTCAGAACGGAGCACAGTTTGCACTAATAAATCAGTAATAAGATGCAAATAAGATGCAAATCCCTCCCACAGGCTTGGACTTCTGCAGGGACCCTATCTGATGTCAGTGTTCAGGAGAGCACATTGCCTCCGGATGAAACAGAGAAGAGACTGTGTGTGTTTGTGTGCAAATGTGTAGCCTGTGTACCTATGTGTAAGAGAGAGAGAGAGGGAGGAAAAGGTAGAGCTGTTGAAAAAGGGCGAGGGCATTGATTACAGCTGTAGAAAAATGTTTTTGATTTATCATGGACACAGGAGCAGAGTGGGACCTTCAGTATCACTGCATAGCAGAAAAACTCCGGCAAAGAAAAATAATACCCTCAATCTGTCCTCTGTACAGCTCCAGATAGGAGAGTGAGAGAGGGGGTTAGTCAGAGAAATGTAAAGGAAAAAGAAGATGGAGGTTGGGTGGATGGGAGGGTGGGGGCCAGTCAAAGAGAAGCTGATGTAGCCACCCCCCCCCCCACCCTTGGACAAGAGGGAAAGAATCACCTTTCACTGAGATGAGAAATAAAGCTTTCCCTTTGTCAGGGCTTCATTCCATCTGACATCCACCCTCATCTGGCCTCACCTGAGTCACGTCACAGGGACAGACAGAAAGGGGAAGGGGGTTTACAGGTTTAATGTGGTGGTGGTGGGTGGGGGGGAGTAGAGAAGAAGGGAGGGATCCTGCATCGATCTTTTCAAATATCAAACTGTGAGATAAGAGTGGAAAACAGTGCACTAGAACCACACCTTGTTCTTCTGATGAGTGCATGTCCATGGAAGCTGTGCTGGTCAGTTACAGAAGTGTGCTCCCTGTCACCTGCCCCTGTCCACTGCCCCAGTTAGGCCCAGCTGCTGCTCAGAGATAAATACGTGAAGTTGGAGCGGGACAGAATTCAGTGCTCATTTCTCTGCAAGCAAACACCCAGAGGATCGTGTGATGAATCTGCACTATTTTTAGCTGGTAACATAAAGATTTAGGACAAGAGTGCAACTTGGAGGCTCCACTGACCCACTATGTTCTTCTTTAACATTTCTGTGTCAGCCATCACCCACTCGTCTTCCTCCGCTGAACAGACATGAGGCTCCATTGATCAACCAGGCCAGTCAGAGGTGTGAGATTCCCTAATACTTATCGATAATGCACCATAACCTTTATTTTTATTTATTTTTTATTTACTGCCAGTGCCAATGATATCCTGTATCACTGTGCTTCATAAAGTATTTCACCACAGAAAAGATAAACTTGTCTATACTAAAGAAATACACAAATATTTCTTATAAATGCTTGATTTTGATATATGTTTTTCTTTTTTAAAAAAATCAGATTGAAGGTAAATTGTGATACATTTTTCTTTTTACTTGTTGGTGAGGAAATGACAGGATGTTTGTTTAACTGTGATGAGCTCTCTCAACCCATATTATCACAATATAGGCAACAATATGGTGTGTACTGTTTACAGACTTCCCCCATATACAATAAAATATGTTTATTGAGAAATAGTTAGTAGATGAACAGCATATTTATTGAATGCAAAAGTGCAGAATTACGATCTGCAGTGTAAATATTCATCAATGATAGATGAGCTTGGGGCTCCAGGTGCGGGCAAGAGAAATGTTAAATTGTTCATTTGCACATGCCACCCAAATAGTTACGACACAAAGCTAGTTGAAAATCATAGCACTGTATGTGACGCAGACCAATGTTGACAGGTTTTCTATGTACAATCCTCTGCAGCTCAGTGGAGCAGGTCTGAGGTTAAATGTTCTCATGGGAGCATCAGTGTGTTTCAAGGCGAGTGCCTTGAAATATAGTTTGACAGATATTATATATTAGATATGCTGTCAATAATCTGACATTAAAATATCCCTGTTGTAAAGACACACAGACAAACATGTGTAGATTATATGCAGTAAAGTGATCAAGGCTACTCAAAACTTTGCACCAGATTGTTTGTTGGTCAACAAATCATGGAAAGATAATATTTAGTCTATTTGGTTTTAACTTGGTTCTTATTCAAATGACATCAGTATGATCACATGAAGCATTAATGAAATGGGGGGGGGGTCAATACCAGCATGTTTGTCTATTTTAGCTGCTATAAGGCTCCATAGTAATGGATAACACTAATGCTGGTAGACAGTCCACACAAACATGACAGAACTTCATATACTGTTACTGTTTGGAGCTGTGAGTTCATATGTGAAATACTGTATGTGAAAATATTTGACTAAATAGGATTCCAGGGTCCAAACACTAAAATAACACAGTTAAGACAATGCAGCAATGTTGTAATAACACCCTAGAGTCACACTACACTAGTGACATGTCTAACACTGCCCTGAGTTTCCCTATTGATCTCTTTACAATCAATAAAAATGAAAACCATTTAATTACGTTGTGACAGGAGACTTCTGTTCTCTGCCGATGATGTGCTTTACTCTGTGTCGGTCCTTGGGTTCCAGCCGAGGTGGTGAAAGTTGTTCTCAGACCTGCTGCTCATTAACCACAACAGGGAAAGGTGACCACTTCAATCAGGATATTTAGACAGGAAATGAAAAGGACAGGGGGGCATCAGAGAGGAGAGGAGAGGAGAGGAGAGGAGAGGAGAGGAGAGGAGAGGAGAGGAGAGGAGAGGAGAGGAGAGGAGAGGAGAGGAGAGGAGAGGAGAGGAGAGGAGAGGAGAGGAGAGGAGAGGAGAGGAGAGGAGAGGAGAGGAGAGGAGAGGAGAGGAGAGGAGTCTGGCTTTATGCCCAGATACAGTGTTTTGTCCCTCACCTTTGCTCATATGAAAATCCCCCAGCACTCAGAAGTGTGTGTGTGTCTCTGACTTGTCCACCTGACACGCCTTAACAGTAATAATATATTCCCTCCTATTAATATGTTATGGATCAGAGAGCATATCATCGATCCACTGGCTCCTCCATATTGTTACCCCTGGTCCCTCTCTCTACTGCTGCAATTCCCCTCCCTGATAGAGCAACATTTACTTTTATACAAGCTCCGCTCTCTCTCTGTGTTTCTTCAATTTTTGCGTACTTGACTTTAATTTTCACATTATAATACTCCCATATCTTCTTGGATTAGCACTGTCAAAGGAAAACAGCATTAGCTGACAACAATAATAATAATAATCAATAATTTGTTGAGGTCATTTATCAGGGGAAAATGCCAAAGACTTTCTCATTCTGACTTCATAAACAGAAGGATTTGGTGTTTTGTCTCAGTAGTGTAACACTTCAAATTAAATATCATTGATTTTACGACTGTTGTTTGGGAAACAGAATGTGAGCATGTCACATTTAATTATGGTTCTTATATAAAGTAAAGTGTTCCTTGAAAAAATAAGGTTGATGAAAACAATAACTATAATTGATAAATGTTAAGACCAAATGGAACAGAGTGGATCACTTGTTCTTCTGATAAGTAAATATAGCTAAGATAAAACTATTCCTGATTTACCAATACTATGTTGGGTAACAGCCACAGCTATCCTAATCAGATTGTCTTAAAGCATTGTGTATGGGATCGAGACAGGCACCGTGTTAATCATTTAAATAGATACATAATAAATTAGATTGGTCTTAATCTAACCTTGGAAGCAGCACGTAGTGAAGTAGATTCATGGATCTGAATCTTCAACAGGATATGTTAGTTGTTATGCCTCCATGCCGTTTTTTTTTGTCAGCAGAAACAAAACACATCCAACCCTGTCAGAAAAAGTGCAAAACCTGTGCTGCTTAGCTTAAAAAAAAGTGTGTGCCTAACTCCTACAAGATCTGTCTTCATCGACACGATGCTGCCATTCTCCATCACCATAATTGATGTTTGAGTTTCTGCTGCATTGCATTTCACTTACACCAGCCTCTTGGATCAGTCTGGAAAAAAGAGTGAATATGCACTTTGTGCATTATTTCCGACCCTCTCTGAGTAATGGAGGTCAAACTTTTCTATTGCACAGCCTCACATGTTCAGATCTTGTCTGTAATCAATGGTATCATAGCTTTTTGTCAAAGGAAGAATACTGGACGAGTACATATGAACAAATGTGGACTAATTATACGCAATGGTAACAAAGCAATGCATTCAAATTCTGTTGTGGTGGCAGAGAGACTGAATCAAGGTAAAGTGAGAATGAGACAACTGTATTTTGTATGAAATTAAATCAGTCAGTGTTCTCATTTGCGTGTGTCCCTGCATCTTTAACGCACATGTTTGACGGGGACGCACAATCATCAGACAACCTGCGTCCCTGCGACGCAAGCTTTAAATACTTACAATAAAAAAAATGATGCTACCTTTTTTCGAGATATAATATTGAGAAAAAATGCGCTTCCATTCAACAATAACATTTTATCCATTTCTCCACTTTAATTTTGAACCCAGAAATCGCCGTTGTGTTTTGATCTTGTGTGAGTTTCTCGTCACGGGACTCATCTGCTTGATTCACCTTATTAAAATCGACACGGTGGCGCAGTGGGTAACGCCATCGCCGCACAGCAAAGTGGTTCTGGGTTGAAGTCTCGCTCTGTGCGAAATTTGCATGTTCTCCCCGTGTCTGCGTGGGCTCTCTCCGAGTTCTCCGACTTCCTCCCAACTCCAAAAACATGCATTTCAGGTTAATTGGCCATTCCAAATCGACCGTAGGAATGAGTGTGTGTGTGTGTGTACATGGGTGTGCACGTGTTCCCTCACATAGCCCTGGTATGTGGCCTAGTACAGCAGCCCCAACCTTTTTAGCTCAACGGTCCGGTTTCATCTAAGACAACATTTTCATGGACCGGCCTTCAGTTGCTCAAAAATTGTTAATGACGCCAGGACAGCTGTAGTCTAATAATGAATCATCCGCAGTGGTTTTACGTAAAATGCAGGTATCAACAGAGAATAAACTAACTTTGTTTCATAAATTGATAATCAACATGATCTATCTGGACAAGGTCTTTTCAGGGGTTCTGGAGAGGAGTGTCCGTCGGGAAGTCGAATCTCGGATTCAGGAGGAGCAGTGTGGTTGTGGAACAGTGGACCAGCTCTACACCCTCCTCAGGGTCCTTGAGGGGGCATGGGAGTTTGCCCAACCAGTCTACATGTGTTTTGTGGACTTGGAGAAGGCGTTCGACCGTGTTCCTCGGGGGGTTCTGTGGGGGGTGCTTTGGGAGTATGTGGTACCGAACCCCTTGATAAGGGCTGTTCGGTCCCTGTACGACCGATGTCAGAGTTTGGTCCCCATTGCCGGCAGTAAATCGGATTCGTTTCCGGTGAGGGTTGGACTCCGCCAAGGCTGCCCTTTGACACCGATTCTGTTCATAACTTTTATGGACAGAATTTCTAGGCGCAGCCAAGGCGTTGAGGGTGTCCGGTTTGGTGGCCTCAGTATTGCGTCTCTGCTTTTTGCAGATGACGTTGTGCTGTTGGCTTCATCAAGGCGTGATCTCCAACTCTCACTGGAGCGGTTCGCTGCCAAGTGTGAAGCGGTTGGGATGAGAATCAGCACCTCCAAATCTGAGACCATGGTCCTCAGTCGGAAAAGGCTGGAGTGCCCTCTCCAGGTTGGGGATGAGATCTTGCCCCAAGTGGAGGAGTTCAAGTATCTTGGGGTCTCATTCATGAGTGAGGGTACGATGGAACGGGAGATCGACAAGCGGGTCGGTGCAGCGTCTGCAGTGATGCGAACTCTGTATCGGTCCGTCGGGGTGAAGAAGGAGCTGAGCCGAAAGGCAAAGCTCTCGATTTACCGGTCGATCTAGATTCCTGCCCTCACCTGTGGTCACGAGCTGTGGGTCGTGACCGAAAGAACGAGATCCAGGATACAAGCGGCCGAAATGAGTTTCCTCCCCAGGGTGTCCGGGCTCTCCCTTAGAGATAGGGTGAGAAGTTCGGTCATCTGGGAGGGACTCAGTCGAGCCGCTGCTCCTCCGCATCGAGAGGAGTCAGATGAGGTGGCTCGGGCATCTGGTCAGGATGCCTCCTGGACGCCTCCCTGGTGAGGTGTTTCGGACACGTCCTACCGGGAGGCCCCGGGGACGACCCAGGACACGCTGGAGAGACTATGTCTCCCGGCTGGCCTGGGAACGCCTTGGGATTCTCCCGGAGGAGCGGGACAAAGTGGCTAAGGAGAGGAAAGTCTGGGCTTCCCTGCTTAAGCTGCTGCCCCCGCGACCCGACCCCGGATAAGCGGAGGAAGATGGATGGATGGATGGATAATCAACATATCTGTAAACGAAATAATTGTAATAAATAATTATATTAAAAACTGATGAGGCTTATTTTGAAATATAGTGACTTACAATCAGTGCATTCAACGTAGGAGAAATACTGATCATTTCCAATGAAAGGGTGAACAAGTCAATCAGATAATAATAACTACAATAATGAGAATTAGTGGTTGGGGACTACTGATCTAGGGGTAACAGGAGACAATGAAACCTGAAGTGTGTTCAGGACGTCCGGTGTACTCCGCAGTTTAGTTTCCTTTACGGTCACTGCAGAAAATCCCGCTTCACAAAGACAGGAGGTTGGAAGTGGAAGCAGGGTTTGCGATACTTTTTGGGTGATCCCAAAAAATAATCTGCATTGACTTTAATCCTGAACACTGGCGTGGCTGTGGGCGCTTAATTTAGGGGTAGTGGCTACTAACCTGTCACGTGACCGAGACCTGTCAAGTGGGACGGACGCACGCATTCGTCTGTGCGTCATTTCGCACACAAATAAATAAAACTGAAGTAATGTAAATTATTTTTCCCTTCTGTGCGGCCCAGTACCAAATGACCCACGGACCGGTACCGGTCCGCGGCCCGGGGATTGGGGACCACTGACCTAGTGCATAGCACGGCGGACATCATGGAACCAAAAGTGTGAGACATATACTTATAACTACCAACGTTGACATGGGGACAGGTTACAAGTGTTCCGATACAAAGCCTGCATAGGCTGTTCAGGTCTTACAGTAATCAGCCAAGTATAGAAAACCATATAAAAAAATGAAGTGGGGTTACAAATCATTACATATGGTGGAGAGGTTATAAATTTCTATTACAATTACTCTTGTTGACATAAGAAAATGAAAATAAATTGTCTATTTGGATAATTTATCGCACAGGTAGGAGTATGCCTGGAGGTAAAACGGCAGTTTTCATTCTTCATTCATTTTCTTCATCTCCTTCATCTGCTGTCGCGGGTTGCAGGGTGCTGGAGCCTATCGCAGCCGACTGGGGGCGTGAGGCAGAGGACACTCCAGGTGCAGCCAGTGTACCGCAAAGCCACATACTGTATAGACTAACAGCAGTTCTCTAAATAGCTCTGAAATCCTCTAACCTACTATACTGACATTTTAAGTTTCAGTAAAGAGATGTTGTAACCAAGCCACAACTCCACATCAGCAGCTTCCCAGTACGTACGCAAGTAACTCTTCACACACATATGAGCTCCTGACATTCATAAGAGGAAATGAAAAAGCGTGGTCCTGTCCCAGGCAGTGGCTTGTGAGACAGTGATTGTGTTGAATAAATGTGATTACCTGGCAGTCGCTATCTGGAGGCAAACGACACCATGTTATTACACTCCTATTATTCCCAAACTAATATCATAGCCTGCCAATCACTTCCAATGCATTCCTTAACCAGATACCGATGAGTATGATGCAGCCACACAAACTGGATGAGAGGCACAGGCGCACAGGGACAAAAATATATTTGGATAGAAACCTGTTCACTCAGATCTAGACTCAAACTTACACATGATAAGGACATATGTGAAATTAATCCTGACCAGGCTGCAAACACACACACACACACACACACACACACACACACACACACACACACACACACACACACACACACACACATATACGCACACAAACGCACACAAACTTCCCAGGAGGGCCCCAAGGCGAGGGGAATCGTCCTCTTCATCTGAAGTGGAGAGGAAGACCATTGGCCAAATTAGATTCCTCCGACAGAGTTAAGCATCAATCTGCAGTGCTGCAGCATGATTCGTTGTGACCTTGGCCTATCACAGCGCTGCGTCTGGGAGCACTCTGAGAGGCTCTTAATCAGACCTGGAGGACATGGAGCCTACGATGACATTACTCAGCCTTTATCTCTCTACACACATCCCTCTGTTTCTGTGTGTGTGCACGTCTCTCTCCAGATCTACCTGGTCCTCGTCCCTTCTTTCCCTCTCGGCTCCAGGGTGAACAGGTAGCTCCACAGCTCAAACGGATGCTTAGTTAACTTGACCTGTGAATGTAATCTATTTTATTCATTGATGTAACTCTGGACCTGACAGTCTGCCCTCACAAAGCGGACCAAACACAACACAACACAACACAACACAACACAACACAGCCTTTAGAAGCAAATTTGACCCATTTTCACTCATTTACTTAACAGGTGCATCAACAGGTCATACACACACATTCATATGACCACCTCTAAACAATACACACACTCATCCTCATTCCAGAGCTACTGCCATCCAATTGTGAATGATGATATAGCATGATGATGGAGATAAATGAGTCTTCATTACAACCATGATAGCACTAAGCAGCACCAGAGGGAGGGATGGGAGGAAGACACCCTCCTCTCTTCATTCTCTCTGTCCATCCCTTACCAGGTCCAAGGGTTCTTAATGCATAAAGGACACAAAAGGACAAGGTCCATTCTGCAAGTTTGCTATAATTATGTACATTTATATAGCCTGCACTCCTGTACACACATGCACCACATGAGAAATATGTGCATTTATATTGCTCATCACAAGCGCGCACACACAAACAGACACACACACACACACACACACACACACACACACACACACACACAGAAAAGCAAACCCTAACCATATAGGCTATACAGCAAACACCTATACAGATAATGGAATTCTCCATCATGATCTATCAGGGGAAAGACTTTACCTCCAGCGGAATAACACACTTAGAAAGCTTAAGAAACAAACACACTGACCACACACATATACACACATATACACACGCACACACACACACACACACACACACACACACACACACACACACACACACACACACACACACACACAAACTTTATATATTTATTCACATGTAAATTTCTCCAACTCACATTCTGCATGCCAAACAAATGCAGGCATATTGATTTTGGTGGTTTGGCCCATTTCATGATTAATAGAGATTTATAGAATCAAAGATATAAAAAGCCTGTCATTTTTGGCAGACAGTCTAAAGACAAAGTTATTGGATTTTCCCCCTCTTGGTTAGACATGTGATTCTCTGCTGTAGGGAAGGTAGAAAGTTATTAGTGCTAAGCAGCATTTGTACACACATTCAGACACATTTGTACGCAGACAAAGTATTGTGGCAAACAGTATGGCATGACAAATTAAAAAAAAAAAATACAGTAGTTTGTTATTTTAAAACAAAGTAACATTACCTCAATATCCACTCTTTATCAGTCTCAATGTTCACAGTCAATATTTTGCACTCTAGCAGTACAGAGGCAGGACCAGAATTTTAACAACCTCAAGACGACCAATTTCCAGCAAGTGTGAATATATGTGTGCACCTGCTGCTGAGTCATGCAGGGTCCAGAATGGATAAACCTGAGTCAAGCTTAACTCTCAGCAGGTCAATGTCTAGTCGTTACCTCAGGGGAAGGAAAATCAAAAGACGTTGACAGACAGAAGAAGATAAGCCTTCCTTAAGGCAGGCTGATCAAACCCAACAGCTCACAGACAATGCAGATGTCCCTGGATGTAACACATATCATTTGGATACACAAACATTCAGTGAGGAGACTTGACTAGCAAGAAATTACCACATATAATAATTTCTGTATTCCATCTTCAAATGTTTGAAATGATTTTCCATCTTCTTGTCTATTGATCCTCTGATGAACACTGATTTTATTCAGTCACCGTGTTGTTCAGGGTCAGTTCAAGATGACGGCAAGAATAGAAACCATGGCTTCTCCTGTCTGAGATGACTGTTAGTTTAAATGTTTGTCATAAGAGTCCCACCCATCTGTTCCAAAAGTGTGGTGTAGCGTAGAATCCTTTTCTGTGAAATTACACAGTAAAATCTGCAGCACTGACAGAGAGCAGCGCAGCCTTGGATCGCTCCTCTGTCACCATGGTGCTGCTTGCCAAGAGAGAAGGTGTTGAAAGTGGTGTGAGAGATGGAGGAAGAGTTCTGACAGCTCTCAAGCCTAAAGGCTAACGCTAGCTGATGAACTAGTCTATGGATTGCTGCGTGATAATTTTCACAGAAACATGGCTGCTTGAAAACATCCCGTCCAGCTACAGCTAGGGGCAAACATAATTTCATGCACACCTCTTGGTAAGACTTAAGGCAGTGTCCTGTGTGTTTAGACGAGTAACGACTGGTATGTGCATCCCAATTTATCACAGCCCACTGTCCACAACACAGCTGGAACTTATAGAGATGAGATGCAAGCTGGTTACAGAGAGAACCCAACATTACTGTTGGGAAGTTCATATTCCCCTCTTTGCTAATGCTATCATGGAGGTGCACATGACCAAATGGCCAGAATGTGACCAGAATGAGTCACCGAAGTCTAGAAAGACTACTTTGAGGTCACAGAATAAAGAGAGTCCCTGACTGGATGCACTGAAGAACTGCACTGAAGACTGTCCAAAAACTCTAACCATATGCCAAATTGCAAGTTGTCACCTTCAGATTTGGGGATGGACAGTTTTGTGCTTGTATTTTGCCCCACTGTATCCAACCACTGGCAATGCCACCGCCTCATCTGGTCTCACAATACTATGCAGCCAAGAAAGCTGAAAATGCCAAAAAAGAAATTATCACAGGTTTCTCCTGCTCCCACGTCAAGGGCATCTTTGGAAGGCACATCACATAAAGAGCATCTGCAATCAAAAAGACCTTGTCCATCACATCTGTTTGCTCTTCTTTATCAAACAGAAGGTTTTGCAGCATCAGTAACTGTGCAGGTTTCTGCGTGAGCTTCTTCCCCCAAGTTGTTCATGACTGAAACAGTGTCATCAACCACCTGAACTTAATCTTGAAATGATTTCTAAGTTCTTGTAAGACTGAACATACAACTTTCATTAGCCTTTTTTTTTACAGAGCCCTTGTCTAATAAAATTAAATCTCCAAAAAGATTCTGTAAAAATAGCCTATATTTTTCAATGCTATGTGAAACAGTATTTCTGGTGTTATGTTCCACATAGATACAATGGAAGATGTACAAATACATATACACATATCGACTGTAGGTGTATTTATACTGTATTCCAGCTTCAGCTACAGGTATGACATCTGTATAATTTCTGTTTCTATGATACTATAGGAAGACAAAGTACATATTAAAACAGAGGGATGTTTCATGAGCGCAGTGAGAGCACGCTTCTCTAGCCTGAAGCCTTGAGGCAGCGCCCAGCCCACAGTGATTGATGCTCTGATAAAGACGTTTTTCTTGCTAACCAAGTCCAACGCAGCAAGAAAACCCACACAAAAACGTCTGTCATCCTCACAGAGCTCTGCCTTGCACAGCATACATCTCCCTCTCTCTTTGCTCCATCAATCTCCCTATCCTCCATTTATATTGTCTTCTCTCTCCATATCAGCATCTCTATATCTGGCTTCTGTGAGGATAGATCCATCTAGAACACACTGCTTATCGTTTTTCCTTACACCTCAGCTCTGCACTTCTTTCTTAAGTTGAACTATTCCACTTATGGTAAATGACATGTCACATTTAAGATATTTCTGTACTCCACAGATGAAGCACACTTCCAACTGTAACATGCACAGTCTTTAAACATTCATTCATACATTCAGACATACAGAAGACTCTCGCACACTCTCTTACTCCATCCCTTTAACAGCTGACACACCTGATGAATCCTGTTCCTCTGCTTTGTCACCACACCACGAAGGTCACCGGTGGCCCGCTGTCTCTCTTCCTTGTCCTGTCTTGCTTTTTCCTTTCACTTACTCTGTCCTCCTCGTTCTCTCTCTACTTTGAGGAGAAGGAGAGAGAATCCTTGCAGGATCAGGAAATCCTCAGCTACAGACAGACACTTGCAGACTGTAGAGAAGGAGCTGCAGATGGAGCTCACCGGTGCTGCCGGCTGACTCAGCCGGGGGAAGTGGTGGAAGGAGGCTAACGTGGCTAGTCTGCACCACAGCAGCCTACAGACACACACACACGCTGCCAGAGAGCTCAAAGAGTCGCTAGCTCAAAGCTCACCACCGCAAAGCTTAGAGTCAGCAACCTAGACCCCCTCCCCACCTGCTTCTTTCCAGCTCTTGCTCTGCCTCCCTCCTTTCCTCTCTCACAATTACCACATTCCACCTAATAGCAGAATTCTGTCTTCCTACCTTAACTCATGATAGACTTTACATCCCACACCTCCAGCTCACAGCTTTACCTTCAACAAGGTTCAAGAACGTTACACGTAAGGATGTCGAGGGTATTTTTCTCTCTAGTCACATAAACTCACTCATTCTCCCCAAGTTGTTGGATTTCTTGGACAATAAGAGGTCTAAAGGCAGACTCCAAAAAGGCTGACATCTGGAGGGAATCTTTAACCAGTTTTTAAATGTTCTTTTCTTCTGTACATATAAAATATCTGCATCCAATGACCATCCAGAGTTAATGAATGTTCAACTCTGCAAGTTTTGGGGCGGCGGTGGCTCAGACGTAGAGCGGGTCGTTAAATGTTTCAAGATCGGTGGTTCGATTCCCGCTCTCGCCTAGTCATCTTCGGAATGTGAGCTGACAGTGGGAGGTGTCAGCTCACCTCCCGGTCACTGCTGAGGCGTCCTTGAGCAAGGCGCTGTCTCCCTTACAAGTTGCCCAATTGGGGAGCACCGCAAAGTCCCTTCCCATTACTCTGCCGCCACCTGTACTGTATTAATTACATCCTTTCAGGCTTCTAGTGTGTTGGGTGTCTATTTCAGGGGTCCGTACACAACTTTTACGCATGTCTAACATATATTGTGTAATCTGAGTGAAAAAATAATTTCCCCGTTGGGGATTAATAAAGTTAAGTTTCTTTCGTTCTTTTATAAATAAAAAAAATCTTAGAAATAAAAAGTTAAAGTTCCTGTGAAGCCATTAATCCGATCAACAGACATTTTGAAGTGCTTTTACAGACAGAGAAACTCAATAGAAACCCATGCACTGGTTTTTTCTTAAAGACCTCTTCAAATCATTTTACCAGCATGTTTGTCTTTTGAATGAAACTTAATTTAAACTGTTACACATATCTGACATTTAATATTTGATATTTTTGCCATACCAACAGGATGCGGACAGATTCAAGCACCAAGCAAACAATACAGTATTAGCAAAATAAGATTTATTTATTTATTGATGGACATTTTGCCCAAACAAGTTTTTTCCTGTTTGAGCTACTTTAAAGACACAACAATATAACTAAATTTTATACTAGAGGATGAAACAAATCACCTGAAAAGCTGCAACTGATCTTTTGTTGAAGCTATAGTGATCAGTAGCCCAGTTGTCAGTGGAGACATCAGACTAATTTTAGAGAAATTATGAAGAATGAAGTAGAATCACAAGATTATGAGGCTTGGCTGAGGTTAGCGTGTTAGCATGTAAAATTCGGTATTTGTTCTATTCTAATGTGAATGACGTGAATGACAATAATGACAATAATAACTCCATAAATCCATAAACCCTCACATGAACAGATAATCTGGGCATCAGTAATCATAAAGACTAGATATTACCTCCAATCCCGTCATTAAACTAAAACTAGCTATACCTTACGATGTGCACCTTCATCTGCCTGACTGGATTCCACAGACAGTAAATGACAAAACCGTTTTTAGCGACTTGGCTGAACTGAGCCTTTTTCATGCAGACTGGACATACACCACATAAATGCACACACCGCAGGGGAGACAGAAAGGGAAGAGGGGCGGTGGCATTCAAATGATTTCAAATCCACACTGCCACCTTCAGCACCACCATTCATCATCTAATGTATTCATGCTCTCCAAACCTAATGCCCTGACAAAGACAGGCTTATTCAGCCCTCCTTAAAACACAGATTAGCCACTGGGAATCTACACACTCAGACATCCACACACAGGAGAAGGCAGGGATGATCACATAAACAGCAGAAAAGGGAGTAAACTAGAGCCTCACCCACTGGGAGGGGTGAGATATGTAAGAAATAAGTGACTGTGGTAACTCTATCAGACGGGCTAAGAAAATCCTGAACATACAGCCTGTAGGGTAATATATTCACAGACTGTTATTCAAACAAATGAAATTGTCACCGCTCTTCAGCTGTTGCACTGATCTGAAGGAGTGACTCCATATGTTACACTAGCAGTGAATGAGGTTAGTGTTCACAGGGCAGAAAGAAGATGATAAAAACTCACACAGTCTTCTCTGTCCAACAAACAGCTAAAAGGATATGAAATAAAGCCTCCACTCAGTCTTCCTGAAAAAAAAAAATGTCCAAGCCTCTCCACCCCTTCCCTTTTCTCTCCATCCTTCATCCTCACTGCATTTTCACCCTTCGCTCTCCTTCTCTCTTGTATGAGCAAGGACATTGAGTGCATCACTGCAAAAAAAAAAAATCTCCATCTCCCCTCATGGCTGTTGCTATGACCACAGTAATAAACCTGTGCTGCTGCACTCTGCACAGAAGGAGTGCCTGTACAGGATGTTCTTATTCCCACTACATCCTGCTCACCTGCGTCGTTCTTCGGTGGAGACCAGAAGAAGTGGAGCTGCACAGATCTATAAACTAGGATTTGCATGCGTAACAGAACATCATTAGATGTTTCAGCAACCAGGACTTTAAAACAAGTCTCTGTTTACACTGGATGAAGGTAAGGGGTCACCGATTGCATGGATTAATAATGCGTGTCTAACAGAACTATTGTATGTAAAGTACTGTTCCTTCGTCCAGCAGCCGTCACCTGCTCATTAAGATCATCAGAGCGTCATGTCATGAACATAAAAGCACATGCTCACTAAAGCACATCATTAAATAGATTAATTATATAAGATTCAGAGCGTCTGAATAAGGACAACAAGTTCACAGTGCATTCAACTTCCCAACAAATGACTCTCGTCAGTACATTTCCAATTAGCGCAGAGAAGGGGAAAAAGATTGGTATTAACCTAGGTTTACTTGTGTGTGTGTGTGTGTGTGTGTGTGTGTGTGTGTGTGTGTGTGCGTGTGTGTGTGTGTGCGTGTGTGTGTGTTCATTCTCAAGTAATTATATTTCCAGGCAGGGCTGTGTAGAGGGGGGGGCAGGCCTGTGTGTGTATATTCCATTCGGCTTATCAATCCAATCCTGAGGCAGATCAGATCGAACTGTAAAAGCTCATTAATTACGGATGGTTTCTGAGTGACAGAGGAAAGGGGAGGGGAGCCCAGAAGAGGTGATGTGAGAGGACAAATGGGAAAGGAAGTGGATGAGGAGCAGTGTTGGAACGCTGAAGATGAGAAAAGAGGGGTCTTATATTTAGTGTTTGTGGGGGGACTCCTCCATAAGCTCAGGTTTGGAGATCTAATGTTGGCCATATCTATCATTACCACATGCAACAGGCCACATGGGATACAGTCATGGCTGTGATTTTAAACATGCAGCTGGTTTTGCATTAAACGGACAAAAGAAACATTTTTGGGGGGGTTGTAGATTACACAATACTGGTTGAGTTATATTGACAGGATTCTGTCTTCCCCTGATTATCCTCCGACATACAGTTTAATAGTGTTTATCAAAATGGCCTCTCCGAACTCCTCCCAGACCCGAGTTGTTGCCTCTCGAGCTGCAATACGTCTGGCCTGCCTGTACCCATCAGCTGCCTCCGGCGTCCTACAATTCAACAAGATTTGATAGGACTCCTTCTTGAGCTTGACGGCATCCCTTACTTCCGGTGTCCACCACCGGGTTCGGGGGTTACCGCCGCGACAGGCACCAGAGATCTTGCAACCGCAGCTCTGAGCAGACCACAGCTCCGTCATCATAGGGGTTTTTTGTACTGTTCTTCATCTGGCCCGTCACCCAGGACCTGTTTGCCAAGGGAGACCCTAGCAGATTTATAAAGCCCCTGGCAACAAATGTCCTGGGATCATTCAGGCACTCAAACTCCCCCACCACAATAAGGTGGCAGCTCTCTTGTGTAATAATCTAATCGTAACATGTATTTGTTACATGTTTTGATGCATTTTTATGCTTCATAAAACATTTATGTCTGAATTTTGGGGGGGCTTGGAACAGATTAGGGCATTTGCATGGAAAACGCGTCTCTACTTACGAAATTTTCTACTTACGAAATTTCTTCCAGAACCAATGAATTTTCTAAGTAGAGGCACCACTTTATATATACAGGTATATATATATATACACAAATACACACACACACACACACACACACACACACACACACACACACACACACACACACACACACGCATGTGTCAAAAAATAGAGTGGAAAAGGATATTTCCTCTTCTTCTTGCTAATTAATGGATGAATGTAACTTAATAAACTAATAGTGTTCAAGGCCCAAGAATTCTACTATCTGTATCTCTGTTGGTCATTCATCAGTAAAATAGTGAAAAATGTTCAACAGGTTGCAGAAGCGAGGTGGTTTGGTATGATGCTGTACGAGCAGTTATCCTAAGGATGTTTTGTATTTATTTAAACGTACTGATGATATAAAGACAATTTGTAGAGGGACATTGTGTATTGTATTAGTTTCGTATCCCTGCTTCAAAACTTTTGGTGACACAGGATGTCTCATATTGATCACTGCTCAATCGTCTGGTCTGGGGTGAGTATATGAGGACAGGTTGGAGCAAAATGTAATTTTTTTTCAGGAATATTTTTCTTCCAATGACCCAACATGGTCATACCACCTTGTCAGGCTAGTAGGGAATTCATAATAAAAGTAATATTAATAATTAAGGGTGTTGAGATGTTTGATTTGGTTTTTCTACATGTTGTGATTTACTGCTTTGACTTTTGCATGTCTTGTTTTGTGTATTTTTTTGTGGAAGAAGCATTTCTACCCCGATGTAAGCTAAATTTGATCCTAATTAATAAAGAGTAAAGTGTTATTACTCTCCTCTGATTTCTTTTTCTTACTTCTCCTTTCTGCTGTCGCCCACCAATGTTCCACAGACAGGTTTCAGGAAAAATATCTGCAGCTAATCAGTCACAAGAGTCTACCGATGTAGGTTTGGACAAATCCAGATGCATGTGGGGTCTTGTGAATCTTTCTTTCCATTAAATTGTGTCACTCAGATGAATAAAACACAGCACTTGATCAGGATGCAGCCTTCAGATCTGAACGCCCACACGTATGCATGCAAACACATGCGTCTATTGTACAATCACATTTATGGGGAGACATGGGAAAGCAGTCGCTGTCTGTCGCACCCAGCTAAAGGTCAGAGATAATCAAAGAAAAGTAATTGGTACACACTCTTGAATATATTAGTGTTTAACTTGGGCTCCATCAAACACTTATTTGCTCTCTGGTGACCACCACACTGGAAAATGGCACAGTGTGCTAATCAAGATTTTTCTCCTCTCTCAAGATTTTGAATTAAATTAAATCCCCATGGCAAAACATGTATAGGCAATTATTTTTAATATCAATGTTTTCTTTCAGTCTTAAAGGAATTAAGATGATGTCCAGAAGATTTGTGTTTTGCACTGTGCTAATAATTTAAAGGTTACAAAGAGAAAGAAGCTTTGAATAGAAAATAAAAAAGTCTTTCATTACAGCTGTTTTCCT
Source organism: Antennarius maculatus (assembly GCA_013358685.1). Lineage (NCBI taxonomy): Eukaryota > Metazoa > Chordata > Actinopteri > Lophiiformes > Antennariidae > Antennarius > Antennarius maculatus. The sequence continues at coordinate 4,193,575 of CM023610.1, read as the reverse complement.
GCTACTTAGCAATAGCATCCTCACGTGTCAGCATGCTTAGTTTGTGCAAAAATCCATTCTGAAGGAGGGAGATTCCTGGGATTATGCAAACCTGCCTAGTAATCCTGGGGTACGTGGATTATTCAAACAAGAATAAGAATAACAATGACAATAAAATTTCATTTACTCATCTGTGTGGATAAAACAAACAAGTACAACTTGACATTTTTTCACCAAATGTAGTTAGAAGACAACACAAACCTGCAAACTCTAACTGCATCAAATTGCATAGCATCAAGTCCAGATTGGAGAAAAACTAGCATTTACAAAGGAACAGTTTATTTATGGCATTTCTAACAAGGTAGCTCAACACATTTGTCAAGGTTATATTGATATTTTAAAATGTGATGTGTAGCACATTTAAGTACCTCTACGCAGTAACTCGCCAAAAGAGCATTTCTCCTTCTATTTAATCCCTTCTTTCCACTCTCCTCCTCCTCAACCTCCTCCCGGTACCTTCTGCAGTGTCTGGGCGCCATTAATCTGATGATGGTGGAGTAGTACCTATTACAGACGCACACCCTAAATCAATGACTGATAGATGGGGAGGGGGGTTAACGTGTGTGTGTGTGTGTGTGTGTGTGTGTGTGTGTGTGTGTGTGTGTGTGTGTGTGTGTGTGTTTGTGTGTGTGTGTGTGTGTGTGTGCAGCTGAATATCGCAGTGAGGAATAATGTGATGCTCCTTCTCCTCCTCTTTACACTGCCTTTTGATTTCTCTCCCCACAATGCTGATGATCTTACTCTACAGGAGGCCCTAATGAGCTGACGAGTCTTCATGAATAAAGAGAGGAATATGCTTGCACACACACACACACACACACACACACACACACACACACACACACACACACACACACACACACACACACACACACACACACACACACACACACACACACAGCAACGAACTCACACTGTTTGTTTTACGGTGTGAACAGTGTGATAAATCACCAATGCTTGTTAGAAGTAAATATTTGCATGTGCTAATTGGACTCATTAATGGCAGAGATATGAGTGGGGGTGGGGAGGGAAGAAAAGATGAGTGACTACTTAAATACACACCACTGATCAACTATCTAATTGGAGCTTTGTAATGCTCACACACACACACACACACACACACACACACACACACACACACACACACACACACACACACAGACACACACACTCAGGTGAAGAGTCTTCACTGAACCCCCATCTCTGAAGAAGCTTTCAGGTAAATTGAGTTTGAGTTTCGGGTCCTATTTCTATTAATGAGTCCACTGCTGGTTGACTTAGACCCAGTGCGCTGTGTTATTACCTGCTTGATAATGAATGCCAGCTTGACTAGCAGCCGTCAATGCAGGCTCCACATGCAGCAGATGGAGCCACAATTTGCCAAAGATTTTAAAGAAAGAAAAATAACTGCTATCTTGCAAGGCAACAAAATTATGGAAAATGCCATGCACACAAAGAATCTGTCTAGAAGGAATTGCAAACCCAGTAATGGAATAGCACTGTTTCCTTCCTGGAATAGCTGATTGGTGGCAATTGTCGATATTATGAGTGCCTGGAATTTCAAACTAAAGGAAGACCCTGCTTGTCCTTAACAGCAAAGCAAAGCATTGCTGCAAGCGTTATCTTTGCCATGGGTCAATTTTGAGGTGCTTCATTTCCATTAGCTGTAGTCTCAGAGCAGAAGCAAAGCAAAAAGAGCTCTGGTTCAGTGATAATGTGTCTAATAATGGCAAAATACTGGTGAATTAAAATATAAGCTTGGAGGCTTGAGGTTATCACCAAATAAATAGAATGAATAGCTCAACTAATCACCCACTGATCTAGGTGGCATAAATTATTTCATGTTTCTGCTTAAATGCTACACTCTGAGCTTTGCTTTAGCAGGTTAATTAAACCACTGTGTGCGGTAAGCCATGGTATTATTCTGTCAGCACTCACCTCGTCCCAACTGAAACCAATTGATTAAAAGATTGCCTTAGCAATTGTTTCATTTATCAAGTGTGTATAACGAGCCAATGATTCCCTATGAAAGGTTCTATTCTATTCTAGGATATCTGTGACTGAAGATTTTCTCAATTATAGAAATCTATTAATGCACTTGAACATTAGAATTGATAATAGAGGTAAACCTCGGCTTACGTTCTTAACTAGTTCCAGGAGAAGTGATGTAAGTCAAAAAACGACCAAAGTCAAAATTATCTCGTCTCCAGGTTAAACCAAAATTAACCATTCACAGTTCTGTACTGTATTTTATTTATGAATGCATTTTCAGTTAGATTTGATTAATAAAAATACATTTTAGGCTTACAAATAATTAAATTAAATTTTTTAATACGTACCGTGCCTTGCGAAAGTATTGGCCCCCGAAGAACTTTCTGACATTTTTCTACATTTCAGGCTTTAAACTTAAAGATAAAAAACTGAAAATATTTTCAAGAATCAACAACATGTGAGACACAATCGTGAAGTGGAACCAAATTTATTCAACATTTTATATTGTGTTTACAAACAAAAAACTGAAAAGTAGGACATGCAAAAGTATTGGCCCCCTTTGAGTTAATACTACAACCTCCTACTGCTGTGATCACAGCCACAAGTCTTTTTGAGTTTGTCTCTATAAGTTCTGCACATCTTTAGACAAAAATATCTGCCCATTCCGCCTTACAAAACAGCTCAAGTTCCTATAAGGTTAGATGGAGATCGTTTGTGCACAGCAATTTTCAGATCTTTCCACAGATGCTCAGAATCGCTCTGTATTTGGCTCCATCCATCTTCCCATCAACTCTAACGATCTTCCCAGTCCCTGCTGAAGAAAATCAACCCCAGAGCATGATGCTGTCACCACCATGTTCGATGGTGGGGATGGTGTTTCCAGGGTGATGTGCAGTGTTACTCTTACTCCAAACGTAACATTTTGCATTCAGCCCAAAAAGTTCAATTTTGGTCTCATCTGACCAGAGCAGCTTGTTCCTTATGTCATCTCTGTCTCCATGTGGCTTCTTGCAAACTCCAAATGGGCCTTTTTATTTTTTTACTTTCAGAAATGGCTTTCTCCTGCCACTCTTCCATAAAGGCCAGATTTATGCAGAGTACGACTAATAGTTGTCTTATGGACAGACTGTCCCACCTCATCTGTGTGTGTCTGCAGGTCATCCAGCGTGATCATGGGCCTCTTGATTGCTTCTCTGCTTAGTTTCCTCCTTGTTTGGGCTGAAAGTTCAGAGGGACGGCCAGGTCTTGGTAGGTTTGCAGTGGTTTTATGCTCTATCCATTTATATTTTATTGCTCGCACAGTGCTCCGGGAAACGTTTATATATTGTGAAATCTTCTTGTATCCCATTCCTGCTTTGAACATTTCCACAACTTTATCTCGGACCTGCCTGGTGTGTTCTTTGGTTTTCATGATGCTGTTTGTTCTCCAGCGTTCCTTTCACTGACCTCTGAGACCATCACAGAGCAGGTGCATTTAAACTGAGACCAAATGACACACAGGTGCACTCTGTTTGTCATTGTTAGTCATTTAGGTCAACATTGGATCAGTCAGAAGTCATCAGGGAACTTCTGGAGAACAGGGGGCCAATACTTTTGCACGTCCTAATTTTCAGTTTTTTTATCTGTAAACACAATATAAAATGTTAAATAAATTTGGTTCCACTTCACGATTGTGTCTCACATGTTGTTCATTCTTGACAAATATTTTCAGTTTGTTATCTTTGAGTTCGAAGCCTGAAATGTAGCAAAATGTCAAAAAGTTCTTGAGGGGCCAATACTTTCGCAAGGTACTGTATATCATCATCCAATCTTCAGCCGTTCCTTCTCCATTGCGGGTCACAAGGGGGTTGCAACACGCTAATAATATATTTTTCAGTCTTATTTATTGCATAGTATCATGATATTATGTACTTTTAATGGTTAAGTAATGCTGTGAGCCCGGTGGCTGATCTTCTTCCTGCTGCAGTAATAGAAGACTACAACAGTCCATCTGCAGCTGCAAACAGTGAAATCCACCAGCTTTGCTCGGCATGAGAAGTCAAACATTCTTCATGTGCAGCGATTGTGAGTATGGTACCCTGTGGGTATTTCATTGGACGAGACGGTGTGTTGTGGTGTCTCAGTGGTGTGCCGGTTCTGTATGAGTGAAGCTTCGGCGAGCTTTAATAATTCACCAGTCTCTTTTAGGTCCTGAGCAAACTGAGTTTTCACCATCAGGGGATTCAGGGAGCAAGCAAAGGGGCAACTTTGATTTAACTGGAGTCCAGTCTTTTTCACATTTAAGCAGTAGCAAGGGGGGTGGGGGTGGGGGGGGGTGGAGCCTATCCCACCGGACATTGGGTGGAAGGTGGGGTACATTCTGGGCAAGTCACCATTTTTATCGAAGGGTCACATGAAAGGCAAAATGCTTACGGGCAATTTTGAGTCACAAATTCACCTGTATGACATGTTTTTGCTGAGCTAGAGGAAACTCAGAGACAGGGCGAACATGGAAACCCCACACAGAAAAGCCCAAGGCCGATTTGAACTCAACCTTCTTGCTGTGAGACAATAATACTACCCACTGTCCCACAGTGAACAGTGGTGTGACCTGGCAAGCGAGAAGATGAGACATTTTCAAACGGGGATTGTATTGATTTCATAGACATAGCCAACATTTTCTTCACTAAAAGTACTAATACAGCACTGAAAATAGACCACTACATAAAGTCGTCATTCAAAAACTTACTTATGAATTGAAGCAGAAAAAAATAGTCAAGGCTGCAGCAGCTCAAGTAAAACTGACACTATGTGAAAAAGTCCTGCCGCCCTGCTAGCGCTGATGATCTGCAAGATTCCGTCGAACCTGAACATAACTACCACTCAGACCCTCATCAGTTTATTTAATCTGTTTCTGCTTGTTGTTTTAGTTCAGCCACAATACAAAAAGATTGGTGAACCAGAAAGCCTTCAGGCAGAAGGGACATTGTTATACACACCAAAGGAGAAAAGGCCTTTCAAAAAGCATCTCACTGCCAAAGAGTCAACTTCCTGAGGACGAGGATGTGTGTTGGCAGGAGCAGGCGGGTACAGTGCGCCCTCCTTCTTTGTGGTTAACACTTTTCAGGAACCACATGCAATCAATGAATTCAGTGATAGAGCGACAAACTACTTATCTTATTATTTACGTTAATTTAAATGTTTATGAACCCTCCCCATACTGATATTAAACCACCTTCTATCTGTATTACCTTTTCCCACACTCTTATCGACTGTTTAAAGCATAAACACAAAGTAAGTAAGTGGAGCTGGTGGACATCAGACTGATGGATTAGCCTTAGTTGGGTTTACTTTTTTAAAATAATAATTCATTGATTGACAATAATGTATTAGTTGACAAATTACTTTGTCAAATTGTGGGCAGCATACAGATAATTCCAGGTCTGTTTTATTCACAGAGTTTAGACACAATTTCTTTATTCATTCGTTTAATTTGCGTATACTACAACTTTTACCCCTGTCTGCCTAACTTAGTGGCAACTAAAACAACCAAGACATCAAAATCATTTGAGAGAAAATGAGAAAAGTAAGAAGAAAAGCAGAAATTGATTGATAAGACAAACTGATGAGCTCATTCATCAAAATTTTGTGTGGAAATAATCAAGACTGATTTTAGAGGAGGTAAGTTGACATTTCTATCTCTTATTATTTCATTTGCAATTTGGAAACCTAACAGAGAAATAAAAGTAACACCACAGAGAAAAAAAATTGTGCAACCTGTATCACAGAAGTTATACAGTGTTCAGTTGACACACGGAAACGAAATTTATTATACCTGTCGAGAAAGTACGAGTAAACTATCATACGAGCAGTCAACACATGAAGCTTTTTCAACCCCTGTTTGAAAAAGCTTCAAATAGAGGAAACCTGTTTGTTTCCTCTATTGATGCTGACAGCTCTTCATTCTCTAAAAAACAATCACACTCAACTGTTCATCTCTCTTGTTACCCTAATTTACTAATTACGTATTATTAATTTCCTATACATCTTTCACAATACACTGAAGTCTCCTTCAGTGCATATCATTCCATTTAAACCTCAGCCTTTAAGCATCTGCAGATAATGTGAAGTGTTGTTTTTCCCAACTGGATATTACAACCAGAGCATAAAACAGAGAGGATATACATTACATCTTATTCTCAACTGTATATTTGATTAGTGAATGGATGGCTTGCTGACAAAAGACAAAAGGAGGTTGGAGCAATTCAGTCTTGGCTTACAGACCCTGGTAGGCCTGAGGCAGGTCTGCATGAAGGAACACTGTGGCCATGTGTGTGAAGAAACAATTCAGTCTTGGGTCCATGAACACACAGGACATTACGCTGTCAAACCCGGAATGAAGTTAACCGTTCGAGCTGCTGCCCACTAAAGAACTCAACAGAGAGTGGCAAAGTTTTCTTTAACTCTCCTCAGAATATAACGCACAAATACATGTACGCACACACACACACACACACACACACACACACACACACACACACACACACACACACACACACACACACTTGTACTAGACTTGTATGACAGTGATCAGTATTGAAACGGCTACATTGTAAACCCATGTCTAATTTCACAGATGCTGAACAAATTGTCCTCTAACCTAAAGAAGAACGTGTTTGTGCTGGTGGTGTAATTTGTCTGACTGTGTGTGTGTGTGTGTGTGTGTGTGTGTGTGTGTGTGTGTGTGTGTGTGTGTGTGTGTGTGTGTGTGTGTGTGTGTGTGTGTGTGTGTGTGTGTGTGCGTGTGTTTCTTCCACTGTGTGTATGAGTGTATATTCATCTTGCATTCAGACAATGAGAGAAAGTCAGGGAGGCGTGACGAGAGCTCGAGATGCAGGGGGAATATATATGTGATTGTGTCTGTTCATACATCCTGACACTGGGTGTGCAGGAGTGTGTCTGCGTACGTCTGTGTGTAAAAGGGTGGGGGTGCCACTAATTCAGTAAATGCATACAACTCTGCATTTGGATGCAGCGCAGAGCATCAGAAAAAGCTACACACACACGTTTCCAAGATTCAGAGGCAGTCATGTATTTGCTTGACGTGAGTTGACAGTTTCACTTCTAAAATGATTTGCATTGAAAAGACACACAACGTCAGTGACGGCAGCAGAACACATGAATGACCAGATGCGTCTTTCCTTCTCCTTTCACATCACAGTAGCATAAAGATCATTGGACGCATTTGTATTTATGATATGTATCTCTCTCTGTAGACCTGGTACCATTTATTGTATATCACTCTTTGAAAGCCTATTTCCGTCCCATCTGAGTCCAGATGTGAGTTATTGCTTGTGTCAAACTGGGTGGGTTTTTTCCTTCAACCATAAACTGGAAAATCTTTTTAGCACCAATAAGAAAATGTCAGCTCAGTTCCTACCTTAGTGACCACATCCAGGGCAGAGTTTTAACCTTATTACAAACAACAGCTCCCTGATGGATATCTGGCTGGATCTGAGATGGTCCTCTTGGTGAGTGTGTATGTTTGTGTTTCCTTTCTCTACTGTGTAATTTTGGAAATACACCTACAGCCCACATACATCAATCTACCTCCCCGTAAAAGGACTGTCAGAAAATGTTATTTGTGTACAAAGGCAGGCCAGATAGGAAGCAGGAAGGAAGCGCAGAGAGGAGACAGACTGAAGGAAGCAGACAAGAGAAGAGAAAATTGAAGGGAGGCTGTGTGAGTGGGTCGGAGGGTGGTTATGGATTGCTCCTGCTGGGTTTGAATCTCCATCTCTAAAATAAGCGTTCCCTACCATTTGTATTTATAAAATGACTGTGACATTGTTTCATCAGGAGGAACTGTGATCATAATCAGATATTAATTGCGTGGAATGATTCTGCAGCAATATACTGGATTCAATCAAAACAGTCCACAGATCAGACTAATTTGTTCGCTCGCTGTTCCTCTAAATACTAGATGAAAATAAATTGTGACAGGCTGATCTTTCCCAGCTTGTTTCCTCCTACTCACACAGTCTATCTGTGACGGGTGTAGACACAGACCCTCAACATTACAGTCAGATGACATTTATGGCGTGACAGAACACATTCAACACATTCTTCTGTAAGCTCATGTGTGTTTTTGCTTTTTTTTTTTTTTTTTTTTTTTTTTTTTGCACTTGCGTGTCTGTGTTGACCCAAGATGTGTCCCTGACCGATAGAACATGACATTTCCATGGTTAGCGCTTGAGAGGCCAACATCTCATTAAAGGTTAACTGTTCATTATTAGGACAAGTTGGGGTCAAAAGTTGACAAGACCACATTCAAAACACACAAACACACACACATAAACAAACACACACACACACACACACTCACACGGACATTGATTGCCTACCCAATTAAAAGTGGAGAAAAATATATCTCATTCCACAAAGTAGGAAAGAATACTCGTGTACCATATCTGATTTCTGATCCTGCCTCCAAAGTCAGGTAAGTAGAAATCATTGATCTGTGGCTCCTTCAAACATTTTTGGCTCCCTGTTAAGAGTATTACTGGTTAAGTACTGTATATCAGATGTAACGGTCCTGCAGTAAATATAGTTCTATACTGGTAATGAATGTCAGTCAGCTAGAGACTGGTGTTATCAGGTGACTTTACCAGACGGGTCACTCATTTATCACTAGAGCAGTCTGTGACGATAGTCACAATCGTTAACATCTGGAAAAAAAAACAACCATTACACACCAGGAAACACTAGTGAAAAATCAGTGTTTGTTAAGTCAAAATACAGCCTTAAGTAAACGTCGTTTGATTTCCAATTTTTGTAGTATATTTCTTTTGAAAAAATATTTTAATACCAATAGCAGTCAAAGTAACATTCATTGTTTAGAATAATTCTTGTAGTACAACGGCTGAGGGCAGTAAGGCACGGTCAGGTAAATTGAAGGAGCCTGCGTGTGTGGGGGTGGTACAGATGGGACGAAGAAATCCATGCTGCAGGGTGACATCGGTGCAGGAGGGCTACAAAGACGCTATTGGTGTGGCTGTTTATTTATTCAACATGTGATTCTTGTGTTTGACTCATGCTTTTAATTCGGGAGCGGCAAGCCTGTATCTCGTCCGGCGGTGCGTCCTTCCCTGTGTTAATGTACAAGCACGTGCTGCATTTGTTCGGCCGCGCGTGTTGCGCAGCGGCGTTATGTGTTGATTATTGTTATTGCCAGTTGTAGTATTTAAGATTATCACAGAAAGTACTGCACAGAGGTAGATATTTGACCTGTGTTTATTGGGGGGGGGGGGAAAGAAAAGAAAATTTAAGTATGTAATTTGAACTTTTCTTATTCAAACGCGTTGCTTTTTATTTCAAGAAAATTATAAGTATCAAATGAGAGATAAAGAATGGAAATTAAGTTGCTTGAGGGAAATAGTAATAATGTTGGGAAAAAAAGAGGTTATTGTATTTACGTTATGAAATTTATTTCCTTTGATATGTGATTTTGGAATGTTTATATAATAGCTAATAATCTTGTGTTTGTTCAAAGGTTATCAACCTATGCTACTTTCACTACTACTACCACTACATCTTCTGTTATTCAAAACGTGACTCATTGTGAACAAATAAAACCAAAGGAAAGAGCTGAGTTGCCCCAAAGCGTCCTCTGTGCCCATCTACAAGCCATTTTCAAGTTACGGCAGAAATGATGTCAAGAAAACCCAAATAACTTGACCCATAAAGGCCTCTGAGGAAAACTGACGAGGACGTGAAGCCAAGTCAAAGGTGGACGCACAGCTTTTAGGTACATTGTGTTGTGTTATGAGTGAAATGGGATGAAGACACACTCTCAGAGACTCTGAGATCATTTTTACGGTACAGTCTCTCAGATGCCTCTTTACATGCAGACAGAGATCCCAGTAAGACAGAAGAAAATAAATTTTAAAAAACTCAGTTGGATGCTTCATTTATACTTTCTAGGCATTTCAAATCACATACACACATCTTTGGTGGCACCTTTGTTTTGAAGACATTTCCAGAGAGTGCTGACTTAATGTGTTGAGGATTGAGTCACTAACTGCAAAGAAGAAAGCAATTTCTTTGACATGAAACTTTAATCATCCCTGTGGGTAAACTGGATCAATGCATCAGCAATTATTTGGAAACTGCACTGGAACAAAACTGAGAAACTACCAATAAAGACGGTCTGGTTTAAACACATCCAATGTCTCAAAAAATACCAAACAAAAATTACAAAGCATTCAATTTGGAAAATATAATTATTTTTTGTCTTTGCACTTAGTTTGCATCTAATATTCAGGATTTTCTCAATCTTTTTCAAAGGTTGTGAAAAGCATGTTTAATCTTTCTAGAGTAAACACTTCAATTACTTATTTACTGCTAGACCTCTAGCCTCCTCCCACCTCCAAGAACATACAGTATAGGTGAACTGGTCACTCCAAATTGGTGTGGGTAGGTGTGAGTGTGTGTCATCTTTCATGTGGCACCGCAATGCGCTGGCAACACGCCCACGTCTCGCCCGTAGCCAGCTGGGAAAGGCTCCAGCGTCACCCATGACCCACAGGGCTGAAGATGAGACGATTACGGTCATCTCATCTTCAAGAAACTAGATGGATGGAATCTGTAAATATATTCATAGAAAGTGATTACATTGCTGCATCCAGTCCGATATCAGATAATATTCACAGTCTTTTCTATTTATATCAATTTTTCCAACTTACTGGAGTGTAAGTTACAAAATACCATGTCTTATATTCAAGCCTTTGCTCGAATGATTTAATAGGCTCAATCACTTAAGATTGAGCCTATTGCTATCGTTTACCATATACCTCTGTAAATTACAGAACAATTTTAAATCTGATTTGTAATGCACGCACATGGATACCAATAAATGTCCTGACAGCCAGCAAGGATTGTTTTACTAGAGCTGAAGGGGGGAGCTCCCATAGTAACAGATTGGGTGACATTGAATGGGAATATGGCAGAAACTATGTCATCAATTTATGGTTGTTGTTTTCTTTTTCTTTTCTTTTTTCACACTCATTGACTTTCTTTTCCAGAGGAGGGGCACAAATTTTAGCATTAAAAAATCTGTAATAAATTGGACTCATAATTTAAAATATGTTTTAAACATAATATATTACAGCTGAATGGATCTGCATTCAGAAGCATCAATATTCTCCCTCAATGGTCTCCTGTAATAGTGTGTACAGTACATTTCACAGCATTTTGTATAAAATCCACACATAGTGTTTTGCGTTGTAAATGTGGATTTGTTGTGGCACTCATCTTTAAAAGGAATTTTGAAAACCTGTTTTCAAGTAAGAAGAACACACAGTTCTGAGTACAACAACCCTCTGGTGGCGTGGGGATGTAGGTGCCAAAGGAACCCCTCCTCACAGCAGTGCTAACATTGCTAATGGCATGAACTTCTATATCATGCTTTGATTGCTCATCAGCAGCAAGAATTTAAAAAACTATATTTAAATGAATGTAAACATGTACTCAAAAGTAATATTTACCGAGCTTACATTTAACATTGAAAGCATCTGCCTGTGTTTTTATTGGTTAATGCAGTGGAGCAGCCATTCAGAGAGCAGGCAATTTGAATCAACCTTTTTGGAAGCAACTGGATCCATTCCCCCCCCCATGTTAATGTAATCACATTACCACCCAGAAAAGTTAGTGTCATATGCTTCTGTCAAAAGGGTAATGGAAATGCCAGCAGGCTTTACATAAGAGGGAGAACAGGGTCATGCATAAGAGCAAAAAGCCCATATGCAGGACCTAATTTCACGCAGTCAACAAAGCCACTTTATGTCAAACCTTTGCTCTTTTTAAAATCCTCTTTTAAAAGGAGCTGCAGGCCTCCGAATCAAGACTTGGACAAGCCTCACAGAAGCTCACAATTTCATTTCACACTGAATGGAATTAGCCAGTGGACCAGCCTTACAAAATGGCTTCAAAAGATTTTAGTTCCACCCTGAAACACTCAGCATGCCGCTGCTGTGAAATGTGAATATGAGCATGTGTGTGTGTGTGTGTGTGTGTGTGTGAGCTTCTGAGAGAAATGTCGGTAAGAAATAGATTCATAAAGGTCATGACTAAAATGTCCTTTTACTTTAGGAAATGACGCTGTAAAGCTCCTGCTGCAGAATCAGCCTTTAATATCAATATGTCCATTTCATCTGAAGCCAAGCGTTCCCTCACCGCCAGTGCTGAGAGCGCCGCCTACTTCCAACCTGTTTCTGTCTGACTTTCCATTAGCTGTCATGTTTGCTCTGTGCTGAATTTGTTACACTTCTGGAATGGTAAATGAATCCAAAAAACATTTGAGTGCCTGCAAAAAAAAAACAATAAAACATTCCTCATCCATGAAAGACTTGATGATAGTGCTATAGTACTATAACTGTACAATAGGTTCTCCAGATTCAGATGCTTTCTTTTAGCCTAAAGTTAATAATGTGATTTTACCTCCAATATTTTGATGAACAAACTCTAGTTTCTCTTTTTTCCATCGTTGACTTCCCGTTCTCCCATCTTATTTTCCATAGTGAAGCTGATGCATTAAGTGAAGACACTGGGAAGGACGACAGAAAAGCCCGGAGCCAGAGAACAAGGCGGGGAGAAAGGAGTCGGTCCTCTGTGTTTTCCTGCTGTGTGGTTCTGGCTGTGGTCCAGCCTGGCCTGAGGACCCAATGTTGCAGCTCTAATGAAAAGAGCTCTGCAGCCCCACTTCTCTCTCTCTCTCCACTCCGTCAACCATCCTCCAGTGCCCACATTTCCCCCCTATCTCCTCTCTCCTTTGCCTATACCTGCCAGCTCCACATCCCTCACTCCCTCCCTCCCTGCCTGCATGCTGCCAATGTGATCCATGTGTTGTGCTCTAGCAGGGACTTGCTGAGGCAGCAGAAAATGGGAATATTTACAGATCAGTCAGATTGTGGTTGAGCTCTGCTCTCAGTGCACATTCACCTTCTCTTCAATCACTGCTGCAACAGCCGCTGCGTTTTGCCGGGAACACTGCTGCGCACAAATGCAGGCAGAGTGAATGTGGAGAGCACACAAACATGAACACATACTCATGTGTTCCTAAAGGGTATATGAATACTGTGTGAACGTGTAAATAAAAGAGATGCACACAGGAGCAGGTGAAACTACACAAGATCATTTAGAGAGCTTAACTGAATTTATTTACAGATCAACAGAACTCACAAAGCCTAGGGATAATTTAATATTTTTAAAGACTGGCCAGACCTTAAAACCTGGAGACTGGAAAATAATACTGTTTTCACTACCATACACTAAAATATATATATATATATATATATATTTACCCCTTTTTTCATAAACATAGTCAGCATTTTCATGTCGTCTTCCACGGGCATTCAAATTTGAACCTTTGCCCAAGGCAAAGATTTCAAAACATATTTATTTTCACATTTTCCTATTTAAAAATATGTAGAGAGTTTGAACTCTTTGGGCTGAAAAGACCAAAACTAGAAAGAATAAACTTTCAGGTTCACTAAATGGTTGATAAATGAGAATCAGCTCAATTGAAAGAATGAATTGATCTCTGGATTTTTCAAGCTGTGGCTGGTTCCACAAGTTTCCTCAAACATCCACTGTGAGGCCACAGCTGACAAACTATTGATTCTTCTTACCTGCTTTGTTCTTCCTCTTCTTTTTTTCTTACAGCCACTCTTTGATGTGTGGAAGCATAATGGATGAAACAGAGGTCATTCTGGGGGACTGTCTGTGTGGAGTCGTGTCAACAGAATGAGAGCCCTTAAAATCTACTTTCTGAGTTCTCCTAACCTGTTGTACCCAATAGCTTGTTGCCTCAACTTCCTACCAGTGCCCTGTCACCCCCAATGGCCCAGTCCAACCACAGGCTGTCCCAAAAATACAGTAATAGTCAAGAAATCCACATATCCTTCACCCGCCTCACCTCATTTCGCCTTTTTGTTATCAACGGAGCATCTTGGTAACAATATGTTCTGGTATGGTGGAACTGAAAGACATCCAGATTGCACCAGTGGCATCCTGACCTATTTATGAGCTATTATGTCACATATTTGAAGTGTTCCACATATGTTCAAAATATCCATGAAGCTGTCGAGAAAGTTCAGTGAGGAACATTATTACACATTTAGGCCAGAGGTCATGCTTATACCATTCTCATTTAATTTTCTGCTGTTATGGACGGGGTCATGAATACAGCGATCAGCTGGTTGCATCCATCCAATCGCGCAGAGACAAGCCTTCAGTTTAACGTCATCTTACTTCTGTCTGAAATAATGTCACCCTGTAGCCTCTAATTCGTCATGTACACCAGTTATTTCATTCATTCATTTTACCAGATTCTTCAATGTCAGCAGTCTCAACAGAGTCATCAGTCACCACCACCACCGTGGTGTGGACTCCATTAGGAGGTCTACATTGCTGCTCATCAGTGTACAAGTCATCACAATCTCATTAGATGAACTAGCATGAGGAGACCTGGTCTTGAAGAAGAGGGAGCAGGAGTCAGAAACCAATCAGATCGAATGGAGGGAGGAGGCATCACCTCTACACCAGGAAATGGCTTTTCTGAAGAACATGGTTCTACAAAAGGAGCATGAGTGGGAGAACAGGAAGTCCTTGAGATCCAAGCTGGAGGATTTATCTTGAGGGACAGCTTCAGAAGAAAAACAGGGTGATCTGGCTGCACCTTCCTTCACCCCATTGATCACCGGGATTGATCTGGCTGGCACGAGGGTGACCCCTTCCTCCCTCACCTCTCCGCCTGGTGGAAGAGGGCGACAGTTAAACAAGACGTCCCATTGTGATCATAAATGTGTTCTACAAGAAAGGCCTGACCATAAAAATGTTCAAAATGTTTTGTTATGATGGTTTAAACATGAGAAACTAATAAAACCTTTTCAAAAGTCGTGTTTGTTGGATTGTTTCTAGTACCTGACATCTCATATAGTATGAAATATATCTAAGTATGAAAACTGGATCTGAGTTGAAGTGAGTTCACCTGCTGGTGCTGCGAGAGGGTCAGAGTGGGTAACATTTATGATCTGGATCTCAGGAAAAAAAAAAAAAGGAATGTCTTGACAAAGGGTCAAAAATTGATCCAAAGCAGTTTGGAGAGGAAAATTAACAATATGTGAAAATAATCAGAAAGTTCCATGATTCCTCTGAACCCTCTATGGATGCTTAGGTGTGTTTCCTGTCAATGAAGTGGTGAGTGTGAGACCCCTGGTATAGAAGATTGTTTGGATTGATAATTCACTACAGAAAAAAGTAGCCTCTGTTTCTCATTTAAAGTACGGTAAATGATCAAAGTATGAATAAATTCTGCTCCCTGTGTGTGTGTGTGTGTGTGTGTGTGTGTGTGTGTGTGTGTGTGTGTGTGTGTGTGTGTGTGTGTGTGTGTGTGTGTGTGTCTCGCTGTCCATTGGACTCTGTTTGTACCTCTGTGTGTGCTTCTCATTTGCTTTCAGGAGTGGTGGAGAGGAAGGCTTCAAGTAAAAGTTGAGCCAATTCTGAGCCAGATATTAATAATTGAGGAGGGCAGGAGGGGAGAGAATGGCTCCTGCAATATTCATATGTCATATTGACTTGACTGCCAGCCACTCGCCTTGCACACAGTGGTTATGAAGTCTAACAGATGACTGAGGATGCAATGCTGTGTCCTCCGTCAGCTTCCTCCTACATATCCTGTTCCTTCTCTTTATAAACTGCCTCATCTACCATCCACATGCCACCCTTACTTTCTCCATTCTCATCTATTTTCTAGGTACATTACCCTCTCATCTGATGCCATCTCTCAGAATGGCATACCATGCCCATGGGTGAAGTTGAATTATATACCCAATTCAAGATATGCTTCTCAATTCCCTAAACAGACAACAGACTGCATGCATGTAGACAAGTTGCAAAAACACTCCACTACCCCCAAGTCCTCTGCAATGTGCAAAATAAATCTGTACAAATAGTTCACAAGAAAATCAACAAACTGCAATGTCAGGACTGTGTCCTTAAATTTGGCCTCAACCCCAAAACCAACTGCTGCTGACTAAAAGAAACAGCAGTCTTACCTCTCCATCTCACCAGACCCCAGATGTTGTCTGCAAACAGTCGCGTTAATAGTAACAAAGCTGTGGCTAAGCAGCCAGGGGCCTGACAGGCCCCAACATGGGCAATCTGGTGAATTAGACAATGAAGCAGGGAGCACCATCATTAGTACCAACCGTCTCTATTATAGCATCAGCCATTAAATACCAAATCATCAAAAAGTGTTGGCGTGTTTCTGAGGTCATCCAATTACCAGGTGCTGCAGGCAGTATTGGAGGTCTTCAACGTGATTCGATCTGAACCCACCAGAGGACATGTGGCCTCTCGTCTGGTACCAAGAGCAAAGATTGAAAGCACAGAAAATTAGACAGACAGACAGACAGACAGACAGACAGACAGATAGATGTAACAGTATCCCCTATGGTTGTATTTAAAGCGTTGTGGTTGTTTATAATGATGATATCAGACTGGCCGCCTCTAACCTGGGGGACTCTGCATGACCTTGGTGTCTAGTCAGGAGGAGGCTTCAGGTCTGCATGCAGGTGTGTTTTGTAAGATGTCACTTCTGGATAGATGTAGCCAGAGGGCTCAGACAATACATGGAAACAACAAACAGCTCACACACACCTCAACTCAAAAGACTCGTCAACCACCAGCCACCCACACTGTCCTCGCTGAACCAGGTCTCTAGCATCACTCACAACTAACACCCAGTTAATCACACACAAACACTCACTATATCAATTTGTGGAGCACAATAGCAGATCAGGAATAAATATGTAAATGACCCCACAGTTTGCACCTCTTCGTGTCTGCTGATGCGAGTGCTGGAGGAAAGAAAAACAAGCCAACAGGAGGGTAGGTGAAAGCTTTATGTCATTCTGTGGTGAGATAACAAACTCAACAAAGCAAAGTTCTCACTAAACACACACAAAATGACCTGTCCATGACGGGCACTGTGTACAGATGGATCAACAAATAGAAATGGATCAACTGGTAAGCAGTGCATCCACTTCCCAGCAACCTTTACACACACACACACACACACAGACACACACACCATCCATGACTGACGGCAGGACGGCAGAGGGAGTGTCTGTCATTGTCCTGTAAGGGGATACCAGAGCTGATGTTGTTGACTTATACACACTCTTCATAATCCATTGTGTTTGTGTGTGTGTGTGTGTGTGTGTGTGTGTGTGTGTGTGTGTGTGTGTGTCTGTGTGTTGTGTGTTGTGTGTGTGTGTGTGTGTGTGTGTGTGTGTGTGTGTGTGTGTGTGTGTGTGTGTGTGTGTGTGTGTGTGTGTGTGTGTGTGTGTGTGTGTGTGTGTGTTATCGGTCAGGCCTGGTGCTGTTGATAAGAGTTGAGGGCTTAGTCCTCAGTCACAGGGACACACTCAGAGCATTAATGAGCTCCCAGCACAGAGGAGAGCCTTTGCCAAAAAGGTCTTTATCAGCCCCTAGGAACCTCTATGTGTGTGTGTGTGTGTGTGTGTGTGTGTGTGTGTGTGTGTGTGTGTGTGTGTGTGTGTGTGTGTGTGTGTGTGTGTGTGAGAAATATACAGACTGGAGAACTTAATTTGATGTTTTTAAATTTTTAAAAAAATCCTTTTCTAATAGACTTATTATAACACATTCAAAAATGAAACATTTTTGTCAGTTCCTTCAGTAATCCTGTACTAAAGGTGGGTCAAACATCCAGGACCAACCATATCCATCTAGGTCGATAAAGTGTATTAGATAAAGTAAACTTGCCTTGAACGTTTCCACTGTGTTGGAGTCTGATCTTGCAGTCTCCATTGACAATCAGACCAGGAACCTGCCTGTCCAGCGTTATGTCCTCTAAAATCCTTCTCCTTGCTTGTTGACAGTGGCCTCCATCGCTTTTTTCCTTTCAGGGTGAGGTTCTCATACCCTGTGATTGCAATCTGACCCTGCAAAGACGCAAATACAACACTATTATTCAACACTAATATTCTGACCAACTCTGCCAAGATTTGAGTTTTTGCAGCCTCCCAGCTGGCCTTCCTCCCCTTGACGCGATCATTTGTGGTTTAGTTTTCTGGTGGGGCACAGAAATTGTTGTGTCCGTTTTTCTTCCAGGATCCACAAAACAAAAGAAACACACAAACAGTCGAATCAAATCCAGACAACCTGAACAAATCGTTTTGCTTGTAAGGACATAGTGCCTTCATGATGGTCAATCTTTCCAATAATGATAAGACATCCAAAATGGTCTTCTCCTGAAAAATGAGGTTCTGGAAATGAACGCTCAATGTAGTTACAGGACGATATATTTAAGATCCAGAGGGTAGCCTCTTGTTAAATAACTGCAGATAACTGTTAAATAATAATAATAATAATAATAATTATTATTATTATTATTATTATTGTTGTTGTTGTTGTTGTTGTTGTTGTTGTTGTTGTTGTTGTTGTTGTTGTTGTTGTTGTTGTTATTATTATTATTATTATTATTATTATTATTATTATTATTATTATTATATTAACTGATCATGGGATTCTTCTTGGCCTCCTAGACAGCCAAGACTGCAAATAGAAATATACATTACATTATTTACGTCATGCCTCAAAGGTTTTGTGACAATTTCCCATGTCAAAGGTCAAAGCGCGTTATATAAATGCACCACACCTTAATACAAACCTACATGGGCGCTCTTCTTGCCTCCGTGGCGTGTTTAGAATCAGAGGTGGTGATCAGGTCGCTGGTAGGAGGGTCACAGAATGCAGAGCTTTTCAGCATCTCTTATTTCCAACTCTCTGTTTTTTCTTGATTTTCCCAGCAAATAAATAGTGTTGTTTGTTTTTTGGATGGGTAATCTTATATTTGTCCTGCTAAAGTGCACAGTCCGCACTATTGTCTCAACAATTAATGGCGATACGTTTATCGTTGAAATGAACGACTCTCTAGACCTGAATCTGGAGTCTGGCCATGATCTCCTTTTCAGCCTGGTTTATTGCATCATCTGGTGCTGCCAATACCATAATAAACAGGAGAGCTCCATGCCGACTGCTGGGCGTCTGCTCATGATGCACGCAGCGACCTGGCCGGCTGCAGGAAGCTCCTCGTGTTTGCGTCCCTCCAGAGGCAGCTCAAAAGACTTGATTTATGCAAACGACCGAAAAAAATAGTTCATCATTCTGGAAGGGCAAAAATGCAAAGCCAATGCAAAAAGCAAACAAAACTCATGACAAAATAACAATTCTTGTTTACAGAAGAAACAGCTGATGAGATGTTTGCTTTGAAGATATTCTACCTTCATGATAGAAGAAACCTCATCTTTAGTCCCGTTAACTGAGGCTGTCAGCTTATGAAGACCAGAAGAAGTTAAGTCCATGGGATGACGCCTGAAAGGAGAGCTTATATTTGAATAAACTTGGTCATAGAAAAAGCATTACATTATTAGTGTAAAAATCATCCAGAGAAGCGTCTCATGAACACAATTAGGTAGTTATACAAACTGATCACTGAAGGAGAAGCAACTTACTACACATGTGTTTCTGAAAGAAAACATCTTTTCTGTCTCTACGAGTGTTGGTTTGGCCTGGATATGTTTTGTTTTTGTTCTTAGCTTTGAGCTACACACATCAACTTTGCTGATATCAGTTACATAAAGGTTAAAAAATAAATTACTCACTATTAACTCATGTGCATTGCATTCTGGGAAAATCCCATCTGGCCTGTCAAATTAAAAAACAAGCAAGGCCAAAGGGTCAGCAAGGGTCAGGATTTGATCTCACTTGAGATTAAGAAAGCACTGGAAGTCACCAAAATAAAACCTGAATGACACATATAACACTTTATTGCTGCATATGTCCAGTCATATAAAGCTACAGCTAGCATCTATCTATCTATCTATCTATCTATCTATCTATCTATCTATCTATCTATCTATCTATCTATCTATCTATCTATCTATCTATCTATCTATCTATCTATCTATCTATCTATCTATCTATCTATCTATCTATCTATCTATCTATCTATCTATCTATCTAAATCAGACAGCTCCTCTAATTAAAAAATTAGACGGATTAACGCAAATCTTTTGATTTGTGTGTGTGTGTGTGTGTGTGTGTGTGTGTGTGTGTGTGAGAGAGAGAGAGAGAGAAACCGTGAGTTTTTTGCATTCCGAATATTCATGAAAGTATTTATGATCACAATACACACACACACACACACACACACACACACACACACACACACACACACACACACACACACACACAGTGATGGGCGTATCCTGAAGGTGAGGCTGGAGGTTGGGATGCGGCGCACAGCAGACGTACCTGATGGGACACATCCATCACACAGACAGCTTTAACTCAGTCTATGTGTGAAACAGAGAAAGTGTCATTCCACGAGTAAGTTAGCTGGTTAAAGGACATTCTGTTAACGCCACTGATGCCAAGCAACAAGGTGATCCCTGAATGACAGCGTATTGAATGACAAAACATTACACTGGTTGTCAACATGAGGCAGTGGATAAATGTCAGCCACAAAACAGAAACATGACTGACAAAAGAGGGAGGCTGAGGTGGGTTGTCAAGGGAAACATCGGTATGTTTGTCTGCAATAGACTGTTGCTACTCCCACTGTTCTCATGCACACTTTAAGAACAGGAGAAAATGACGCAACGCTTCAAAATGTGTGCAAAACTAGCAAAAAGAACAGTCACCTGTGCACAACACTGCAGGAAAACAGTTGTCAACTCTAAGTTTGTGATGAATGGCTTTCCTTTCTCTCCCACTGATTTGTCATGTTTCAGTAACCAGAAGGCATTGCTGTCATCTGCTAAAGGTAAAGAGAGCGTAACAGAAATATGGTGGCATCAGGAGGTGTGATATACAGTGTTGGTTAGCACCTGCTTTCTGCTTAGCATTTTACTGTTGAATTATTAAACAGAATCAATAAATCTGATGTTAAAACAGACCAGTGTCTGAGTGATATTGTTCAGTGTGTCTGAAGTGTTTCAGGTAGAGGACTGTGCAAAATGAATTTATGGCATCTAACTGATGCTTGTTTAAGAATACAGCAGGGGAGATGCTCACAGCAGTAGAGTGATGCCGGCGCTTTGCAGGAGGGAAACGGATGAGTTACCTGTTCTAGTTGACATTGGGGATATTTTCTCTAAAATGCACACATAAATGAGGAGGAAACAGTGGGTGACATACAGAATAGAGATAGAAATTAATTTTCAGCAACACTTTAATTGACAAATTCCAATTTGTGAATGCTGCTTTGAAGGTTGTTCTTAGTGGGAAGCTTGAATATTCTCATAATTAGCATTAAATCTGTTTACAGGGTTCTAGTTAACCTTCTATACACCACCATTGCTGCCCTATTTGTTACTGTACATGTTATTTACAGGTTTATCTTTTAAAATAGTTTGTCTTCAAATTACAAATCAACACTGCCAAATCAGAGTCCAACCTCAATTAGGACCAAACACATAGCTTGGGGGTCAGTGAATACTGTATCTGAATAATTTTAATTTTGCTCATGGCCGTTTCAAAAAAGAATATTTAAGTTCAATTTTTAAAGCTACCTAGTGTGTGTGTGTGTGTGTGTGTGTGTGTGTGTGTGTGTGTGTGTGTGTGTGTGTGTGTGTGTTTGTATATACATTTATGTGTGTGTGTGTGTGTGTGTGTGTGTGTGTGTGTGTGTGTGTGTGTGTGTGTGTGTGTGTGTGTGTATATATATATATATGCACACACACACACTGAAGTAGCTTTAAAAATTGAACTTAAATATACTTTATATATATATATATACAGTATATATATGTACAGTATATATATAACATGTTTTCCAAATATACTTTACACTGAAAGTATACCATTAATGCACTATAACTATACCTGCAAGTATACTTTAATAGTAGTTCACATCTTCTTAAAATGTATTACCGTATAAGGAAAAACGCTTTTAATTAGTGCATCTCCATCGTAAGACAACTATAAGTATAGTCCAAATATACCTGCCCTTTTCTAGGATTATTCCATGTCATAGGCTATTGAATTGTTCTGTCTAATTAGTTGCCCAAAAACATAATTTAAAAAATGTTTATCTCTGGTACATGCATTAAAAGTAGACTGAAAGTATGCTCCTTTTTGGTAAAAATTATTGACTTTTTTCCGAAGAGGAAACTTCTGCAACAAATCCAACACACACAATGACCATATTGCATTAAATATTGATAGAAAAAAATCATATGAAGGATGCAAACATAAAATATATGATTGAAAAAAAATTAAAACGAATAAATGATAGAAAAAAGAGACATTCCAAGAACATGAAAATCTCTTTCATGAGTGATATGTCCTCTAACGTTTAAAACAAAAACAGTCAGGAGGTGTTTGTCAGGCCTGATACGTCAGAGGAGAAGGTCATACACAGATCCGTCTGTTTTCTTGCAGCCTGCATACAGACACCATAAAAGCCCTCACACTCACACTCACACTCACACTCACACTCACACGACACAACTGGTTTCTTGAACAGCATACGTCTGCCTCCCGAGCCCTGGAGTAATAACGGTCATTACTGCGCCCAAGCAACACGAGCACAAACACTGACACACACTTTGTCCACCAGGTTATTACAGTGGCTGCATAGCTTATTACCCTGCCTCAGCATCACTCAGTTATTCAGCCCTATTCAATGGGGGGGAAGGAAAAGCAGCTCAGTGTGCTACTTAACACCCATAAGTAGGCCAAAGAGACTGAAACTAAAGTAACGCACAGACGTGCCGTGCTTCACCGTGCAGACTCTGGAAACTACTGAAAATATATTTCACGAGACGTGTTCAGTAATTCACAGTGTGTGTGTGTGTGTGTGTGTGTGTGTGTGTGTGTGTGTGTGTGTGTGTGTGTGTGTGTGTGTGTGTGTGTGTGTGTGTGTGTGTGTATAACAGTTCAGTTACATTTGGTGAGTAGATAGAGGCAGTCACAGGAGGCTGAAGAGGCAATTAACAAAATGTCTTTACTTTTGCCAATATTGCCTTTTCCTACTTTACCACCTGAGGTTATTTTTTCTTGAAAATATTCCCGTTGACCCGCTTAATAGAAATAAAACTGGCACGTTCTCAGTCACGTGTGCCTTAGCTAGATTGCCCCCCAGTCACAGAGGACAATACAGCCTTCTTGATCCCCCCCTAGTAGTTTATTAAATACAGTCACAATCATGTGGAGGAGTACAGAGGGAAGAGGCAGAGGAAGAGCAGATCTATTTTAGAGTGAGATTAAGTAGAGTTGTGTTGGAATGGAAGCCCTGACCAACCAAGCCATGATCTGGGGACTTATTAAAAAGTCTTATTAAAAGTTAAGGAAGGCCCTAAGACCCTTACAATAAGACAGCAGGGGAGGGGGCATCAAACAGCGGAGGGGGTGATGCGTGTGGAGGAGAGAGGATTGAGTTTAAGCTCTTTCTTGACTTCCTTCCCTTCCTCTATTCCTTCTTTTCTGCTTTTCCCAGCGCACACAGGACCACCCCCACCCCCCATCACGCTGACTCCACTTTGCTCTCCAACCATGTCAGCTAAATAAAGTCCACAGTTTTAGCCTCATTTGTGGCCGACTTCACACAGACACACAGAACAAACACACACACGCACACACACACGGATACACACATCTAAAAGCCAATATTCAGACATCAAGTGCAGGTTATGGATTTTAGAACAAATCCTTTTCTCCTTTTTTTTTTTTACTGTACAGTGTGTAGCACGGTCACCGAGCCTAACCCAGCGATGTGGTCCGGTGCAGTCCTGTGTAACTTCACATTCCATGGAGAGCAAAGGGAGAGCTGCACCACCTGCTGATTGACCAGTTAAAAGACAAGCCTGGTTAGAGCCAAACATCTGACACCAAAGGGAGTGTTAGCATGGAGCTGCCTTTCTTCCCTCCCTTCATCCCTGGGGATGCACAGCGATGATCACAGTGTGTCTGTGTGTGTGTGTGTGTATGTGTGTGTGAGAGAGAGGTGACATTACACAACCAGTGGGCTAAGGAAGAAAAAGGTGTCAGTGGGTAGACGTGGCTCATTTTCCATCATTGTTTTGGATTTTTTTCCTGTACCTCTCCTCGAAATATCCACCAATCATCAGCATTTTGTCCTTCAAACAAGAGTAGGCAGCAAGTATAATGGAAACCATGGAAACGAGACAGCGAGCAGACGGCACTGCTTTAGCTCAGCAGTGATGGATGGATGGATGGATGGATGGATGGATGGATGGATGGATGGATGGATGGATGGATGGATGGATGGATGGATGGATGGATGGATGGATGGATGGATGGATGGATGGATGGATGGATGGATGGGGGTTTTTCTAGAGAGGACAACTGAAGGGGAGGGTATTAAAAGATAAGTGGGAGAGATTTTCAACACTCATTTTCCACGACCCCCCCACCACCACCCTCACAGAGCACACACACTGTCAAACTTCATTTGCTTGGCAGATCTGCAGGACTTGATGCGATCTGGTGCTTTGGTTTGGGTTTAGTGAGGGCTCTGGTTTTTTCTTTACAATTTCAAAGCGGCTCATTAAACATGCATCGCCTGTGGAATTCATCCAGAGTCAAACCACAGGAAGGATGCAGTCATTCCTAATCATTGAGGTTTTTGACATTTTGTAGACTTTGGGTAACAGCATGTAGACAGTATTAAACTTTCCTAAGATGTTGTACTGGTTTCCCCCGGCAGTAAGCTGGAATTATAATGTCAAATTTAAAACAAATGTCACAGAAACAAACGTGAAATTATTCAAATTTATTCCTGGCTTAATCCCTTATAATATCCCTGGTAAGTAGATGTAAGCAGGCAGACACACGCATAAAATCTCCGTCAGTCGTCTATACTCGTACACAGACGGAGACGCCTGAAGTAAAACCCCCCTTTCTCTGGGAAACCTCCGCTGGGAATAAACAGAGAAGTGACTTGGGGTGAACTGTGAGAAGAGAAAACCTGGAAAAGGCCCCAGAACAACGAACGAATGAGGCCCCAGAACTGCCATTCGATTCTCCAGAACTCTTCTTTTTTTTCCACAATATTTTTCAACATGTGAAATGACGCCTTTTTACATTCATATAATATATAAATATATATGTTGCATTAAACATGTAAAACAAAAAAGAGTAAATACAAAATTAACACACATTACTAACAATATTGATTCTCTGGTATAACTCTGTAACCTACACCTAATGTAACATAAAAATGATGCATTGGTATTTAAAATAAGTAAATAAGAGATGAAATGACTAAAAGGTCACTAACATGAAAAGCGCATGATCTTCACACATCAATCACTCTCGTGTCAAAATGAGATTAATGATCTCCATGCATTCTCAAATATTTTCTTCTTAGGCTATAACACAGGTTACTCTTTCAAGTTGAAAAGTTTTTGTCAAAATTCTGAAAAAGTAATCATTTTTTAATAAAGAATTATGAGATTATAGTCAATTGTATTTACGCTTTGGTTGTAGAAACTACACAAGAGTAACACAAGCGTTGTGTCTGCAGTTTGCGTCCAGGCATTAGTAGGATTTGTGTCTGACCTCAGCCAGAGGTAAAGATAACCTAAACTGTTCTTTATACAGTAATAATATTCAAGCTGTTTCAAATTCAAGCTGCATATTTGGAAAAAGTACATGTCTTATCTTTTACATTTTTTTTGTACCCAAGCTTAAAATTGTTTAAACACTAAAATCAAGAATCAATTAATTTCTTCAGCTTTTTGATGTGAATGTGTTTGAACTCTTCTTCTTCTTCTTTTCCTTTCAGCTTTTCCCTTCAGGGGTCGCCACAGCGAATCAACCGCCTCCATCTAACCCTGTCCTTTGCATCCTCTTCTCTCACACCAACTACCTTCATGTCCTCTTTCACTACATCCATAAACCTCCTCTTTGGTCTTCCTCTAGGCCTCCTGCCTGGCAGTTCAAAACTCAGCATCCTTCTACCAATATATTCACTATCTCTCCTCTGGACATGTCCAAACCATCTCAGTCTGGCCTCTCTGACTTTATCTCCAAAACCTCTAACATGTGCTGTCCCTCTGATGTACTCATTCCTGATCCTATCCTTCCTGGTCACTCCCAGAGAGAACCTCAGCATCTTCATCTCTGAGGTTCTGAGGTTCAGCTTTTTGATGTGAATGTGTTTGAACAAGGTGCAGTAAAGCTAATTCTGTGCATCAGGTTAAAATGTGTATATTTTGGTTCACGGATAAAGTTCTACAAATATGGAGGCGCTTGTTTCAGTTAATAGAAACAAGCAATTTTTCTTTTGTCCCAGGCTCATTATTATTTATTCATTTATATATATTTTTTTCTACATATACCAATTTACTTCTGGCTTGTATTGGGCATTGCATAGAGTGTACCTTATTTTGTTCTATTGTACCTATCTTAATATATTTTTTGTATTTATTTGTATATGTTGCAACATGAGTGGATGGAGGTTGTTTGTTTGGAGGTGAGTTGAGGGCTTTTATTGTTGTTCTTTATTCTGTTTTTTCTTTCTTTGTTTTTTGTTTGTTTGTTTGGGGTTTTTTTTCTTTTCTATTTTTCTTTTTACAGGATTTCACAACATAGTTTATGTTTTACACTGTGAACTATTTGTATATTTGTGCAATTCCTGAAGAAAACCTGATAAATAAAGTTGATTTTTTTTAAAAGTGTATATTTTAAACGACTAAAACAATGCGTAGCGATGCTGGATATATTCTCTACTTTGCTTCTCTGTGTAAAACTGTGGCTCCTGGGTGAATTAAATGTTGGAACCCTCATAAAAACACGTCAGAGCAGGAACTTCTGTTAAACCTTCTCTTCTACAGCAACACTTAATACATTAATGAAGGGAAACCTTTTCAGAGGTAATTTGAGTTGTTAACAATGTTGGGGGTGTTATAAAGTGGACGCCATCACAGCACACCCACTGCACTTGCCAAGTAAAGTTGTGTAAATTGCTTTGGGTCTAAAATGTTCAACCAGGTTTTTCAGTGTTTGTTAAATTAAACTGAATTCTCATCTCTCCCAGCTTGTCGTGACCGATTCATAGTGAAAGGAAGGATAGAAGTCACTGCAGCACTGACTCCTGCAGACAAGGAATAAGGCGTTTGGGGCTTATGCTCAAAGAATACAAATTTCCTAACATGATGGGTCACCTAAACCAGACAGCTACGTGTCTTCATCTGTGAGTCATGTGTTTAATCGTGCATTTAAACCTAAAACTTAAGTGTCATCGACCGCTTTTCATCTCACGTTGTCCATGAGTGTGCTGCCTTTTTCCCATGCCGTTCATTTTTCTCATAGGCCTCATAAAAAGCACTCGTTCATTATCCTAGCGTGCTTACACACAGTTGTACTTTGATGTATGCACTCAAACACTGAACGCTACTGGCGTCAGAGAAGCTGAGGAGGACTGATTTAAACCATTTCATCTCATCTCCACATCGTGTGTCCCCCCCCCCCTCCTCTCTCTCCTCATTCCCTTCATTAGATTGCTCCCTCTCCTTTTTGAAAGACCGGAAAGAAAGCTGGTTATTCAAATTTAAATCAACACTGACAGAGAAGCAGATGTAAAGAGAGAGAGATGGGGGTGGGGGTGGGGGGGTGAAGAGAGCTCCACAGCTTGTACCTGACGTTGTTAGTATTAATGTGATTCTACTGTGAGGGGTGGAATCGATGCAGTCAGATGAGGGACTGTGTTAACATCCTAATCTCTAATAGCATCAGAGCAGCACCGACTATAAGAACCTCCACCAGTTCAACCATGAACACACACACACACACACACACACACACACACACACTCAAGCACAGATGAAGAAGATAAGACACACAGAGGACACGAGGAGCCATTAGAGGAAGATCTGTATTGTGTATTGAAAGAGAATTCCCAGATAGCCTCAGTGACCCTTCTCCAGACTGTTTCCTTCACCGCCGTTAACAGACAGCACATTCCCTCGGAAAATCTATGACCCCAAACCATGTAAAAATATCAGATTTAAAAATGTAATGTCTGCTTCCTGCAATAAACTTTAAAGCTTTACTGAGCATGCATGAAGCATGGATTTCAGAGTGTGCTATTTGAATAAAGCAGATATTAACTCCCTCATTAGCTCAGATTAAAGCTGCACCAGGCAGTTTTTATGGGGAACACTGTAGTGTTGCCATCCTCCTGAGATCACACTGCAGACTGCTGCACAGTGGAGCAGCTCAAGTCATCCTCAGCACCACAGTTTTGCCCTATTTTCTAAAAATAACATTTTGGTGTCAAGTTTGATCAGTGGAGGCAAATCTATTCAGCACACGTGTAGCGATAAATTGATAGGAGCAAAGTGTGATGCTGCTCCAAGAAAGCTGAAAGATTCTTTGATTCATTTCCATATGAAGACAATCTCCCACGTGAGGCTGTACAGAATATACTGTTTACATTTCACATTTAGTCTGGTGGTTCTACATACTTAGAGAAATTAACATCACAATATACAATTATAAATGGCAGCAGATCTGTTCAGCCCCCAGTGTGTATCAGGTTGATTGTCAAAGCACGCTATTTATCAGCTGTTTGCACAAACACAGCAAACAAGAACGATTTAAATAACTCAATACAACATGAAATTGGAACATTATTCCATATAAAATTCCACTTTTATTGACAACTGTAGTGTCAGATTATTCAACCCACTGAAGAGCTTCCATCATAGAACACACAGTTACAAATCAGATGTTAAAATGTGGTGTCAACCTTCACACATTTACTTGTGGCCAAACTTTTTACTTTGTTAAAATTTAAGGGTCCAAAGACATTCACCTCTATGGAAGTTGGTTTCGAATTACAATCACAAGAAACGATGGTAATGACATTTCAAGTTTGTGAACGCTGCTCTGTGGTGCTATGAAGCCTAACTTTTAGTCCTATGAATTCAATTAACAAAAACTCTCCTTACGGCAAGGAAGTTGAAGTTTCCACATCAAGATTGTAGCATCAGTGATCCCAAACGGATCTCAAAGTCTGCCAATGTTTGGTTTCAGAGGAAGAAGAAGGTGATTGTGGCAGGTAAACCCAGGAATATTACAGAATCGGAGGCAATTGCCCCCAAAGAACAGGCTAAAATTCTCCAGGTGGAATGCCAGAAGTCTGGTTGTCATCACATTAGTAGCTTAGGGTCCACAGAGCTCTACACTAGAGATGATAGATATTAACAGTCAGTAAATTAAGCATTTTAAGAAAAACACTGAGCTTTTTAAAATTGTCTGATCTTTCTTGCAAACTGCTGCTAAATAATGAATTAGATAATAAACCTAACATAGAATCAGTTCCATCTACCCAACACACCACACCACATCAGAGGTTTTCTATTGTCCCATAACCTGTTTAGAAAGTTTTTACTAATCAAAGTCACACAAAGGCACAACTGAATGAACAATCTTTATTGTTTCCCATTGCTTTAAAACATTCAAAATCTAATTGTGACTCATTAGTAAGCCTCTGGAGTACATCTGCTCTATACCGCAGACACAACCTCACACACTCGCATGTGCCTGTGTGTGTGAGACAGCATCTTTAATTACCCAGGTAACACAGCCAGATGCTCCATCACTCTGGCAATGGCAGTGATTAAAAACAGTAAAATATTCATTTCAATCAGACACCCACATGCACCATGTATAATTAATGCACAGCGGAAGGACACAGCAACTTTTACCGCACACACACACACACACACACACACACACACACACATTTTCATCACTATATTCCCTCTCCTCGCTGTAGCCAGATGATGCATGTCTGTGTTTGTTGGGGAGATCCAAGAAATGGAATTGTGGATGAGCCGCTTGGAGCAACAATCCGCAGGGAGGTCAGAGTGCTGCCAGACTGCATTCTGGGACATCATTCAGCCACCTACACAGCAGATGTGTCAGGTTGCTCTCTCGCTGCCCCAAGTCTCTCTGGGAGTGCTTTTGTTGGGGGGGGGGGACAACATTTAGAGTTTGTCGTCTATTGTGCGTTCAACTTTCTCTGCTGTGGGTGTGCAACATTTTCTGATCCGTCTTCTGCTTTTCAGCTTGTCGATACCTTGAAATACCTGCGAGCAGTTTGTCAGCCGTCTGAAGTCTCTGGTGGGCGGAAGAATATACAACCGAAACAACGAAAGTAGACATCTGATTTCTAACTCAGTCCGTAGAACAATTCCTGTCTGCCCCCGGGCGACACACCTTAACACACAAACAGGAATCTGAGCTTATGAATGTAAACATATTTTAAAAATTTTTGGATATTAATTGAGATATTAATTCAAATAACACCTGAAACAATCCTTGGCTTTTCTCTTTTCATTTCCCAAGATTCCAATTTGTCTATTTTCCATTTCTGTCCTTTCTGACTGTGGCCTTTGTTTCCTTGATTAAGCTCCCTGTTGCAGCATTGTTTAGACTCCTGCAGTGGGCTGCAATTACTCAGTGCAGTGTGTGTGTGTGTGTGTATGTGTGTGTGTGTGTGTGTATTTTATCCCGCTCATTGCAATTACCTCTGGGTGGGAGTGTGTCATCTGTTGCTTGTGCATGTTCCAGTTTGAGACTAGGAAACAAGAAGTGTCCCTTAGAATAAAGTGAGAGATGTTATCTC
Organism: Antennarius maculatus; assembly: GCA_013358685.1. NCBI lineage: Eukaryota > Metazoa > Chordata > Actinopteri > Lophiiformes > Antennariidae > Antennarius > Antennarius maculatus. Next base: position 4,162,818 of record CM023610.1, on the reverse strand, counting down.
CTGTTCTGCAGCGGAACGCGTGGAGGTCTTTGAGATATGATAAGATTGATCTTGTATTCATGGGGGCAACAACGACATTACTAAAACACTTGGGTGAAGCCAAGTTAAGGCAAAACTTGTGGCTTTTATCTGATTGTGACGAGCTTGATGGCGCCGCCGCTACTTCAGTTCCCACACACAAACACAGATACGAACACTTCAGAGAGAAACTGCCAAGTATCTAAATCTCTTCTCATCTTTCATCTACTTTCTAATCGGCTGAAGTGACAACAGAAAGGTTTTGATGTTCTTATGCAATGTCAGGCTGATAATTTCCTTTTATTCTCTCACACACTCTACATATTACATTGTGTATTCATAATACTGTCATCTTTGATCCATCTGAATTTTAGATGCAGTTGGAAAACAAGACAGAATGACACTTTTTTTTTTTTTTCCCCACCAATTGCAGAGACAGAGCACATTCCCTCAGCTTTATGGATGTGCACAGACCAATATTATCTTGGCTCTGCACAAATTCTATCACGACTACTTTTTCTATGACACAGCCTCAAATAGAGACCTGCACTGTTCGCAGCAAACTGACAGGCCTTGAGTTGAAACAGCAGAAATGAAACAATTTATCATAAACCGAAATAAAATGGTTCCGTTTTTGATTTTACAATTTTCCCCAACTGTGTTACTTTGTACCAGTACAAACACACACACACACACACACACACTAATAATACGTGAACCATAACAGCCCTACTCTCTTCATTGTATAATGGCTTCCATGTGTTATTCCTATAATTTACAATGTCATCTTGCCTTGTTAAATATAATTTTACAAAAACTAATGGAAGACTTCTCGAAGCTTGGTGATACATTTTGGCATTCTTGTGCAGAAGGCTGTTTTTTTTTTTTTAAACCTGTAAACAACCTCTTATAAATTTACACCATTAAGCCCCTCAGGCTGGAGAAAGCATCAAGTGCTGTGTGTGTGTGTGTGTGTGTGTGTGTGTGTGTGTGTGTGTGTGTGGCATGTGAATGCAGCTGTCATAATGAGAATGTAGATTTCCTCTGCCTTCCTCCGTCAGAGCCTCCAACACACACAAAAAAAAGTGCTTACTCATAACTGCTGCCATGTGTCTGTGAATAATGAACATGTTGTTCTTCTCATGTATGGAATATTAGTAAGAATCATTCAAAATGTCTCAATTCTAGCTTATAAATTAAACTGGAATCTGAGTTGCCATCACAGATGATCAACATCCTGGTGTTGGAGGACAGAAAAAGGAGACTTGATGTAGTTTTTTTTTTTTTTTTTTTAATTTGTGTTGAAATGACTCTAGCCAGAATATTTAACACCAGCCCCACCCTCCACCATGCTGGTATCTAGAGGAAGAGTAGCAAAAAATGATCTCCTGGATGGTGACTGGAAGCTTCACCATAAAACATAAAGGACAAAGTCTTTTAGCAGCAGTAAACAGTTTGTTGAATATATTATCTGACCAACATACCATCACTCACTTGTCCCTGCATTCATCCAAAAAGCCCCCCCCCCCCCCTCGTCAGCTTTGCACCGCCTGTTTGTATCCCCCCCCCTCACATGGAACGCGGGCAGCTACAGCTAACTCTGGACCTGTGGGTGGGATCATGCCTTCACTTTCTTGACCCACATTCAGGGAGGGAGGAAGGAGAGTTTGGGCGAACAGAGCTGCAGGCAGTCCAGTGTGGGGCGATTCCTGCTTGTCAGGCCAGTGGGTCGACTGGGGCCCTTTAGGGCCTCCTCTCACGTGGGTCTGTGGGCTTTCCAATAAAACACGGACGCTCTTGGAGAAGGTGGAGCGAGGGTCCGTAGGAGGGAGGGCAGGGCAGACGCAGCTCTCCCTCAAGTCCAAAGCCTGGATGAAAACAGAAAAGAAAATACATTCAGACCCTCAGATGCAGGGGGGCACGGTGGCGCAGTGGGTAGCTCTTAATAACCAGAATGTGCAAAAACCCTGAAGTGAATGTCTTAATCTTGAGATGATGAGCCTTTTATGACTGTTTACTGTGAATCAGAACAAGAATTCAGTCACTCTGAAAACAGATCATTCATCAAAATGCAGCCGTAAATCAATGTAATGCTACGGGACTGAGAGAAGGAGAATATGAAGCATCAGACGACACCCCCTCCCCTGAGTCAGTCCGCTAGCACAACCTTCAAACGTGGTTAGGAAAACATCAGAAAGTCTCTTCTTGAAATAAATCCCGTTCAATCTGGGTAGGCAGAGCCAGCAGGGAAAAACTACAATCACTTCCCAACAGTTAGACTCACTCTCTCTCACCAAACTCACTAATCTCTCACTTAAAATCACCGACAAGACTCTGAGCACACACGTGCACTCGGCTTTCCACTCAACAGGCTCTTCCTCTCATGCTAGCAGGGGACTTAATGCGCTTTGCCTAAGAATGATGAGTGCACGAGGAGAGGCGGGGCGCCGTCAGAAGAGTTGGGTTAAGTAGCCTGATGTTGCCCCCCCCCCACCCCCCCTCCCCCTCCCTCACAAGGTTAAAAACATCCCATTATGAATCACTCTCACCCGACAGAACTCAGCTGTTAAATGACTCCTGTGCACTGGATCAAACTGGAGCGTGGATAGTATTAGAGACACACACACACACACACACACACACACACACACACACACACACACAAAGGCGACTGATGAACAATTAGTGGTTTACCCATCTGTTCAGCTTTTGTGCTCTGGGCTTGTGACGGTGAACCAACACTCCAACTCATCCTCAAGGTTAAACCGACTGCTTCCTAAAATCTTCGCATCGCTCCCCTCGTCTCAGACACACACACCTACTCTCACACACACACACACACACACACACACACACACACACACACACAGAGCTAAGTCCTGCTTGTAAGACTGTGGATGCCAATTCTTTCCACAGATTGAAGATTCTGTCATAACTGCTTGTTGATTTCCTTCTGGCCTCCAGATTCCATTGATTGCTTTGCCCCAGTGTTTGCTGAGTGTGTGAGGCTGGGAGACTGACCTGCTGCGGTGGGGGGGGGGGGGTGTTTTTTTGTAGATCCTCAACTTGAAGCCCCCCCCCCGAAGACATTTAGTTAAGCAAACATCCAGGCACCTATGTGGCAAAATGCTTTCGCTGTCTTCCTAAAACCCTGATTTTTTTTTTTCTTCTCCCCCACTGAGTCTTCTCTCCCCCCGTACCTCCACCACATGTCTGCAGGTGGATTCCCATCTCTCCAGACACTTCATTAGTTCCATTAGGACTCCTTCCAATCTCTCCTGAAGCTACACTGTTTCTCGTGGAGGGCTTTCTCCACACATGGGGATCAAAGTCTTTAACTTTATTCAAACACATGAATCTGTTGACTTAAATAAATGCGGTAAAAATAAAGTTAAGACCCATCCTGCTGTTATTTGGACTGTGGCTGACAGCGCATGTCTGTACCTGCGGTATGAGGCGGTCCAGCTGATTGGATCTATTCTTGTGTGATGGGTGTGTGGACAGCCACTCAGGAACGATGGGCCCTCCACTCATCTGGTCTCTGATTTCCATTTGTTGCCAAAACACAGGCCCGGCTCGCACGTCTGCACACGCCTAAGGAGACACCAGCAGCAATCAGAAACACACACAAACACACAGCGCGGCATCCTTCTGTCTTCTGCTGAGACAAAATCCTCAATAATCATGTCAGTTTACTTTAGTTGGACAACAGTGCCCCCTACTGTCAGAAAAGGGAACTAAACACATCATAGGACAACGTTTGCTATGCTAAAATGATGGTTACCATATGAAATACTGAAATCCCTTATTTAAAAGCAAGGACCCAAAAATGCACCAATGATCTTTATTTCTGTCATATTATGTTTCAGAAGTGATTCAATAAAAGTGATTCAATAAAATTTGCAGACCTTGAAAAGAGACATGCTAAGAAAAAAGATTGAGTTGAAGTTGTTGAGTCCATGATATTTATTTTATTCTCATGTTTGAGATGAGCTCTAAAAAAATGCTTAATCCCACATTGGCCATTATGCTTCTATTCAGGCCCACACATCCAATTTGTTTTACAGAGGTGCCGTTATATTTTTGTTTGTCCTCAGGACCATCTCTACAGAACAAAAAAAACAGCAAAGCACAGTGAACATTTAGAGAAGCTTTTCAAACATATGGAGATCTCTTCCAGAGCCACACATTATTACATATTAGAACACACACATTGAACTTCACGTGTAAATTCCGGCCAAGTGGAGATGCCTTTACCTTAGCAGCCAACTGCAGTCCCACCTGATCCGCCTCGGCCTCCAGTGTCCTGCTGTAGGGTCGACTGAAGATCAGCTAAGACAGAAAACGACTGCATGAGTTTATACAAACATTGGGGTTCAAAATATTTTGGTTTGTCCAAATTCTCAAAAACACTGTTTTCAGGTAAAAGATTGAAGGCTGAGGTTCGGTGTGTTTTTAAGCATCTGCTGTTCTGGTTGCACAAAAGGTCAACGTTCTACTCAGATTGCATCATCAGATTGGGGACAGTCTTTACACAATAAACAAAATAACAGATTTACAAACTTTAGTAACAATACTGCAATATATATTGAACTGTAGATCATGTGTAATAAATCATGTATTGTGTATTGATATGAATTGCCGGATTCACAGCAATACACAACCCTAGTAAGAATTAAAATATCTATATATTTCTCTTTTGAAACAACACCGACTCTACTCTCATGATCTAATCAATCTGATCAATGATTGATAAGACAAATGTACAATCATAAAAATGACAAAACATTTTAATCATTCTTTAATTACAAGAAGACAAAAAAAAAAAAACTGCTGTTATTCAGCAGCCGTGGGTAAAATTGTGGGTCTCACCTGGGAAAGCTTGTTCTGCACCCACTGGCCCAGCAGCGCCAGGCTGTCTCGAGGACACATGGCCCAGATGGCTGTCAGCAGAATTAGGGACAGGAGGTCAACAACATGAGACAGGCTGGCCTGTTCCGCCTGTGGGTGGGTGGGGGGGTGACATGGAGTCAAGGCACGGGGTCAACAAAAAGTTTCTGAGAGGCAAAGAAGGCATCTGGAACATAGTGATTACTGCAATTTATTTTAGTTGAACTTTTGAGCAGTAACAATTTTTTTTTCGTTTAAACAGCTAATCCAAAAGAGCACACCTACTGAGAAACACCAGGCCCATCGATGCTCATTCCCTCCACCTAATTAAAATCTCCTTCAGGCATTTCCTCCAAGGACATTTAAACTGTTACACCCACAACTTCATTAGACGCTTTTGAGATCAGGAAGAATGGACTTTTGTCAGCAAAGGAAAAAAAACAAAACACGACCATCTGTGGAGCGTTAATAAAGCATGACGGTGTCTGAGGTCGACAGGACTTTGGTCATCACAGTTCAGCTGATGTAACAGCAGTGCAACGGATGACACTCCAGCCATAAGTACACAGAGAAGGATTGGGATGTCGATGAGAAACAATCAGGAGATCCCATGTTTAATGCACATATGCAGGATTTACAGTCCTGCCGGGCAGACACACTGAAGACTCTCTGTGTTTCTAAATGACTCCATTTTGTTCTTAGAAATGATTTTGGCCGATACTTATTTTCCTCATCCTCATGCACAGCGAGGTTTGCTACAATCAGCGAAGCCTCTCTGCAGACCGTCCACACGTCTTTGAACTCTGCAGCATCTCAGAATCAGGAGGTTTTATTCATTCTCCAGAGAACTAAACAGGTTTCCATGTGTTCTGCATGATAATCTTTATGTGTTCTCGGTGTGTTTCAAGGTCAGTCATCCACGCCAACTCCTCCAAGGATATTATTTTTTAAAAAGTAAAGTGAAAATAGTAGGATTTTATATGGCGATGCTGTGCTGTCACAAACACCAGCAGGGGGGGTTAAGTACTCACAGTGTGTCCCAGCATGGCGTGAGCCATCTCATGGCCCAGGACGATGGTGAGCTGATGAACATCAGCCACAGCCTCCAGCATCCCCGTAAACATGAACACTTCCCCATTCTGTGTTTAGGGAACACAACATGAACATGTGTTTGGACATATTCTTATAACAGGCATGATAAACGTAGACGATATCTTTATTTAAAGCTGAGTAATAATCCAGTCAGTTGGGGTAAACGAAGACAACAAACCGTTATTTATAAACTAAATCTACAGATGTGTTTCTGTGACTCACTGGGAGGACAAAGGCATTGACATCAGGACTGTGGACCACATGGACGTTCCAGGTCACATCAGACACTTCAGGAATGTCCTTGTTTCTTTGTGCGAGGTGCTGCACCACCCGCTCCACCACCTGGTGACGGGGGTCAGCGGCTGGAACCAGCAGCTCTGCAAACTCCTCCATATACTGAAGACACACACACACACGCGCTTGTCCTCATGCTATTGTATTTCTCGTCCATCCATCTACTAGATGTTACTCTACATGTCATTAGTGTTTCATCCTAAATTAATTTTGCTAAAACTGTGTTATCTCTAACACTAACACACTCGTACACACACACACACACACACACGCACACACAGATCAAGTCATCACACCATCTCACCTTTTCTGAAGTCAGAGCTGTCAACTCCATGAAGCTGTCTTTGTTGAACACCAGCAGACGGGTGCGTCCCGTCACTGGCGACTGATCCAGGTGGGTCAGGAGGAAGAGAAATAGAATCATCACAGCGAGGCCTGACCATGCTGCCAGGTGCCAGCGGTGCTGCCAGGTCCATTCACGCATGAGCTGCTGTCGGTTTGCTGGTAGAGCCCTCCACCACTTCCTTATACTCCTAAATAAAAGAGGAAATCCACGTCTGTGATATCTATTCATGGAGCTCACATATCCACATGCCTTGAATTAAAATCATGTACCGCCCTACAAGGACAAAGAATTAAAAGAAAGGAACATTTCTCAAACTCCTTTTAAGTGTGGGAAATTTGCAATTTTGGAAGTTTGAAGGAAATATACGTGGAAAAATCATCAGCAAAGGTTCCCATTAGAAAAGAAGGATTTCAAGTGCACCCACTCTGATCAATATTCTCCTTTTCAAAGAGGGTCTCATCATGAACACAGCATCACAACAGAAATTAGTTCACGACAATGTGACAAAATAATTATGATTGCTCAGATGGAACATTTCAATCAGACTTTTCAAAAATACTGTTTTGCCTCAACAATATCTAACAAAATAAATAAAACTATTATAATAAAATGAGCTCCATGTTGAGGTGTTGAAATCAAATCTCTCAAGCGAAAAATGAATCAAGATAATGAAACCTGACTGCTGTACTGGAGCCTCACGTATGGCAAACTTCATTTTCATCATCAACTCAAGTGATTAACTTTACAAGTACTTTATATCCTTCATATTAGAGAAACAAGCCAGACAAGGCAGAATGAAGATGACACCACAGGGTCATCTTAAAAAAAAAAAAAAGAAGAACCTTTAGTCCCCCTCACTCACTCCCCCAACTTCCTATCGTATATCTTTTTATCCTAGATTTTTCTTATTTTTCAAAATAATGTTTGAAAATAACAACAACAAAAAAATTAGCATGTAAAGAAAATATTGTACACATTTTATGGTCACAAAAAGTTTTGTTTTTACTAGTTAATCAAGGGAGGGTTGGATGGATGGATGGATGGATTTATTTCATTTTTTTTTTTTTTTAATTTTATTTTTCCTACCTGCCCAGTATTACCGCCATGAGTTTCTGGAGAGGTTTAAGCACCATCCACAGCACAGAAACGGGCAGTGCCCTCACCGGGGAGGAGGTGTGGAAGTGGTGTCCCCGCTGCCTCAGGACAGGACCAGCATTCATCGGTGAGATGATTGTAGGAACGACCCGTAAATCCGCAGCTCTCCCATCGCTACACAAAAACACAGGTGACGCTGTCGGAACGGCACAGTTTGGTTTGTGGCGGCGGATCTGCTGGAGCCCACGTCCGGGTTGTTTGAAGACCAGGAGGTTTGATGTCAGACGTGAGGAAGGACATCTGATAAGATTTAGCCTTTGTAAAAACATGATCGCCCCGAGTAACCTCAATTTACTGCTTCGCCGGCAGAATATTACTCGGTTGCCAATTAAAATTGTAATAAAAATTATTTAAGAGTGAAGTTATTCACCATTTCAGTGTGGAAATTGTTGTCAAATAATGTAAAAGTTATTCTTATATTTATAAAATAGTATTTTCATACCGCAGTCATAAGTCTTTCAGCGGTCAATGTCACTGGTCCCGGTGGACGCGAACCCTCATGGTGACCAACATCCAATAACGACCAAGAAAATGTCTGAATATATTCTAAAATGGTTTTAAAACACGCTGCCAGGTCTGTTTTAAGGCATAACAACAACAAAAAATGTAGTTTGTTTTGACTGACAGGAGCCTTAAAGTGCGACGGTCCTGCTGCCAAAATGACCCCCCTGAAACAACTCCGTGAGAAACGTTCCGGGCGCCTGTCACCAGGCTGACTGCTTTTACTTCATCATAGATCCGTTTACTTTCGGACATCACTAAAAATTTTATGAATATAAAAATAATATGGATGACAAGCTACTACACAAACATATGAAACAAGAACAAAGTTTATGAAAATACGATTTTATTTACGTGTTCAAAAAAAAAACTGAAAGTCACTGAAACATTATGACTAGAAAATAAAGCATCAAAATTATTAATGAGTTTAAAAAGCTAATTATAGTTACATAAAATGTATGGATGACAATAATGTGTTGCATCACAATAAATAGTCGTGCTCTGCTGAAAGAACAGAGCCCAGATGTAACACTGTGCTGCTGTCTGTCTCACAGGTTGTGTCAGTGGTGTGTGTGGCTGCTGGTACGCTGCTGACCGGAGCTCTTCCTGCATTTCTGCTGGAGTGTCTTCTTCCTTCTTGGGACTTCTCCTCACTGACCACATGAAAATAAGAAGGGTCGTTTGGGTCATCTGGTCTGAATAACATGTTTGAAGATTCTCCCTCTTCGTGTTCGGAGGCTTGCTGCTTGGCAATAAAGTCTGACTGGAACAGGGCCTGAATCTGGGTGAGGAAGAGGTCTCCCTCTTCATCTGGTAGGGGCTCCAGGTACCTGGCCAGAGAGGACAGCATCTAAACAGAGGCAATTAATAGAAGAGATGAAGTGAAATGAGACAAAGGAGGTAAAACACATGTTTAATCAGTAGGCACACAGATAGGCTAAACAGACCTTCTCCAGACAGGTGAGATGAGAGTCTTTTCGGAAGAATTTGTCCATGTGGACACTCCTGCACAAAGGAGAGAAAGAGCTGTTTAAACACTCCACCATTAAGCTTTCCAAATAAGACAAAATGTTCAAAATCACATAAATCAAGAAACAGCATGAGACTACACGTGTCAAGACGACCGCTGCAGTCCTTCTCTCTCACCCGGGTGATTGACTGTATTTGTTGATGATCCACTGAGCTCTCCTCAAGGTCTGGTCCCAGTCTGGAATGTCTTGTGATGACAAGAAATCAAATCTGTAGGGAAGTTCTGGAAAGAGGCAGAGACAGGCTGGGCTGGAGGACAAACCGTGTGCTGAATCCACTGACTTACATGATCAAATTGATTTTAAAGCCTCTTTATCTCAACCTTTTAGACGATTTGAATCTTGTGTAAGTTTTCTCTCACATACTCTGTGGACCTGAAGGCTCCTGGCTCTCTTTCACCAACAAACAGGTGGTTTGGGAGTGGGGGGAACAATGAGCCGGGTCATATGGACTCACAATCATTCCGATGAAGGGGGCTCCACCTCGTGAAAAGTAACTCTGGAACAATCAGGACACAGGGAGTCAGATCACACACACTCTCATAGTCAATGCCAGTTTGCATGTGTGCTGATTTTACCTGGAACTGGTCCTGAGTGTTTATATCTCGTACTGAAGGGTTGGGGTGGAAGGAGGGATGTGAGTGGTACCAGCCCACCACACTGAAGCCCAGGGATAACAGCACGTCGCAGGCCTGTGTCTGAGACACAGGGTCCATCTCACACTGTAAACCGGTGCTCACACTGTTGCAAGGCTCTGCTGCACAGATCTGCACAAACACAGAAGGTAATTTGTCGCTAAATATTATAAATAAATCACGATCCGTCCCAATTCTCCACTTTGTTTTTCACTGACTTTCCTACCTTTAACACTTTCTCTTGTTCAATAAAAGTTCCGCCCAGCAGACCGATGACTTCCCCCCGAGACACATGGGCATGCTGTTGATCACAACACATTGGACAATTTATGGAACCTCAGAATACATTAAATGATGATGAACAACAGAATAAATGAGACCTTTGTTTTAGTTTGTATTGTGATAACAAGTAATAATTTTTAGTGTTTCCCTGCAACTCCGTGAATAAACAAATGTACAGTTTATCAGTTCACACACACTGTGAGGATATGCTAACTTAAAATATCAGTATGACTTATGGAGAGAACTGAATCCATGGGGTTGTGTTTCCAGCTGCATACCATGTCCATTATGAGAAGAGTCTCTGCACACACAATAACCTGGAATGGCTCCTGGGGGGGGAAGCAAAGATTAACTTTTTACATCTTTTAAATGTAAGTCCTGACGCCTTGAGATGAAAAAATAATAATAAAATGAGTACGTAGATACAGTAATCAATTCTAGAGGTGCATTTTATATATAGTGATTTTTAAAACACCAGGATGCAGAGCAGCCTGTCAAAGCCGATCATACTAGCTGGACCTCAATTTGAACAGTAACCTATGATGTGGATCAAGAACTTCACATTGCAAAAGCGATGATTGAGGTGACAAATGTTCCCTGACCTGCACATCTTCTCCAAAAGATCTGCAGGGAATCAACTGGAAAGGATCAAAAGACCTAGAATACAGAATAACATGATCACTAAATGCACACTTAGTTCAGCATGCGTTGAGTGGATCCTTCCTGCTCACCCTCTGAATCTAGACATCTTGCAGGGTTTGGGCTGCTTTTTCATCTCCTCTCTCCGCAGAGCAAGTTCCTCGGCGCTGAGATGCTGATGGAAACACCACCAATACAAGATCAGCAAATAAACCAAGTGATCCATAACATGAAAATGCTGCTTTATGTGTGATAGCCTCCAAACCTCGTAAGTCTGTCCCTCCAGGTCTTTAGGGTCATACCAGTTTCCCCATAGATCCCGTACACGGCGCTTCCTGGTCCGCTACAACAAGCATCCAGTCAGCAGTTAGCTCACAGTTCAGATGCCAGAGGTTTGGTGTCTGAGTTTAGGACCTGACGGGAACGTACCATGCTCTGCAGTCTCTGGGCAAGCTGGTAGGCCTCAAGCACATCTTTGCCCTCCTTATGTTTGGAGCGGTCCACCACCTTTGGCCGATTATAGACCGCTTGGTCTATGAGAGAAAAAGGTTCCACGAGAGAAAAAAAAGCCAAATTTGTTTTTTGAGATCAGAAGAATGCTAAGGCTAAAGGCTAACAAAAATTACCACAGTTGAAGTTGATAGCTCCAATTAGCTCCAGGTAGGTATGTATTCTCCCAATGCAGTTGACATCACCACAGTTCTTCAGGCCAGGACGGACTGATGTCTTGTTCAGGTATTTGGGCTTGCTCTTCAACCTTTGTAAAAAGACAAGTAAAAAACATTTCTCCTGCAGAGCTGCGATGAAATAAGTTATTGGCCTTCTATTTACCACTGATCCAGGATGTAGTTCCGGATTTTTAGGTATCTTTCCGGGGTCTTGGATGGTCGTCCCTCAAAGAACTCTGGGATAGCTTGTTTCTCATCCTCAGTGATGGTATCCATGTCCATTTCTATTTCCAGCTCGGGAGGCTTGAGTTCCTCCTCTTCCTCATCCTCTTCCTGGTCTTCTTCGGGCCTATCAGCAGAAACTAGCAGACAAATGCAACCTGAGTGTAGATTAAATTGAGAAAGAAGTGGAGTCATCGTCATTTCCATAAGAACAGCAGTCTTACCCGTCCCATCACTAAAGGCCTCCCCCAGCTGGCCAGTCAGCACTGAGTTCTCATCCTGGGCAAACGGGCCTTCATTCTCCTTACCCACCAGCTCCAGTTCTACCTGATCTCCTGACTGAATCTGAGGTGATGATACTTTCTCATCAACTTTCTCATCTAATGAAGTCACAAAAGCCTCCACTGAGCGAGGGACTGAAGATGAAGGATGAATAATTTGTAGAGAAGTTGACGTGGGGCTAAATTGGGCCTTTGTCTCGGTTAAACTGGCTGTTTTCTGCTCCTCTGCTGGGTCGACTGTCTCTATAGAGGCCGTGAGTAGCTCTGATTCATAGTGTTCAGATTTAACCGCAGTCTGCAGTTTATCATCACCATCTTCATCATCACTTAGTCCGTCAGTGATGTCTATCTCCTCGTTTTCATCATCAGAAAGTTTCTCTATTCGTACAGCGTTAGTGAGAGAGGATGCACAGCTGGCAGCCGGCTGACGAGGTTGTAGGTGCACAACCGGTCCAGCAGAGGGGGCTGCAGCTCTGGGTTCAGATTTAGCCTGAGAAAACACATTTTTTTTGGTCTCGTTTTTATTTCCAAAAACAACGAAAAGAATGCATTGTGGTTGTGAAATAGTTTGTGTAATGAGGACAGGACGAGCTTGCTTGCGGAATGCTACTGAATACATCTTGTGTACTGCTTAGGTCACACCATAACAGAGACAAAAGAAAGTATTACCTTATGTTTCAAATACTTCCTGGCATAACTCTTGACCTGAAGAACAGAACGGCTGCCCACCAATTTGGCAATCTTAGTCCATCTTCGACCAAACTGAGCCTTCAGAAAAACATCCATTAGCCATCTAGAACACACTCTCAAAGCGCCTGCATACAAGCTGTGTTAAATCTGTTGGGGGACTTGTGTTAACAAAGGAAGATTACCAGGCCCTCTTCAAACAGGTCTTTCTCCTGTTTGGACCAACGGGAAGAGGAGCCAGAGGCTGAAGTTGAGGTCTTTGCGGGAGACCTGGATGCAACAAAAACAGATGTGGCACATTAGGAATGAGCTGCTGTGTTTGTGTGAATGCGAGAGGAAAAATTGACTTACTTATTTGCTTTAGGTTTATTGTTAGTGTCACTTTCCCAGATATGATCTGTGAGCTTCTCACCTGAAAGGTAGTATCTAAAAGTATAGTTAAAGACTGAATGATATAATAATGAGTGCCATCCAAACCATGTAGCTGAACAAATAAACAAGAGCGCGTACAGTAATTCAGTTTAACATTTCGCAAAGATGGCACTTATTGATTCAATTACACATAAATTACTTGATAAAATTCTATGAGATTGTGTGTAATTGTGGGGTACGTGCAGTGGTGGGCGCTCAGGGCCAGCAAGGCCTTCTCTCCTGGTCTAACATAACCAGAAATCATGATATTTATGATAAAAGTTAATTATATTTTAATGCATTTTCTTTGAATAAATATATTCAAATATGTGTATAAATATATAATTATGCACTGGGATATAATATAACATAGGCCAACACTGGGTCAGTGTTCTATTTTTAGGTTAGAGAGGTCTTATCCAATCAGAATTCAGTTAGCTTGTGTTGCCAGGTTGAATTAAATCTGCCCATGACTTTCAGAATCTAGAATGCAGATCTCCCCTGCACTGTGTTAATAGACAGATTCGATAGCCAATCAGATCATGTGTTGGCGATGCCAAGACCTTCTAGCTGGTCTCACGTTCACCTGACATGTACGTGTCCTGTGATTGGATACTCACTGAGAGGGCGGCGCTTATGCAGACGCTATGCACACATATTATGTCTGAAAAGAAGCTCTAGTGAGATGAGTGTCCAATCCCTGAAGGAGCTAACCTGTTCTAGCTAACCTGTTCTAGCTAACCTGTTCTAGCTAACCTGCTCTAGCTAATCTGAATTAGCTAACCTATTCTAGCTAACGGAGTGTTCTTGAGGAAAGAAAGGACAATGGATTTTGTGTTTAAATTAGCCGTTTGAACAGCTGTTTTGGTGAATACAAGCATTCCATTTATATAAGTTTTCATATTTAATGTTCTTGTAATTCAATTTCATTTATATCAAATCAATTGTAACGAAATGAAATGTCAAATATACTAAAAAAAAATTCTTGCTCTTCTGCGAGGTGTGTAAATAATGTGGTGGACTTGTGCAGCTGTGTGATTGTAGTGGAAATACACAAAGAGACTTGTGTCCCAGCTGTAAAATAGCCTGTTTTATACCTAATAGAGGTGATGCAACATCTAGTAGTGTGTTAGTGTATGTCTGTATTTCGTTTCTCTAGCTGTGGTGTCATAAATGATTTCAGTAGGTTTTGTTGTGGCAAGCGGGGTTCTTCTGTGTGAGTGACAATAAAAGGAGTGGGGCTGACGCCGGTTTTTGTCCCATTTGAGAGAAGTTATAAACTCCTCAACCCGAACGCTACATAGGTGGCAGTGGTGGGAGCAGCTTATAGTATTATGGGTTGTGTTTATTCACGTTTCACTAAGGACAACATCACTGAAGGCCTAGGTGTGAAATGCACGGCCCGCCACTGGGTACGTGCCGAAAAAGAAATCATCAGCATTGGGAGATTAAGGAGCGACAGTTCATTCAAAAAATGTTAACTGTCTTCAAGATTGTGAGATAGGACGTTTTATATTTTTTAAACTACACTTTAACTCCTTGCCCAATTTTTATTTAGCTTGTAAGGTGAGGTATTAACCTCACCTTACCTCACCTTACAACCATAATTTTACATCAATGCAAATACAGTGTTGTGTTAGGCTGGAGGAATAAACTACTTTTTAAAAAATTCATTCCTAGGCTTGGGCCACAAGTGCGACCCCTAGCGGTAGAGATACACGACCACATCATCGATTAAAGAATATTCTGCATTTATAAATTCATCATTTTGATTTAAGCCCTGTTATTATTATTAGAAAATATTTAAAAAAAAAAAAAAAAAAAAAAAAAGGTCATCACGTGTAAAGCCTGGACAAAACCTGCAGTGAAGCCATGAATACAACATAACTTGCAAAGTGTTGTAGTGCATTCACGGTCCTTGAAGGATACCGTTCCTCCAGCAGCATTCTCTCGATAGCTTGTTTGTTCTCCGGGCTAATGGAGCTGTCCAGCTCCCAGGGCTGCACGACACAGAAACAGAGGAGTTATTAGAGCCACTGACGGTCACCCACGATTCAGACGCTTCCATCGAGCCATACCAGTATCCCGGAATTGCGCTTCCACGATGTTTGTACGAACTGTTCCCGGATTAAACCTCCATCCAGTTCACTGCGACACACAGAACAGAAGATGGGCGGAGGAGACACTCGCTATGTCCGCAGGACAGCTAACGGTCAGCCCCAGCTGTAACCCGCTCCCCGGTGGGATGAACAACTACACCCGTGTTAGTCTAAACTAACGTGGGCTACAGCGAACAAGGCAAGCTAACGCAATAAACGTCAATTCGCCTAACAAGGGAAGCATCCTTACCCAATACTGCTTTCAAATCCCTCTCCTTCGATGTCAACATCCACATCGTCCTCCATGTTGGTGGATGAACGTCAACAACAGAGCGGACGGAGGTTCAGCCAACGCAAGCGTTCAGCGCTTCTGACAGCGCCACCGTGTGGCGGGAGGATTGAACGTCTCCAGCTGGATGATTCTGAACGAGTTAGTCAAGTTTCTGACCAAAAGTTTATTCCTTTATTATTTGTCCCATGGGGTCAAAAGATACAAGTAATATATTCTGTTTTATTTCTGTTGGAAATTCCTTAACATTACCAAATAACCCCCATGTTTGTTGACAATATGCTTCTACAGGGTGCAATTTGTCAAAAAGCAGAGGGATGTCTTTTTCGTAGTTTTTTTAATCATGAAAAAATAAGTAGGCCTAATCCCTTTTTAGAGTAACGGTAGCCCCCATGAGCCTAAATTTGTAGAAGCTGAATTTTATTATTTAATACAAACTTAAAAAGACATGGAAAAACTCCATTAGATTTAGATTTCACGTCATGTCAAATAACTGGGCAAATATAAAAATAAGTGAATAGTTTGCTCCGATCTCAGACTTCATGTGGCCTTTTCGGCTTCCCTGTTGGCACGTCCTCTGCAGCATTTAGTCCTTTTATCCAAATCTGAGAACTTCTGAGTTCTGAAAAATACTCAGTGGGTTTAAGCACTTCAGCAATAAGTCAGTGAATACAATATTCAGTCAAGTGTCATGTTTTATGTTGGTGCATGTAACCCACAGTCCATAATACCCAGTATTCCCATATTCAATTTGATCTTTATTGATCAGTTTCACAGCATCAAACATTTCAATTTGGTGTTATTCCGTATTAAGCTAAAAAGTAAATTATCCATTTTATTTGCTAGAAGTTTAGAATGATGAAAGATTGATGAGCCGTTTCCACATTGATGACAGCTATAAACGCACCCGCAATAAGGAGTCAGAAAAGTTGAAAGACAACAAAAAAAGCTTTATTTAGAAATTCACAGTTTCTAATTGCACTACTGTTCTGTAGTAACACTCTTGCTCAAAAGTACTGTGCAGTTTTTTTGAGCAATCACAGAGAGAAAGGATAGAAGTTGACATAAAAGATAGAAAAACGAAAAGGCATGAGGAGCCATATAAGAACAATCTCTCAAAATTCATTCTCACAGTTCGCTGTTGTGAGTCGACTGCATTCCAAGTCTCTCACAACACAGACACACACATTTGAAATCACTAATAAATTCCCAGCAAGCATCAAAGGCTTCTGCACATTAAACGGTACAACAAAAACATGACTGCGTTGTGGAACATACATAATCACATTAAGTGTTCAAATTCATACCCATCTGCTGCCTTCCCTTTATTCACCAACAATTCATATTCTTTTAGTCAGAAACTACATTTACAATACAAAATGTGCAGACACAAGGTAAAAAAAATGTAAGTGAATAACGGATTGGGTGATAAAGGAGAGTGAGGGTCCATGGAAAGACCAACTAGTCCAGAAAACAAGCATGTGGACTCAAAGCATTTAATTTCTCCTAATGGGAACACGTTAGAGTGGTCAATAAAAGCAGGCATATTAAAATTTTTACTTCACAGTCACAGAAAGTTGGGCATTGGGGGTGAGGATAGCAGAAGTGCTCATGGATAAAGAGATGCTAAGAGGAAGAGGAGGTAATGGTGCTGTTTGGGAGAGAAAAGTCTGTCTCTTTCAAAATGTACAAACCACACAGACCCACTCAGAAACTGTTCAAAAACAAAAAAGACAACCGCTGTTATTACCCAATACTTCCAATGGTGCACGAATGACAAACTGAATAATGACAATAAGTCACTCACCAAATCAGCACCTGGGTGAATTAAAATCAGTTAGTGACCAAACAAAGACACTGAAGACTGGACCTGATACAGCCATCTAAAGCTGCTGCAGGACATGTGACTGATTGTACATGTGTGATGTACAATCAACCCAAGATTAAATGTACCACAAAAAAAAAAAAGACAGTTGAGCCATCCACCACGCGCAAGTATGGTCGAGTGTATTGCACTGGAACATTTCTATGTAACATACTCACATGGATAAACACCTGGGACTCTGTAGAATAAGGAGACTGACAAGCCAGTGGATGGGTTAGAACAACATGTAATCTGTTAAATAAATAAATAGATAAATAAAACTGGCCTGTCAGTCTCGACTCTCAGGTCACAGCAGGATGTGTGTTCACAAAAGAAGTGTAAACATTGTTTTGTCATCCAACATGCTTCTATGGTACACTGTACCCTGAACCTGAAACCTTTGCCTACATTATTTGTGAAAATAATTTAAAGCATGCACACAAACACGCACACAGACACACAAGCAAAGCAAAAATTTGAGTGTGGCTCAGTTAGATGAAAAACAAAAAATCTCCTCTAGCCTGTCCGAACCCATTTTAACTCTCCCATAATCAGGATATCTACTTTAACAGTGTAATTTCAGTTAATTTAAAGTGTCAAAAAGTGGAGTCCCAGCTCACACAAACTGATAGGTCATTGAGAACTAGTAGAATCTGCTGCCATCGTATGTGAGGTACACTGGAAACAGAAAGGACCAATATGTTCGGACCCTTAAACACAGTCGTTCTTCATTTAGGTCTGGTGGTTTGGAACAGATTGACAGAGACAGAAACAGCAGGTAGTTTAGGTGAACAACTGGTCCCACATAAATGAAAGACAGAGGGAATCAAAAGATGGCAAAGGATGAAAGGAAGAGATAAGGAAAAGCGAAGTCGTTTCTCATGCTCTGTGGTTCTCTCCTAACGAGGCATTTCATCCAGAAACAGCAGCTAAAACTTCGGTGTTCCCATCGATGAAGGAACTCAGTCAAGGAGGACAGCGTTCCTCCCCGCTGCGCTGAGTCTGGGGTATAGCTCTCACCGGTGTTCGGCTGTCATGGGACAATGTGCTTATCCAGTTGGAAATAAAAAAAAAACTCGAGCATACTTCAATGTATTTGACTAGTGTCATCGTTCCTCTCCCCATCACACTGTCTCTCTAGGACCACACCAACATGTCTTTGAATGTCAGGTCTTTAGCTTTAAAAAGTTCAAGAACAGTTATAAAGGCACATAACCTTAAACAGGTCTTTGACATGAGTGGATGAGAACCGGATGGTGCAGAGTTACTGCCGGTTCAGCTCCAGGGTGTTAAAAATCTGTGATTCTTTGGGATGCAGTAAGACCTCACATCCTTACTATAAAAGTCTGCTACCATTATGTGAGTGTGTGTGTGTGTGTGTGTGTGTGTGTGCACGTATGCGTGTGTGGATAGAAAGTTTAGTACGAGTTGTCAGACATGTCCGGTGACAGCTGTCACACCAATGGTCCCAACACTGATCTGCTTGTTTCCCTTCATAAGATGCTGCAGGCTGGGCAGAGATCCGACGCCCTCTCTTGGTATGGAGGGGAACTGCAGCTCCGTCTGCGGCAATTTCTGCCTCTTCATCAAGCGCTTCTCCTGGCGGGATTTAGCAAGAGGTTGATGCTGCGGGAAAACAACGTCATGGCCGTTGTACAGGTCAGTGAAGGGTACTATCTGGGAGGGAGGGGGGAGGCAGCTTGCGTACCACTCTTCAGAATGGGTGGATGAGCTGCTGCTGCTATTCTCCAAGGGGAAGTCCTTAGATGTGCAAGTTGGCAGTAATGACACTTCTTTCGGAGAAGAGGATGGAGGATTAGGTGCAGGAGGGGGGGGCATAAGAGGAAGGGGGGGAGGAGGAGGGGGCGGTGGTGGTGTTGGAGGAAGGGATGGCTGGAAACCGTTGCACTTCGGACCCCCATTTGAGATTAGAGGAGGGGGCTCAATGGCCTTCAGAATATCAGCCTTGTCCAAAGACTTGGACTTGCAGCGCTTTTTCTGCAGGAAAAGAAAAAACAGGAGGGGATGGTAATTATTAGAAAGAGTTAGACACACACCAGTCACATCAACCACTTCAACCAACGTGTGCTGGACACCAATGGCTCAAAGGAGGGTGGGCAGGTTAAAAACGGAATGATGAAATTATGGATTGGAAGAAACAAACTAAGAACACAACTCTAAACAAAGTTTTAATAGCTGACCTTCATCTGTGGAGGATACACACTCGCCAGCATGCATATTCACCTCAACACACATTAAAAAGGTGTACTGAAGAGGAGGTGAGACTTTAATATCAAAATATTTTTTTTATTCAGTCCAGTTGATGCTAAATTTGCCCAGAAATGAAACAAACAGTCAATGGAGTGGGCTGGATCTTAGCTCTACAGCTGTAATCTCACCTTGGCTACGTCCTGACAGAAGACATCAATGGCTGATGAGCCAAGTTACGCCCTGCTCTCGCACATTGAATGCACAGACTGACTGACACTAGAAAACACACAGCAGCTGTCACAGCCAACAGCAGCAGTTGAAACAAGACACTGTACCTTTTTCTCTGGAGAAAACCTTAAAGGTTCTACAATGTACAAGTCATCTGGACCTACTGGGGAAGGGAGAGAGGGGCCAGGTTAATGATGGAATGGCAAACAGGAATACATACATGTAATAAGCATGAAGTGACATTGCAAGTAGCTTTATTGAGAGATGCAACACAAAAATATATCGTCAAATTATATCTTCAAGTCTGAGGAGAAGATAAATATTTCTACTGAAACTGGAAACAATTCAAGCATCGAATTTATTATTGATTATTACTTGCAAATGTCCGCTGGCCAGCAAAGCATCATGCTCTAATATTATACTCCTTAAGCCGGCTTGAGGACACAAGGTGGCAATGACAGCTTCTCAGCCTCAAGGGCACACACGTGCACACGCGCACACACACTGGACATAATGACCAGCATGGGCAGTTTTAAGTTTCATGAATCAAAGACTTTAATCTTTTACTGCTTGGTCCAGTTTCTTCTTTTGGGAGGGTGTCGCGTGAGGCACTGGCAACATCGGGGATATTGGCAAGTTAGCGCATGTGAGAGGAGATGGTGAAGATATAGATGGAATGAGAGTTGGGAAGACAAAACACTGGAAAGCAGTTAGCTGTGATCACTCGGGTCACAAGAGCTGCAGCTATCTGATGCAACCGTCTTGGAAATGTCTACAGTAGAAATAATGTTGCTTGTTGGTCAAGGGCAGACAGAGGAGGAAATTCTAGGTCTTAAACTAGAGAAGGCATGCACAGTGTGTGTTCCTGTGTGTTCATGAGACAGGGCTCTTACCGTCTGTAGAGGACAAATGGAACGACTTGGAGCGAACAAGCGGACAGGTCACCCTGCGCTTTAGACTCATGTCATCATAGGAGGAGAAGCACCTATGAAAGAAAATGACATTAACTAATCGATGAGCACAGTGCCTCCATTTCAACTTCTTGATGTTAGCGACAAGATATCAGATGAAGAATGTTTGATCTAATATACTGAGCTTAAAAGCAGCGTCAAAAAATGGAAAACATGACAGGCCTGAGGATGGTGAAGCAATACAGCTATAAATAAGAGTGACTTAAAAGTAAAGCCCTATAAATGTGAGTAGTCGTCCGTGTGTGTGCGTGTATGCATGTGTAAGTAAGCGCATGCATCCAACCTCTTGGGGCTGGGGTAGTGGTTGCTCATTGGAAGGGTAGAAGCATTGTTGTTGGGGCTGGGAGTGGAGCTGCAGCAGCACTGAAGACACAGCAGAAAGCCCAGAGACAGGCAGAGGACCAGAGACACCACCAGGTAGCTCTGACGGTCTGATACCTGCAGGAAATATGCATTTTAACACATGCATGTTAAAGTCTTTATCCACATTGACATGAACAAATATAAAAGGACAAAAATGCAAAACTGTAAATGCATTTACAGTTTTAGGCCAAATTATAGCCTGGTTACATCTTACAGTCCTCAGTTCTCAAACCTTACAAGACAACCAGACATCAGTTCTGACGGTTTAAAACAAAAGAGAAAGTAGAAACGCCAAACTTAAGACCAGGGAAAGACATTGCAATCGATCTGAGTTTCTTTACTTCTCTCTGCAGCTGGCCGACTGTCACTGTGAGATTGATCATCATCTTGGTGACGCTCTCCAGTTGGTTCTGCAGGACCTGGATGGACTCAGTCTGCTTCTGGTCCTGAAACACACGACCAACATTCACACCTCAGTCACCACTATGAAGCCCTGATCGCTTGTATGTTTATGTTACAATTGATCCGAGTTCCTTCAGGTGAACTGACCTGCTCCTCAGCAATGCGTGAAGTGTTCTGAAGTTTTATGATGGTTTTATTGAAAGCTCTTTGCATCTCTTCCATCTGTTTACGATATCTGAGCCACACAATCAAATTATATTCAAAAGTGAAACGATGGTTTTTGGTTATAAGAATCAAATTGAATTCAAGATAAAAAATACAAATAAGGAGTCGTCAAGTTACGATCAACTTGCTGTGTCTAGTGTCGTACCTCTGGCTGAGCTCCTCCAGGTATCTGCTGGACAGACTCATGTTCACCTCCAGGGCTTTAATCCTGTTGTTCAGCCTCATGAACACGCTCTCCTTCTGGCTTGAGCTGTGCATCACTCCCCCATTCAACAGCGCACCATTCCCGTTTACCGTTCCACCGGTGTAATCTCCTCCATTTTGCAGTTCTGCGTAGAAGTCGGTAGTTGTCCGATGGCCATTGGTGCTCAGGATGTCCTCATCCACTGGTTCTTCCACCCGACGGGGCTCTCCAGCCTGACTGGGGGAGTCCCGCTGCTCCCAGTGTGTCTGAGATGTCTGGATATCATGTATTTGTGAGTCTCCATTGTCTGTGCTTGACTGCGCTGCATCTGAGTGTATGTCGGTCAGTGGTGCAGCTGTTGGCAGCTCAGTGGGAGGGGGGTTGAAGTCTTCAGGCTTTGATGCAGTGGGAAGAGGCTGAACAGGCTGTTCTACAAGGGGTGGAACCACAACACCAGGGGAGCCTGTCTCAGAGGCTAAGGGCTCTGGAGGAAAGCTGACAGTAGGGGCTGAGGTGGCGCTGCTGGCCATTAGTGTCTCTGGGATGGAGACAGCGTGAAGGGGTGTAATAGGGATGGGGTCCAGGGCTGCTTGTTTAATGTGAGGAAGCAGCTTCTCGTCATGTGTGGGGGTTGGCAATGACAAGGAGCTCTGGATCTCTGACAGACTATCTGTGGGGATGATGGTGACCCTACTAGGTTCAAGAATGATGTTGAGCTCTGGAGTGTGGTTGTCGGGAGTGCTGGGATGCGTGAGGTGGACCTCACCCACGATCATGCCCTCATTTTGGCTCATAACAGGCACATTGGGTTCTGGAGATTGTTCTGTGAGGGGGAGGACTTCTTTGACAGGTGTGGAATCAAGGGCGGGGCTCAGTTGAGGCGTGTGTGCTGGGAAGGTGGTGGTCTGATCGGGCCGTGTCTGCGTTTGAATGCTCAGCTGCTTCCTCCTGAGGCTGCGGAGTCTCTCTTTGGCCAGCCTGGCAGAGCACCAGCGATGGAGGAGCTCAGGCAGAGTGACCATACAGGACAGAGACAAGGAGGACAAGGAGGAGAAAGGACAGTAAGTCTGACTCTCCCACTGGTTCCTGTCTCCTGCCTCCCTCGTCGTCTCCTCTGCCTTCTCCTCCTCTTCTTCCCCGTCCTCCATCAGGGTCACAGTAGTCTGTCTGGGTTCTTCATCTTCGTCCTCCTCTACCAGGGTGACAATCTGTTGGTCTTCGTGGGAGTCAGGTGACGAGGAGGGTGGGTCACTGGAGGCAGCAGAGTCCTCCTGCTCTGCAGGCTCCAATCTGAAAAAGAAAACAGGAATATTATAATTTTGGAGGGTAGTGGAATTCAAGTGTTGTAATCATAGTGGTTAACTGGTACATTACTGGTCTTACATTGCAGAGACTTGCGTCGTTTCGGACGATTTGGGTGTAACTTCTGTGCTCCCCTTTTCGTGCTCTGCTGCAGTTGCATTTCCTGTTATTTGAACAATCACACAATAAATAAACTCAGAGCAGGATTACGAGAGAGAACAATTTACATCAGAGCCTTTTTGCTGTGCTGCGTGGCCAGTAAGCCCATATTTAGAAAATTTTAAAATATTGTAAATCAGTCTAGCCCAGCTAGAACTGAGCGCTCCTCCACATCATCTCCTCCCTGCTTGCACTGTTGAAATGAATGGAAATTAGTGCTGCAACTCGAGTGTCTTTTAGGATAAGAAATACAGGAATGTGTTGACTCAATTTCAATAAAAACTTAGAAGAGTTTATAATGGAAAAAAATACAGAAATTACTGGGGAACCTTTTCAATCGGTCACACAATGAATCCCACTTTATTTCAAGTAGAGAAATGCTTGCGCAAAAGGAGCCTATAAAAAATACAAAAACTAGGTCAAAGTGTGTGTCTGGGAGGCATTTTTCCCTTCACCTGACGCAACAGGGGAAAAGTTGAGTGAGAATCCTACTGAATTAACGCCCTGTGGGGTAAACACGACAAGGAAGAGGCTCAGTCTAAATCGAGAATGGAGGAGCGGGACAGAGATTTAAAGCTCCATGGAGGATGACAATCGTTTCCATTCACTGGGGTTCTGCAGACTCTCAAAACAAGTCTTCTTGTAGTTGCTCGTCTTCTTAATTCAGTGCAAGTCATGGAATTAAACCTAGAACAGAATAACTTGAGCTCAATAATTTTTACCGGAATGGTACAGGAAGTGAAAACAGTTGGTTTAACTTATAAACCACATCTACAAAAGTCCATAGCTATATCTCAAACTGCCCTCTGGCAAGGTGTGGCTGCTTTACAAGAGGGAAAATAAAAAACATTGTACCTCACTCCCAGGCCGGGTCAGTTATGTAACAACAACTGGCCTGTTTTACATCTTGACGAAGTCTATTGCTTTTGAAAAATTTGGGGTCCTGTGAATGATCAGCAGTCTTTACAGTACCTATGATTTCATTCATCCATAGGAGACCAATTACAGTCTTTAGTAGACAACAGACACATTCTTACCGTTAACAACAGCTGACGGATGCACACATTTTATCTTTCACAGGATAAATATGGAAAGGAATAACTTGGAAAACTGCTGATAACTAAAGCAAAACTTCTTAAAGGAAAAGTAATTGGTGCACCAAAGAAATATGGAGTCAATGTCAAGTTAGTATCTTCTACAGATTTATATGCAAACTCTTCAATGCTGGTACAAAAACAGATTTAAAGGCAGTGCACTCAACAAGATTTGATTTTTGTTTTGTTCATATTATAATGAAAATAGGGCATTTAATAGAGACCTGGACATGAAAGATGACACAGGACAGAAAACAGGATGCATCACATTAAAGATAGACGAGTACCTCCTGTTTCAGTTCCACCCTCCAACCCTGGCTTCCCACCGAGCACATTAGCAGCAATGTTGTTCACCATGTTTAGGATGGCATCTGGAAGAAAATGTCATTCACAAACGGTTTTAATTTCACTTTATTCCATATTCCAAATCCAAATTTCTGTGTGTGTCACTGTAGCTTTAACCGACTTTGCCTTCTGTGTGCGTTTATGCATATACATACTTGTTGCTGAACCAAGCAGGTTTTTAGAGGCCTTGTCTTCTGATGGTTGGTAGCCGGGGGGAAAGTCTGAAAAAAGTAAACACTATCATTTAAAATTCTATACAAAATAGTTCAATCACATTGAATAATAGAATTTTTAATGAGTACAGGAAACCCAAGATGTCAGATGATGCTAAATGAAGTCAATATAATAGAGTTAAATCCTGAATGAACTATTTGGTAACCAACATCACCGCTCTCTTTTCCTCTGCTGTTTTTGCAGCAATGATTTATCTTGGCATTACATCACCTGTAGACCTGTATTGATAGGTCCACTCATCTTATAGTGGTAGCAAAATAAAAAGACAAAGTTCGTCTTTGATGTCCAAGACAATTCAGTCTTACTTACCAAAATCTTCATCCAGGTAGTCCAGTCTCTCTGAAGGGTACTGGGACTCTGCTATCTCATCATACTCCTCCACCATGCTGGTACCAAACACCCTACACAACACCAACACACACACAGACAGACTGTGTTACACATACAAATGTACAAACTAGCAGAAAAGTACAAGGTCTCCTATTACAAAGCACAATACATGTCATGAATTACAGAAGAAATATGCAATGAAAATTGAAACAATTGCAAGTGAGTGTTTTACATGTAGTCTTTGGTCTTATGGCAAACATGTGCAGGAATGTTTTATAAACCCATTAAACGTTAACAGCAGCTCCTTCAATGACCCTCACATGTCCTTCTACACTGTACAAAGTAAAAGGCATGCCTACATTTTTACTTCATGGAGAAAACAGGCTTTTGTGTGGTCAAAAATAACAGCAGTGAAGAATAAATGTCCAGTTAGAACATTGAGGTGAACAAGTGGGACACAGTCATTAAGAATGTGCAGCATTCTAAGAAGTTACATAAAAATATTATACAATCTGTTAGACCTAGTTCCCAAAACCCATTTAGTTGAAGTTTTACATGACGTGAGATAAACTGAGACCCAGAAGTTGTTTTTGGGTCATTTGAGTTTGGTAAAACCAAAGTCAAATGATGGGTTTGTTGTTTCTGGCTGAAAGAAGCAGTGTTTTCTTTTAAAGACAATTTCCTCTCATTTACCAATATTTCTATTGCTATGAAAAAAATCCTTGTTCCTCTGAGGATATGTTGTTCTGCAGTGGATAAGACTATCATGCAAAGAGAAACATAACCTCATCCAAAATCCTTGACTTTCAATTACTTAAATTAATGAAAGGCCTTGGAATAAAAGATGAATATAAAAATCATTCACTATATTACCGGATGAGACTGAGGGGACAGAAGTGTTCTGATCCAAAGTGGGAGAGGAGTTCAACCTGCCAAGAAAATAGACGCAATGAAAATATCATCCACAACTTTACGTTGGCCCCAGTACCAACAATGCATGTGCACCCAATCCATAAATACAATTGCAAACCAATTAAAAGTACAATTTGTGTGCATGCTCTAACTGATAGGTATTTTTCCCATGCTTTAAAGACGACGGTCTGCCAAAGCTCACCCATTTAAAGAGAAAAGCAACATTACCAGTGCATTAAAGAGCCCATTCTGACAGAGAGAAAACGGTACTAACCTTTACATACTTGATGAACATCTGATGAGCGAGGAAGGCAGAAGAAGAAATACAAAAAGAGAAAGAAATCAGTGAAGACGGATTTAAGCTACACACAATGCAGGCATTTCCTTATAGTCAGGACTCTAATGAGACAAACTCCTGGTAGGAAAACACTGGATGTTTGTCCTATAACAGAAAAAATGCAAGAAAGAGGTTTCTAAAAAGCAGCCGTAAGGAAACACAAAGCAAACAGATGGACAGACAAACTCAGAACAAAACCAGTAAGTTTTCATGAGACCGGTTAACAGATAATAAAGGTGAAACACCCTAGATTAAGGTCAGTATGTGCAACAACACATGAATCCCAGTGCGCAGCCATATGCAACATCCAGACAAACAACACAAATTTAACAAAGGCTCATACAGTGAAAATTTAGTGAGCAGCAGCGGAAACATACTTATCACTTAAGACAGAAAACTTTTCAAATAAATGTAGTTCGGTGTTGTTCAATGCACATCTGACTTTTACTTTCTGCATGATAAATGACTATGATTGATAATGTATGACGCCTATCAAGACCAAATCCCTTAAAAGATGCAAAGTAGTGAGTAGTGTAAGTGTGAACAAGCTGGGCTCAGAAATGACTTCACAATCACATTTTCTTGCTCAAACCCAACACGCTAAAAAGGTCCAGAATTCACGTCAAATGTTTTAAATATTAAAATGACAGATTCACTGTAACTTTGCATCATTTGTGTCTGCCAAAAAAGACTAAATGGTTAAATAACCACATTGGCCCAAAGGAACATTTCTGTTGACATTACAATGACATGTTAATCATGTCTATGTGAAAGGAACATCATCAACATGGAAGTCAAACAAAAAAGCTTCTTTTTCCAGTAAATGGGTCGGTTATGAAAAGTATGTGTGTCAACATCACCAGTGGGCTTGATAACAGAGAGACTTCATGTTCTCGGGACATTTTTAGAGTGAATTAAATACAGCAGGTGCATATATCAGTATCAGATAATGGCCAAACTGAGTAATATCTAAAAAAATCCAATATCCGACTGTAAGCCGCATTTGACCCACACTAATAAACATCTAGTAATGCTTATCTACCCTTCAGTTCTTTACGAGTGAAGTTCTGTCAAGAACACGCATCCTCGCAGTTGAGTTATGGCCAGTACTGTCATGATTTCTATACCCAGAAGTCATAAAAGGTCCTCTGAGCTTAGGGTACAATTTCAAAGACATGTATGTATGTGCATGTATACACTAATCACCCATAAAGTTAAAAATACTGATAAAGCATGAATGAACTATTTTTAACTCCCTGCCTTTGAGCTACAAGTGTTCCATCTGTACAGTAAAAAAATCAGAAAATTGATTACCTTAACATATTTAGCGTAAAGTTGCTCGTCCAGCGGGAAGCTCTGGACTGTGCGTGAATCATGAGCATGAAAAGTCCCAAGCTTTACCCACTTGTTGGTAGGATATCTGCAGATGGATCAGAAGAAACATAAGATGCATATGTCTAAGCAGTAGAATGTACAAACAAAACAGTAGTATCTCAAAGGGTGTGTGCAAAGTCAACAGCGTTTCATGTGACAGGATGGTATGTCCCTCATTTCCAGAGGGTGGAATTTATGAGTTGCTGCTTGATGCGACATTGAAAATAAATGTTCTATCTTCCTAAGACATATTCAAAGAAAATGTTTTGTTCTAACCTTGAACTAAAATGTAAAAGGCAACATGTTGTCCATTTTAAAATTTACATAGATTATGATTCTACCATTAAATGAAACTGTGTTATAAGCAATAGTACATATGGGGCCATGACAGAGAAATACGATGCTTGCAGGTTTCTGTGAATGTCTAATGTCCTGAACAAGAGTTCAAGCACGGCTACTGGCCAGCTCCTATCCTTTAATGACCTACATCAATGCATGCAATTCTCCCCAGTCAATCAAGTAATTAATAGATCAAGCAAGGACGGTTGCTTGTCATAAACCCAACAGATGCCTATAAGAACACCTTGGCTTAATTTACAAGAAATAAAGTGAGTATACCTGTCACTGATGGACACCAAGAAGTCTTTCGGCGTTGACGAGAAAAGCTCGAAGTTAGCAATGTCTAGCTGTTTGACCTGAATCGGCTCACAGAGCTCTATGACAAACCTGGAGAGAGATGATGAATATTTATAAAGCTGCATATACTGTTAAACATGAATTGTGCAACCGTAGTTCATTGCAGCACTCACCAGATTTTGGTGCTACAAGGATTTAGCATGTACAGATCCATGTTCTCCATGAGAATAGATGACATGCTCTAAAAAAGAAAGTGAGAAAATTAGCATTTACCATCATCGTTGCCAGGTGTTGAGTTCAACTGTTTACCTCGTCAGCAATCCATAAATATTCATAATCTAAGACTTGACATCGGTCTTCTATGACTGCTTTAACACTTATGTATAAGTTGCATAGCATGTGTCATCATCAACACATTTATAATGACATCTATATCTTTAGCAGCAGCTGTACATGTTTCTAGGCAACAGGGGACGGTGTGATGTATATCGAACCTTGGCCTCACTGTTGGCAGAGAGTATCTTGGCACCACACTCATCAGACGCATAATTATTGAAATTTTTCTGGACCTTCTTCACTGGATGGGGGCTACCGTTGGTGGACGAGGAGAGAGACTGACCTGGAAAGATTTGAGGAGTTAATTTTTTTTTTAAATTTCATATACTGATTTTAATCCCTGAAGAGAAATCAGTGGCAAAATCTAGTTAGTAGAATTGAATGATGTAAATATATAAATAGTGTGTACAGGCCCTGAACACACAAACACACACAGGGGGCCTGTACACATGCAGGGGGAGGTAGAGTGAGGGGCAGCTCCTTTGTGGTGTGCGCAAATGAGCAACTTATAAGGGGGACAGCGCCTTGCTCAAGGGTGCCTCGGCAGTGCTCCAGAGGTGAACTGACACCTTTCACTGTCAGCTCACACTCCGGGTGTTTGTTTTTTTTGGCGGGAGCGGGAATCTAACTGCCGATCTTGGAACATTGGGCGACCCGCTCTACCACTGAGCCACTGCCCCCCCATTAGTCCAATTACAGATGCTAGTAAAGAGCCTGAGAGGAACAAGACATTATGTAACACCCATAAACACACGCTCAGTTGATCACTGCACATGGCGTGCAGTGGCATAAAGATAGAACAAAGAGCGAGACGGTAAGAGAAACATGCAGAAAACAAGGAAGGAAGAAAAGCACACAGGATGTAGGTAACGCACAAAACCTAGTGTTAAGCAGAACCAGCATACTGATACTACAACTGACAGTTTGAGTCCTCTATTGTCTACAGAAGCAAAGCTTTAAGCAGCACTTGGATCTGTGTCACAAATGAGATTAACATCATCAGACTATGTTTGAGCTGTCCAGCCTAGGAAGCCTAACGAAGCCTCTGGTTCAGAACAAGTTCATCTGTGCACATGTCTCTAAACGTGTTCTTTAACAACAATATGCACTCACTTTTCTCCTTCTCCACCTCCATGACTTTCTTCTTCCACTCATCGAAGGTGGGAATGTCTTCTTTGCTGGGCACTGACGGATCTGTCTCCCTGGCAGCGCTGGTTTCCCCTTCCTGAAAAACACAGACAGGTGTATCACACGTAAAGTGGCAGTCACCTAACATCTTTATATGATTTATCTGCACATGCATTGGGCAATGCTGTCTAAACGTTCTAAATAAGATTAACAAGAGTATTTGGATCCTGGTTTCTGTGATCTACTACATTTTGTGTGCTCTGACCAGCAACTAAAACACACACACATGATGTGGGCTTGAAAAATAAAACAGCTCATGGTAGCCAGCTTGCCCCCGGACACTGATGCATTGAGATGCGGTGAGCTATGAGTAATATTTCCATGGGTTATATAAGCTCCCTTTTGGACCGAACAAGAGAGTCTGAGTCTTAACATCCACCAACTCAGATGGCCTCTTATGTAAAAGCCCCAACAACCCTGGCAAGAGTCGTTAGTAACCACATACAGATTAGTCTGCAGATCTTGGCCTCTAAACAATAGAATACTGTCCAAACACATTTACCCTAAGCGTAAATGAATACTTTCAGATACAATCGTCTTTCACCGACCTTCAAATGTGACAAACATATCAGAAAGTAAACTGACTCAACAGCTGCCTCTTGCAATATTCCGAATCCCTTTATGAATATCCAGCCACGGGTGAACAGAGGATTGGTCATGCAACAAACAGCATCTCTGGAACTCCTGCTTTAACCTTGAACTCACAGGTGTGATTTTTCATCACCTCGCTGAACCAAGAATAAAATTTTCCAGCATGATAGCTGCAACACTGATATTCAACTGACAAAGATTCCTCTCAGTTTTCAGGCTGCATTGAAACTATGGATATTACTAAACTAAAAAACTCTGGATGCTGTCATTCATTTGAAAAATGTGTTTCTCTTTTGACAAGCCAGAAATAGAAATGAACCAAAATGTGCTGACCTTCTGCTCAGGGTGGTGCTGGGAGACATTTCCCTCCTGGTCCAAATCAAACTGCCCATCCTCAATGTCCTGCAACTGGTGCTGTTCTTGTTCCTGGTCCACATGACCCGATAAAGTCCAGTCCCCTGCTTCAGGGTCAGAGCGGTGGCTCTGGTCTGTCAGCTGGTCGTCTATGCCAGCCTCATCCATTCTGTATCACAGGTAAAGGACCAAAGAGGTGGAGAGGGAGAAGGATGGGAAGGAAGATAAGGCAACAAAGAGGGGAGAAAAGAACGACAAATTATTTGGAATTGTAACTCGGCAAGTAATACAAGATGAAACCTAAAAAATATTTGGTTAATTTGAAAGCATTGACAGTCCTTGGTTGTGAGCAGGCATAACAACGGAAAAGAAATTAAAAATAAAAAGCAGAAGCAAGTGGAGAGCAAGGCCAGCGGTCGATGGCTGTGCACAGCAGAGAGGTGTAGCTCGTGACTTCATTACCTGGCTCTGTGCTTTGATTGTTTTCTGGGGGGTAGAAACTCACCTGAGCAGCAGGCTGCCAAAAGGAGAGTTTTCACAGGTTGCCAGTTTGGGGGGGATGACCCCGCACTGTGAATGAGAGTGCTCATCAAAGACAAAGTTGTCTACTGGGAGTTCATCTCCTGCACTGACAACCCGCACTGCACTGAGGGAAAGAAAGGACACGGCGTTTACCACACCTCCATAAACTAGGGAGTGTAGAGAGAGAGGAGGAGTGAGACGGGGAAGGGAACGAGGAAGAGGGGATAAACGACACAGAAGGGGCGAGATAGAGAGAGAAAAGGCAAGAGATAGAGTAAAGGAAGAAAGATGGACAAAGGGGATGGTTGGGCAGTGGATGGTCACTTCTTCAGATGTCCTGATGATGACTGCTACTCTGAGTTGAAATCAATCATTTCTTCAAGGTTCAGCGTGGGAATCATCCAGTTCAATCTCAGACAAGTTCCACATCCACACTGGCAACTGTCCTCAAACTTCCAGTGTAAGTCCACTTGATAAAATGTCATGAACCATTCCATGTGACCGGCCACAAGTTCCATGAAAACTGACTTTGAAAGCTTCACTTTCGGCATGTGACCAGTCATTGACAGTGGTTAAATTAAAAAAAAAAGTGAAGTAAAGCAAAACACTAAAAGAATAAAACAAAAACATCGAGAGAAAAAAAGTGCAACATGTGGCATGACAGTGTGAGCCAAGGGAAACAGCTTTACCCTTTGACACCTCTACTGGGTTGCCGTTGGCTTCAACCATCACCAGAGGTACGTGGCTTGTAATTTTGCCTTCTCTGTGGTTATAGCCAACTTCTGACACAGAGACCATGTCTCTCAAATGAGGAAGTGGATCTGAACTTACCCTGCGTGGGTCTGGCAAGCGCTCTCTGAGGTAGGTGTGTTTTCAGCATCATCTGAGGATGTGGCGGGATGAAGATCCAAACTTGAGTGTGCAGCAGGGGCGTCACTAGGGAACTCTAGTGAGGGTGGGGCGTCTGAGGGTATGTGGGCCTCGACTGGAGCTGATTCTGTAGCGGGGGGCACAGGAACTTCCTGGTTGCTGTCCTTGGTGTCAGTCTGAGGGACCAGATCCATCTGAGGTTCTGGGTGGGGTTCTGACTCAGGAGCAGCAGATGCAGCATCAGACTCTGGGTCAGGCTTGGTCTCCTTCACCTCAACTTCCTGAGCATTCACAGTCTGGTGAGAGAGAATGATTAATTACAATTTAAAAGGGACAGTAAAGTTAATTTTAAGTGACATATGTTATTCATCATTATGAAAAATAGAAGAAAAAATAAATTTTATATGTGTAGCATCATCCGTTTGGTCAAAAAAGCTTAAAATCTACGACCCAGCACCTTCCGCATTCAGTGGTCACACATGGGTGTTATACATCACTAGAATTTAGTGATGATTTATCTGTAGACGAAATGTTCATGTTCAAATATTTTGGGGGCTATTAATTTTGGATTGTCTTCTATGCAGGCTAAGAAAGCGATCGCTCAGTGAGGGTCACGGAGGAATTTTTCCCCAAGAATGCAGTCATCGGGGTTTTCACCTCCGTCTGTAGTGGAAGAATAGTGAGACAGTAGTCAGAGATCTGCGCTATCTTTGTTAAAATTGGGATTGTTGCACTTTATTAAATTTCCCAGTTTTGGTCCATGGCTTAAAAGCCATGAAAGGAGTGAATGTGGTGGAAAGTTTTTAATACAATAAAATAATACATTAAATAAAATAATATCTCATTGAGCCAAAGATCTGGATTGTTGTGTGTGTGTCTCGAGGTCATGAAGACGATGCATGAAAATAATTACTGTTTGACCATATTTGGAAATGCTTGCATGACTGTCGATATCCTTTGAAGAAGTTAGACACTGACAGAAGCAGCTAGCCAGATCATTTCATATACTGTACCTGAAATTACATGAAATGTTTTAGTATGTTTCTGCACAGGGTCATCCAAAGAATGTCTGCAGCAGATGTGTCCTCACAGGGTTCACGTGACTGATTACATTATGTCATCAAATAGTTTTGTGAAACTGTCGACTTGGTATTTTTGATGTGTGATTCTTTTCATATTTTGTACCTGGAACCCCACTGCATCTCTCGTCTGCAAAGTTTTTCCTGTACCCAGAATATTCTGTAACAACACTTCAATGGACCATTCATTGTCTCCAGAGCTCTCATCATGCTTAGATAAGTTTTTGTTGAACCTGTCTGTTTGTTAATATCATCGATGATATTATTGTACTGCTACTCAACCTATGTATGATTTGAATTGACAAATAAATAACTTGTATTTTACACACCGTCTCCTGCCCTTAAGAAAAACGAAACCCCCACCACAGGGCCAAACATAGTTTAGCAGCCATAAGAAACAGTACAATTCTAGACGTGATTAACACCAAAAATATCACAGTTACCAGCGCGATGAACAGTTGTGTCAACAGAACAGCAAAAAGACACGATTTTCAAATAAATTCGCTGTGGAATTAATAACTACAGACCCTTTCCAAAAAATTTGAATGTTGTGGAAAAGTTGTTTAATTTCCTTAATTCCATTCAGAAAGTTAAACTTTCATATATTATAGATTTATAGCCCACAATCTAAACAATATCAGGTATTTATTTTTACATCATTTTGGCTTCCAGCTCATAAAACCCATGAAAACAGGATTTCACAAAATTAGAATACTGTGAAGAAATCATCAGGGCATGAATGTTTTAAACTGAGTGTCACACACTAATCATCTACTAAACTCAAAAGCACATGCACAGGTTTCCCCAGGTGTTATTTAATTGCTTTGGTTTGGTTCAATTGTCTCAGTTTGGTTCAATATCGGAAGACTGCAGACATGACAGCTGCCCAGAAGACCATCATTGATACCCTCCATAGGATGGGGAAACCTCAAAGGTTCATAGCTAAGGAGGCTGGCTGTTCACAGAGTGCTGTGTCCAAGTATATCAATGGAAAGTCTAGTGGAAGGGAAAAATGTGGCAGGAGAAGATGCACTAGCAAAAGAGATGACCGTGGGCTTCAGCAGAATTATGTAAATTCTGCTTAAGCCAAAATTATGTAAAAAAAAATAATAAATACCTGGAATTGTTTATATTGTGGGCCATAAATCGATAACATATGAAAGTTTAACTTTCTGAATGGAATTATGGAAATAAACAACTTTTCCACGACATTCTAATTTTTTTGGAAAGGGTCTGTAGAATGGCGGTTAGCTCAATGCTAACATAATATGGACAATCCCATTGACTGGCTAACGCCTTAGCATTTTTAGCGCGATACCTTCCCAGAAGATATTCTGAAGAACGACAGGTCCTGGTCTTCGCGTCTTTTTGCTGTTCTGTTGACACAGCCGTTCACCGCAAAGGTAACCATGATACTTTTGGTGTTAATCGCGTCTAGAATTGTACTGTTTCTTATGGCTGCTAAGCTATATTTAGCCCCAGTGACGTATGATGCCCATGTGACCACTGAATGCGGAAGCTGCTGCGGCGCAGATTTTAAGCTTTTTTGACCAAACAGATGATGCTACACACATAAAATTAATTTTTTCTTCTATTTTTCATAATGATGAATAACATATGTCACTTAAATTAACTTTACTGTCCCTTTACAGAGAATCCACCAACAAGCATCCATACAAAATATCTCCACTAATGAATTAAAAGATTAAAAACATCCTTCATAAATGTGTACAAAATGAAAAGCTGATGAATATGTATGAAATCTGAAATATCCTCACTCGACATGTTATATCTATATCTATATTTATGTCTAACTTATTTAAGGATCGAAACCATGTGGGTTATTCTGCATTAGTAATTTGAATTTTGTCAAAATTGCCCAGCCCCAGCACAGACAGCATTTCAATATGAATAGATGGCATTACTGTACTTTACCTTTTCTTCACTTGCATCGTCTATTTCCAGCTTCTCTTGTGACGTCGTCTCTACCTCTAGTTCTATACCGTATGTGTGTATTTTCCATTCGTCCAACACCTTGAAGAAAAAAGTATTTTAAAACAAGAGCTCCAAATGTTAACAAAGCAGTGATGATCAAAAGCCTTTAAAATATAGCTTCAGTAGATTTATTTACTTTTTATTTTGTTTGTTTATTATTTGCATCTTAGTTTATGGGAAAAGACTGCCAGCAGAAAGAATGTCTGCTTTCACTCTCCTGCTGCATCTCGTTTGAGGAATCCCTACTTGTGGTCCAGAAACAAATAAACGTTTAAAACAAGGACCTGCTTCCCAAATCATCACCACTGGGACAACAACATTCAGCCACTAGGGCTGTGGATTGGGAAAACTTGGTGGACTTTGAACCCTAACTGGACAGGCCTGTCCAGTTAGGGTTCAAAGTCACCTCGATGACCTGTATATATAAAGCAATGTCTGTTGATGACAATGTGAAATCGTTTTTCATTATAGATCTTCCCAGCACAGTTTAAATAATTTAGAGGCATGATTAAATCGACCAATGCCTGATGTTGTTTTCAATAACGCCTGTCTTGGAGGGACCTAGAATTACGCAATACCCTGACCATACCACCATCAGCTGACTCACTTCTTTAGCCAAGACCCTCCCGATTATTCTGACCAATCTCTAGCTAATCATTAACATTTCACTACAACCAGTGAGTGTAATAATATGCTCGCCCTTCTACGGCCAACCAGCAATGCAATGTTTAGTGACAGAACAATTCATCCATCCATCCATGTTTGCATTTTCTGTAACTTTTACCAGCAGCTCAAGAGGTTGCGTTCAGGTTCCTGACAGATTCTTTTCTCTTGTGTTATAATTATAAAATAATGTCCAAGTAGTGTGGATGAATCTTTAAAAACATTTTAGTAGATGCTACAAGGATAATATGTTATTTATCAAACATGTATTTACTATAGTACTGTTTATGAAATCCCTGCTTGATGGACTCCCTGGTTTCCAAACATGGAAAGGCACCCACCAAACGCACCTTGTGTTGTATGGAGTCCTGCTCCATCTCCTGCTCCTGCCCTTCAGGGTTTCTGTCCCCAGCTGACTGACCTGGGCTCTGCTCTGAAGAAGACACATGTTGAATAGGGTACCTGAAACACAAACAGGGAAATTATGTCAGTACAATGCAAAGTTATTCTGATCATCTCAAATGACGAATATGGAAATCAGGGAAATTTACACCAGTGACTGTGGATATATTTGCAAACGTTTCATTCAAATTACTATCATTTAAACCCTGAATGAACATGTTAACTTCCATCATGAGGAATGAAAATGAGAGAAAACTGCTGCAGAAACATTAAGAGGACCTCTTCTGTTTGCAGGACAGGGGTGCTGACTCAAGCTTTCTTAGTGATGCATTTTGACAAATGTCTTCCTTTGAATCAGTTGACTCCCATCTCATTGTTCTTCCCAGTTTATATTGTTTAACAGGTGCTAGAATATGTCTGCAATTCTTTCCGGTGCCAACTGTATGTCAACTTAATTTGAATATTCAGACTTGTAATGGGTGTAATTTCAGGTGTACATGTAAATTGCAGGTAAGAATAACAGCAAAAGCTAGTTGTCCTGGACCTGCAGAGTGCTCAACGGCAACAAGCTCACAGGAGGAGGTAGAAGAGACTGGACAGCAGGCTGACCCAGGTTATCTCCACTGATACAGACTACTATATACTGTAATATAAAAAAAGGAGCAACTTTTCAATGTACAACGTCTAAGAAGGATAATTCTATCGTGATTTTTATTGACCTTTATCAGTCATGTCTGTTGTAGAGTCAAATCAGATTTGTATTTTCCCTTGGTTTCATATTAGACCTGCTAAGGAATCACATTTTGAGTTGTTTGTCTCGGTCTCCTCTTTTTTTGCTATGGAGTGCAGCATTGATGAGTGTATGGAAAATATAGTGGAATAGAAACAAAAGAGAATGATTAGAAAAGAAAACAGATGAACAAAGAGACACAAGAGAGAAAGTTTGTTCTCCACCAGTTAAATCCTTGGTGAAGCTTGTTACTTCTATGATGCCAACAGTGTAACTAACCTAAACTATCCACGCTCAACTTATTCAGCCATACAGACTGCTCTAAAGCTATTACAGTACACATCAAGTACAAACCCTGTTCAACTAAAAGCTGTCACATACCTGCTGCTGTGTAAACAAGGCCAACATTGAGAAATCGCTTACATTACTTCATAGGTGTGGAATTAATGCAAATAAAGCCTTTATGCAGGCGGCATTAGAGAGAACTGGGGGCAGTGATGTGTAGTTTACATTTTGTAACTGCCTACCTGCACTATAGAAATGTTGATGAGGATGTAACTGCACAAAACAACACCCTGAATCAGTAACAAGAAGCACAAAATGCAACACGTAAACACTATGTTGGTGTGAAACTGGAGCTGCACATGACCGTCCATGTGTGGGACACATGGACGGTCATGTTAGCGCCTGGGACTGGCTGTCAGGAGGAGATAGAAATACTCACAATCACACAGACAGCCATCTGTGCACGTCAGTATCCTGTCACTCAGACAGCCTCTCCACTGGTATTAAGGTGATTGAATGATGACAACCTCCATGACACAATACTGAAGCTAGTCATGTGCCGTTTACCAACATGACATGTGAGTGTGTTGGACAGAAAGGTTTTACGTGTCTGAATGTTGAAGGGAAAAGCTCTTCTGGTCAATTCAGAGGAACATCTGATGTTCGTATGACATAAACTAGGGTTTAAGATCGCTGTTAAAGAAAAGCAAATGTTGCAAGAGGTGCTGACACCCGATAGAGATGCTTTCCCCTAAAGGGCTAAAAGGGTCCACACAATGCCAGTGAGAGAAACCCGACCATAGGGATGTATAGATACTGGGGAGCAAATACGAACAGCAGGTTAAACATAGCTCCCTATAGCTTTCAAATATGTTGCACCTCCAGCTTCCAGTCGTAAAACTTCAGGATGTAAACGGGGGTGAGATCGTCAAAATTACGTAACACATGCTCAGTAAATAAATGCCAGCTAAAAATGAGCACCACATACAATCCGTCCACAGCAAAAACAATGCCTAACATACAGAAACAGTCAAAAGACCAAAGGCAGATTTCACAGCTAAACATCTGTGATCATTTCTCTCTGTATTTTGGAATTGAGATTATTTTGAAAATAATTAAAGTGATAATATTTTCTAGAAGGGGAAAATCTGCTTACTGGTCAGACGGGGCAGAAAAAAGATAAAAATTTTCAAATTACGTGTTCAGTCAAGTCCAGTCAGTTGGACTCCACATCACTATCAAACTATAATGGCCACAGAACATCAATACAAGAAAAAGTAATACTGACATATAGGAAGCACAGCACTTAAACGCTGAGAAATCTGATTCCTTGATGAAACACTCAAGGAATCGGAAAATTACTATGCATGTTTCAACAGCAGTGTCTGAGCCGTAGTTTATACCAGAATTCATTCTGCAGATACAAGGCTGAATTTTTGCATGACCTGTTGGCTCGCAGTCCTCAGAATATGCCTGTGGGTGTATTTACAATGGGTGCTATCAATACTTAGAACA
This sequence comes from Antennarius maculatus, assembly GCA_013358685.1. Taxonomy (NCBI): domain Eukaryota; kingdom Metazoa; phylum Chordata; class Actinopteri; order Lophiiformes; family Antennariidae; genus Antennarius; species Antennarius maculatus. Next base: position 4,123,580 of record CM023610.1, on the reverse strand, counting down.
TTTTCCAAAAGCCTATTATGACCCGATATAATGTGATCATGTTTTTAAGTGGTGATATTCAAATTGTAGACCAAGATCCTTTTGTTTCTGGATATTCTGGGAAGCAAGTCCGGTTTCACAGAAGTCCCAGTGAGCTACAAGGCTGTTAAATCTCATTTTAAATGTGAAGATGCTACACTTGCTAAACAGCCAAAAGTCAAATAAAGTGTTTAGGTTCACAAATTCTGTCCTCATTTATTAAAAGGCCTGCAATGGCCCAGCGACAGGGTGACACACTGGGTGACACATCACCTATGACAGTGCAGGTTACAGTGCTCCAAGTTGATGTAAACATTCTCACACAAACAAATGTCTGATGATGGATCAGCTCTGGCGTCCACAAAGAGACTAACTGACCACATATTGTAATAATGCCTTCAAAGTAAGAGATGACTGCTCAAATAAGTCAAATTCCAACACAGAGATTCAAGCATATGGAGCAGATCAAAACCACAAACATCCTGTGCTTTAAAACATGTGCCTTCGAACACTTCCACGTGTCATGAGAATTATTAAATAGAAAGAGTCGAATGTTGACTTTCCCCACAAATGACTTTCCCCACAAACAAAGAAAAGGGAGTGTGAAGTTGAGGATGAGTTTTGGAGGGGTTCTGTGACCCACTTTTTAATTCAAATGATTATGTAACAGAGGAAGAAGAAGCTCCTGACCACAGACAGAGACAGCAGGAGTCTACATGTTCTTATCTGCCATGGACATCACATACCACAGGAAAAGAATTCCAAACATAATAACAGAATGACCTGAAGAAAAAATAATGAGTCAGCAGTTTGCCGCTTCCCTCTTCCACACTCCCTCCCTACCTCCGTGTCCTGTCTTTAATGCTCTTCTGCTCCAAAGACTTCAGGCGTTTCGTTCAGAACTCATTATCATTCTCCTTGGTTCATTTTACCGAGTCCTGACTGAGTCTGGGTCTCTAGAGGACACATCTATGACCTGAGACATTGTCTTTGAAAACTGCTATTTTTTTTTCCAACTCTTTGAATGCACCATAATATCATTGAAAGCAGCTTTCTAAGAAGCATAGAATTAAATGTGATGTGTCCATTGTTATATCCTGTTGGTTTTATGAGCTTTCAGAGACGCAGCTCATGGTATAAAGGATCAGTCCTGCTCTGTACACATCATATGGTTTGGCACAGAGTAGAGAAAGGAAACAACATGATGATAGCAGATCAATGAGCCAGCAACAAACCAGACATTATCCAAAATAAGTGGCATGCAAACAGTGCTTCATCTCTTCTCAGGAAGGATGTTTGCCTGGTGACTAAATAATTTCAGACGAGTCTTGCATGACAATGTCTTGCAAGACATTTAGCCTTCTTGCTTTTACCGTCTTCTTACGGACTCTAGCGAATTGAATATGCTTTGTCACTCTGCTCTGTTTCTTACATTATGATTCTGCAAACTACAAAGTAGAGTAAATGACCTTGGTAAGGTAGATTAGTCCTCTTTCCATGTCCTGGCCTCAATCTCAGATCAGACTGTCGCTGCTTATTATATACCGTACACCTTCTCTGTCACACACACAGAAAACCTTTACCCATTTAATTGTCTTAAATTACTGAAACTGTGTCACCTGATGTGACAGATAAAAGTGTAAGTTTGTCCCATGCATCCATACAGTAAGGACAAGTTAGACAATAGGCACGTGTTACTAAAGTTTGATGACTAAATGGGGTGTTTGTGCTGAGGCAAAGGAGTCTTGTGACATTCTTGTCTGAGGTTCCTCACAGTATTCCTCACATGTGAAGCATAGAGCTGAGAGATGGGCTGCTAATACAAAGGGGGAAGATCAGTGTGATGAGGCACTAAGTTTATTTCATGTAAACTGATCTAATTCACATGTTTAGCGCAAACACACACACACACACACACCAAATAAATACAGCTGTGTTCTCAGCACTGAAGTCTTTACCTCCATAGAGCTAACAGAAAAAAACAGAAGGACAGAGAGCAGAGAGACATTCCAAGATCCACGTGGGCAGAGGTGGATGGTGGGGAAAGGAGATGGGCCACAGCTTGCAAGGAAAAGTAGGCCAGTGAATCTGCCTGGCAAACAAAACCTGACATCACCATTTTAAGGGGGAGGGTAGAGGCTAACAACCCAACTTGAAAAGCCGAATGTGTGTTCTCATTTCTCTTCAAAAGGGAAAAGGCAATAATATAGAGCAGCAGTTTGTTTACAAGCCTGCTTATCCTCAATAATCCCCTCCTCTGGTGAATCCTCAGGGCAGCTGGCACATACTGGCTGAACTGGAATAGCGATCCAATATTTCTGATTGTAACCTGCCATTCAATTTCTTTGAATTTCTGCTCAGACAAGCAGAGGCATTGACAGCAAGCAGTTAAAATGGGTCATTTGTATTGTCTGCTGTCTAATTACATGAACAGAAGTTCCTCAAACATTTTTGGACAGTGTCTGACTTTAGTGCAATGCCATTAATGATGTTCCGTCAGCTATCTTGCCTTTTTGTGGTAATTGTCTTGATTTTTCCTAAAATATTTTTTATATTCCTCGTGCCCGTCATTACTATATGCCGTTCCTCTTGACTAAAGTATGCTTTATGAGATCATTTCATTTTGTGTGGAAGGAGTCAAATGATGCACAAATGTCCTTTCATAGAAATATCCACAGAGCCTGAACAATAAAAACTGGAGCAACAAAGTCAAGTTGATAACTAATACTGGATAAATGTACTCATGCAAGGAAAACTCACTAGGCCGTACATTAGCAGAATCTGAGTATTTAGTGACTTCTGACCTCTAAGGAGAAAAGAGGGCTGTTTCTCATTTCTCACATTTTACATCCAAGCAACCGAAGCTCAGCCTTGTTGAGACGTTTGATTGTATTTGTCATCATGGGGTGACCGAGGTAGTGATGACTCAGGCAGGAGTTGGTTCTTTCCTCTGGTTGTATAACTGTACTTGCTCCCATGTTTCTTTGTTCGATAACAAAGTCATGAATGGGACTCACACTGTGTCTCGACGAATGTCACAGATTGGGTATCTGTCCTAGCAGATGTTGTGGTAGTTTAGATGTAAAGTAGTTCCACATTCCAGATGAAGAGATCTGCAGTATCTATCTGGCTCTTCTCTACCATTTTCTCTGCTGACTAATCAAACTGATAATAAGCAAACGTTCAATCAAATTTTACTCTGTGGTATACTGCCTAATTCTACTATGAGTGCGCTAGTATTACATAACCTGGAAAATGTCATGTCGTGTTTTCTTTTTGTCAATATCCTGCTGCCTCAGGATAGAAATGAAGCAACACTGCCTGACCCCATCTCATTTTAAAATCAGAACTCCTGATGGACACAGCCGCTCAAGCAACGTGGACTTGAGGTGTGAAAGTGAAAACCATGACAGCCGGCCATCAAGCAGTGATATCTGTGATATATTTGATATATTTATTTGGAATCTTCATGGGCAGTAAAAGAATATATCAATTACAAACACTTCTAGTTCTGTCACATGACTTCACTTACTGATTTATCTTATTTCAAACAGGGTGAAATAAAATAAATGTGGGTTGCTTAAACCTACATTTAAGAAACAATGAATAAATCAGCTTGGATGATATTACACATTAATTAAACTTGTCCAAGCAAAGGAATAATATGCTGAGAAACTGATGTCATACGTGACGTTCAATGATGACTCAATTGCAGACTTTATCACTCATTAAAATGATCTTTGAATAAACATCAGCACAGGACCAGTAGTTCCTGGAAGTATGACACAAACTCCTCCATGCTAATCTTTCATCCAGGTAATCCTTAAATTTATGAATGCCTCAAACAAGCACTCCACACTAGTTTAGGCCATTATTATAAACATGTTTGTCTTCCTGCAATATACGGATCCTGCTTTGAAAAAAAACAGCTCCGTGACGCACATAAGCTTTTTAAAATTTACACAGGAGCCATTTCTCTCTCAGGTACAGGAACAGACACACCTCTATTTGAAAGCTAGCCTGCAGCACAGAGCAGGCCAAGTTACCAGAAATAAAGAAAGGCTGTTTCTCCTCTAGCTGTGTTCAACCCACACGACTGCAGCTCACTGAGGATCGACACATTTTAATGCAGAATCAAAACCTCACAGTCAGGTATGAGCAAAAAACCTGGTCCAATCATTGTTCCACAGGGAACTTTGTTAAGAGCAATGTGTATACAGGACTCTAGTTTCAAAACGATGTCTGTACTACTTCATTAAAGCTCTATGACTTGAAGTCATTACACTAGATCTGAATTTTTTCATGTTGGAGTGAGAACAAAGAGCATTTTTTTTTCAACCACTCACCCCAATAAGTGATGAAAACAGTCAGATCAGAAACCACATGTCTTTTTATACGTATGTATGCACCGAGTACCATCATCAACAGCAACAGAAGACAGATGACCTCAATAATGCAGATTGTTAGCTGCTCACAATCTGCTCCGAAACAGCTGACCAAGTGTCATTTACATTGATCAGAAGTGCACTCATTTTGACAACAACCAAATTGAGTGCAGTTTCTGGGCAAAAACCACAGGAGATAGGTTATAGTTGTAGTACAGGTGTGTTAACATCAGACTAGAGATGTCCATTCCTTGGAGAATCAGATCACTTGTGATAATTGTAAATATGAAATGTTGAAATAACAAAATTTGATGTGAGAAAAAAAATTACTTATTAAAGGCATGTAATGTGAGCATAGTTAAAAAGAACAGTGGAAATAATTCTGAATATTTCATATTGCTTGACTAAATGAAAACTTGCATGAAACTATATTTTCCAAAAAGTGAAAAGGGCACCAACACAAAGCCATCCACAGCATGGCAACGGGAGTGAAGATGAGACACTGAAGTGTCGGAGTTTCGCAGTCAGACAGGGAGACAAAAGGTTTAAGAAGGGGAAATCAGTAACAGTGATCCTGGACAAAGGGACCGAAAGACGCAGCCATGTGATATAATGTCATTTGAAAGGCAAAGCCACTTTGCCAGCGTGGGTTAGCGGCATGGGTGGGTGTGGGTACAATAATACACATTCTTGGCGTTCGTGCATCAGCGGGCACAGTGGGAGAACAAAAACTCACCAAACATTCACATCAGTAGACAGCAAGCCCCAATGGGATGTGGAATAAAACACAGGAAACTGACATGCATTGATATGTCGATGCTTACATTAGACTCAGACAGCGGCACCTACATCTGAAGCAACTACCCTGACGTGTTCTACCCATTTAATTCCATGACAAATTTTGACTTCCTAAAAAAGACTTTGGGCTTTTGCATTCATTGGGCAAGTAGAGAAAGTAAATATGATGGTACTGGTATGTCTTCATGTTGCAAGATTGAGGAAAAGCATGTCAGCATGACTTCAAGTACACAATGTTCTTTTATGAGTCATGTGTGCATTCTGCATGTTACCCCACCCCCACAATACATGTGGGCGCACACATACGCCTGCACACATTAGCAGCATACAACACTAAATGTTCAACAAAGTGAATGACAGAAATGGACCACAACATGCAGTATAAGCAAAACCAGTCAGTAGCTGGAGAAGGTAAACAGTAACAAGCACAGCAAGAGAGGGGGAAGGGGAGCAGGAGAAACCAGAGTTTGTTCAAGAGAGAAAAAAGCTTTTCTCAAGGAGCGTGGGGAAAAGGCAAACCAACTCCTGACACAGTCAACTATCAAAAACATTCAATACATAATGCATTCTCATTACATGTTCATGAATCCACAAGTTCTAACATAAACGCACGAAAAACAAATCAAACCGTATTCTCATGTGCCAAATACTCAAATCAACTTTTCCCTTTCACATACTTTTTTCTCACACAAACAAACAATACTGTAATTCTGTCCTGATGGTCCACCTTTTATACCTTACAATCTCCAACCTCACGAAACTATCCACCAAGTAAACATGACATTTTCCCTTTTAACCACTACCAGAGCTTGAGGCTGCTGGCTTGCATTCAGCTTCACTGCAGACCAACTACTGGCAGAAAAAGTTCAAGGATCCTACAAAAAACATTCCTGCTGCCAGAATGTAAAGAGTGTCAAAAAGTAGTTCTGTGGGTTCACTGAAGATAGTTACGGACAGTAAGGATGAAATGTTGTGAAGTTTAAACTTTATAAAAGGGCTAAGGTTAGTTATAATACAAACCTATCATGCAATTATCAAATAAAGATGATGGGTGGCTAGTTAATGATGTTTACCTTGATGCATTTGAAATTATCCACCTGAGGTATTCAAGAAGACAGAAGCCATTTCAGTCCTTTTATACAAGGCAAAAAACAAAGCACGAGAGGGAACCTGATTAGAGTCAGAGCTCTCTTCGTCTCATTACTCAAAAATACTGGCTAATCCTAATCAGTTATTTCCACACTTAGCCAATTCTACAGGAGGTGCAGCCACAGCAAAGTACAAATGAATACAAGATGTGTATGAATGACTTCTCTGAAAAAGAAAGCTCCAATGCCTCAGTATAGAATTCAAGATACTGAAAAATAAATCACTATGTACACTTATGAAATTGTACATAAATAAATGTATGTAATGATTACCAAATTTTTTAATGGCCTTAACCGAGCCCTGTGACACGCTGGCAATGCATCCGGAGTGTAATTGCAATGAATTTCTACTGCAATTTGGACTTCATCATAGCCTGCTACAACAGGAAGATGGAGCCTCTTGTCTCCAACTGAGGCAAGAAAATGTTTTATTACTAAACAGATGTACGAGGTGCCATACACCCACTGGCATTGATACTGATTTACACCTCAGTGCTTTAGTCAGAGCAATGGAAACATACATCTCATATTATTTATTTACAAGTTATTTTAAATCTGCCAGCCAATTCTACAATGTCAGCAGTGAAATCAATGAATACTTAACGTAGAATAGACAGTGACACAATGACAGGTGTCCATATAAAAGCTATAAAAAACACACACAGTTATTCAGTTATTTCATACAACATATATAATAATCAGACAACAGCCTGAGGCCAGCAAATGTTTAGCATTGCTCCTCGATAAATTTCTTTGATTGTTCTCTTGATCCATTAATCAACTGACTAAACATTTCAGTCATGTCATGTCATTTATGGAAGGTTAATATTTGGTGTTCAAAAAGCAGAACAAATTTGGCAGAATTTTAAATATGACTGAGTTATTGAAGAATGTCATCAACTGTTTCAAACATTTGAAAAATGTTTAAAATTATAGATTAACGTGACAGCTACCCATAAACCAGTTGACGAGTTTTAGCTCGATAAATAACTCATTTGGAACGTCTTCTTTTGTATTGCTAAGACTGGTTAGACTTGATCACCTGTGACTCACCATGAATGATGGCTAACATGCTGCTAAAACAGGTGAATAATACACCAGAGGTATTCCATTCTCTGATTCAAAGTATTCCTTAAAGTTTCAACCACAAAGCATTCGTAAGGCCCAGAGACCAATCAGAAGAGGACACAACCAGAGCACTGCAAACAACAAAGGAGTCATCCAATGAGGGCAGAGCAAAGGGTAAGAAAAAATACACGTGTCAGGACACACATGCTGTAAATCACGGAAGAAACACCAGTCCATGAAAGTAATACCAAGACAGCTGGATGTTAAGTAATGTGGAGGTGATGAGCTCCCATGAATGGCAGGAGTAATGCAACAGAGTCTAGCTTTATTACCTTCCATTTTACCTTCAAAATCCATCCTCCCTCCCTTTTCAGGACTGGATTGACCAAATAAAAAACCCACACAGAGGCTTCTCTGTTTCTCTTGTCATTTAGCCTCAGTGCAGTGTACAGCTGAGCTGAGCGTCTGCTGCTAAGAAATACAAGAAGTCTGATCATGACAACAAGTTCTCCAGCCACTGATGCACAAAGGCAACACAAAGAGGATCCAGTTGTGCAACAACTCTCTGGAAAAGGGAACTTTAACAATGTGGGCAGGATACAGCTATTTTCAGGACAGGGATTTCTGGCTACACACTGGCTTCTCTCTGTATGGTGGTCACGTTTCATTTTAACAAGCTAGAGGGGAGAGTCTCCAGAAAAAGCAGCAGACAGTGAAGAGCAAAAATTCAAGTCTGCATTTTTTTTGATGTTCAGCACACTTTTAGCATACTTCAAAGTCCAGTTCGATTAGCTTGCCCACTCATTGCGAGATTGTTTTTTTCTTTGACAAGATCTTTTGCAGCGAAATCCTGAACAAATAAAATCCACATAGTCCTGTTTGTCCTACAGAAGATCTAGGAAAGGAAACATGTTGCTGATGCAAAGGCCTGTGATGTCCTCTTATTGGGCTTGTGTCAAAATGTAAAGCACAAACAATTCTGGGTGTTATAAAGAGGAACAACAAAATATACATTAAAACACTCCATGAAGTAATTTATATGGCTTCAAAGCAATTATATGCATAAAATATGAGTCACCACCACAACATCTAAATTACTTAATTACCATGTGAGAATGCAGCATTGTGAGCAATTATCCAATGGATTATTGGAGAATAGTGCAATGAAATGGAAGACAATGTAAAACCTCGCTGATCAGATGGCTTCAGTATTATCTCTTGGTAATCATGTTGCATGATAATCTCTAATGGCTGTGAATCTAGCATGCCTATGGCACAGGGACAAAATTGGGTGATGAAACATGCAATCATTTTTCTTGCATGTTCAACTGAAAAAATGCAAAAATTTCCGAGACACATGTTTCCACCTGTTTGAGATAAAATAGAAAAATAAACTTCCTCATTTTTTAAAGTGCCACAAGAGTTTGGTTAGTACAGAAGATGGCTGACTGATCACACTCAACCAACATTTAAGCACTGAAATTATCCCCTAAACAGGGAGGAAAATAGATGTGAGTGTGTGGTAAACTATCATGACTGACAATCAGCTTAGCAGGAGATGAGCACCTTCATGCTAATACTGGCACGTAGACAGTCAAATAGCTCAAGCAAGCAAGAGTGTAAATACAGTGAACTTTCTGTTGATGAATGAATAGTCAGCATGATACACTCAGAATACATTTGCTGTGCCCGGCCGAGCACTGCAGACTTTGGAGATCTCTGAGCTGAGCAACAAAAGACTCATACCAAGACAAGGAAGACTTGACTACATGAAACAAAATTACTCAAAATGCCTCAATCAGCAACCTGATGGAGAATGAACCTTCACAGTTTTCATCACTGTTCATATGGAGCCCTACAGCATCTCTGTAAACCATTAGATTAATACATGGACTGCAGTCATCTCCCTTCCCACTAGGATGTGTGAACGTTGGCACAGAGGAGTGAGATGTTGACAGCAGTACACTAAAAAGGGTTTGCATTGGTAATGAAGTCTGTGCGTGTGGTTGCATGGTCATTCGTTTTTGAGAGGCGAAAATGGCACACAAATAACACCTCTAGGGCAAGATTAATTAAATTTAATTGTGACAATGGAAAATAGCCTCATTCATTATTACGTCTGAATTCTGCATTACATTTCACCTTTCTTGAATTGAAATGACTGAGGAAAAAATATGTTGATTCTTCATTTCTGTTCTACCTTATCTCATTTTCATGTTCTACTATTTACTTTTTTAATATTTACCTCTTTATTTCTTTGTTTCTAATGTACAGGGATAGATATTACTGTTCCTCGGTAAAACAGGTTTACAAAAAGAAGCCTAAAATAATGTTTTAAATAGAATATTCCATTTCAGTCTGACCAAGTGATAAGGAATAGTCAGACTTATTTTTACCAAATTGCATTACTTTTAGAAAGCAGCACCACTGTGGAAGGACTTCACCAGACTGAATAGTTTTATAAATTGATGAGGGTTTTACATAAAGCTCATGCTTTTTATTCTAAAAAAATTTATTTTTTAAAATGTGTTTCAAATACATTGAGGAAACAGTGAGAGAAGACAAGTCAGTCTCAGCATCACTAGTGTCAGACGACTAAATAATGATCAATAATGATCAAGAACCTCACACATGAATTAATTGACAATCAGTCTTTCCACTATTGAATCATTTCTGACTCAATCCAGCAAAACAGGTGTTGGTGTCATTTACTGGAATTTCTAACAGTTCACTGCTCCTACATCACCAACTTGTGCGATGTTGATCGGTTTGCTAATTTGGAACTTTGTCATCAACACGAATGCAATTACACTTAAAATCAATAACCTCACATTGCTTTTACCTTTACACAGATTGTAAACTTTCGCTCCTAAAGTTTTGAATTTATCTCATACATCCTGTGATGCAGTACACGTGTACCTATTGCTCAATCAAGTTATTTCTAAGCACCTCTTTATCAAGGAAACCATGGTTTTCATTTAATGAAAGTGAACTGTTGGGTGAGAGAAAATCAGAACTACATCGACATAAATGTTGACCAAAAACAATAAACTGAACGCTGGACTCTTTTAAAAGGCATCCGTTTTTATATGTTATTAACCGTCAGTTAGTTAGACCAAGTTCTCCCTAAAATAAATACATAAATAAATAAAATGAAAATATACATTATCAAAGAGTTATGACTAGTATTGATTAAGCAATGATGGGGTCGTACTTTCCAGTTTGACGGAACGTCACAGCACTACTTCCATGACTAGCTGATGTTAGCGGTGTAGGAGGAGTCCCGTCACTGAACATTATTAACGGATACTATAAAGCAAGATATAGAACAAAGCAATTATCACACACGTGGGAGTAATTATTTAACTTGGTCCATCTATTGCCAAGACTGCTAATTCTTTGACGTGTCACGAATCTTGTGAATGGAGATGGAGATGTCGGGCTAGCTTACCAGCACAGGAGAGCTACAATGAGGCACACCAACAAAACGCGCAGCCTCTTCATTATCTTCCCGCGGGGACCAACATCCTCGCTCTTAGGATCTTAACAGACGTCTCGCGGCTACAAAATACACCAGAAAATTATTAATTTGTTGGTTGGGGTCCTCTGTAGATTATTAATGAACAGACGGCTATCTTCTGTGCCTATAAACTACAATTGCAATATACTAATTTTTCATTGAGCAGCTCACTTATCCGCTTCCCTTTCAGCTTTAATAGCAACTGCAGATGACTGGTGGCTGACTCTGGGTAAGCTCCACCTCTACTTTACATGTGGCCAATCAGATTAAATCTCTTTATAAAGGGACCAATCATGTGATATATAACAAATTCTAAAGCCAACACCCTCTACTTAAAGGCAGTTGATCTTGATGCGTCACCTAGCTTCGAAGAGCAAAATCGAAAAGCAATAGAATGTTGAAGTTATTCCATAACATGTCAAACGGCTCAGTGTAAATGGAAGTGTATGCTTTTGTAAAGGTGAGCATGTTGAAAATCAAATCACTTCATGAAGTCGTTGGTGGCTTCTGCAAGGATGTGAACATAGTGTACATTTGTCTTCATATGAACGTTATGTAAGGAAAACATTAAATCCTAAACATGTTAAGAGATAGGTATTTATTCAAAAGCATTTATTCGTCCAGTTAAATTTTGTCAAGTTTATGTGACAAACATTTTTGGAATGACTCTGAATATTAATAAGAACAAGAAAAAGAATATTTGAGGTTCATTTTGGAATACACGTTTTTTTAATTTCCTCCCAACCGAAAAAAAAAAAATCTTAAACGTGTATACATGGGCTACGTCAACCTTTGTTACGTAATCAGAAGGAATTTTATCTGACACAACCCGGTTACCTGTTTCCGGCACGGAAGAAGAAAAACTACAAATCCCAGAACATGATTCCAATAGTGCCTTAGAAATGAGCCTGTACTTTTTAGTGTAACCAATTTTTATTGAATGATGAATAAACCACAGAGCGGTCTAAATTTATCAGATTAAAGTGTATCAAAGAGGTGTTTTTTTTAAACTAACTGAATAAATAATGCGCAATTATTTTAAACAGGCGGGGTCCTCAACTTCCGACAGCACTGTGAACATTTCAACAGAAGAGAAGTTTCAGACAACATACAACCTTGCTGCTGTCGCGGCAGATTCGTTAGCCACGTTCACACTGTTTTGGTTCTTGTGGACTTTCGAACCCACAGCTCGACTATGCAGGTGGTCCGGGCACTGACGTGTATCCTAGCCGTGTTTGCTGCTCTCGTCTCGGACACATTTGTGGTCCTAGCTGCCTTCTCTCAGTCCATGGATAGCGACTTTACTTTCACTCTACCCGCTGGGCGCAAGGAGTGTTTCTTCCAGACCATGAAGAAGGATGCCTCTCTGGAAATTGAATATCAGGTTATAAATACTCCCGTGATATAATCCAGTACAAAATTGTGAAACATGAATGCAAATCAGTTTTTTTTATCTTGATCTTTATCTTTCTGGAGACATCCGGTTCATCAGTAAGTGAAGCGGAACTCAATATTGACACATTAGTCATGTATTTAATGACTCCGATTCGAATTTCATGCCATAAAGAGTTAACAAATCTTAAAATGTGTTTTTAAAATATATAGTCTCTCCATAAATCAGATGATATTTAACAAGGAGAGGAATAGTGTTTTTTGTAATGGATGGTCAAAATGTGAAGAACCCAGTGAAATGTCGGTTTTTTGGGGGGGTTTTTTGAAAAATTGAACAAGTTTCACAATTAAAAATATATTGTTCAACTGTAATGCGTTCAGAAATGAGATTGGGACAATCAAATGAGATTGATTGTGCGTTGTATCAACATTGTTGTCAATGTTGTCTGCATGATATAATTCTCATCTAGAGAAAATACACTGAAAATAAACCACATTTGAACAGTCAATGAGAAAAGATGCAGATGCCTTTCTAGTGATAATCAGAATACTGTATGTGGTAAATCCAATTGAAAACTACACAAAACAATATATTTGGCATGTCTTCTTTTTTATCTTATCAATTTTTTCACGTGGAACAATTAACACAGAAGATAGTTTTCCGCTGTAGATGTACAGTACATGCAAATTAAAAGCCACACATCAGCAAGAGCTGGCTGACGTTGGGCTACGATTGTTTGAGATGAATTTGATTTAATTCTTCTTGAGATAAAGTCTTAAATTGTTTATGAAGGGGGGGGGGGGCATCACAATCATATTTGTGAAGGCAACATTCATTCTGAAAGGTACCCACAGAGTTTGGAACAGATGCTGCCATCCACGTGATGTCTTTCAGGGACCTCCCTGCTTATTTACAGCAAACACATTCTGCTGTTTTGTAACGGCATCACTTTAGAGTAAATAGTTTCCAGTTACTACACTGTCTTGGATGGAATCGAGACCTGCCCACTGTTAAAGATACAGTATGTGGTGCATTATAAAACACTTAATACATTAAAACTTCAGACAGTTTATCAATTTGGTCACACGTCAAAAAAAAATTCAACAGCTACTGTTATGTTGAGGTTCATCACATCTAATGAGGAATGAGGGAGACGTGGAAGAAAAAATACAGTATTTCTCAAAATGAATGCATGTTTTACATTGATATCGAGATGTTGTGCCGGTAAACCCCCTGTAGAAAGTATTATTGTGTCTTCTTTTACTATTGTTCTCTCAACTATTTGCAGGTATTAGATGGAGCCGGCCTTGATGTAGATTTTGAAATCTCCTCTCCTTCTGGAGCATTGCTGTATCATGATTACCGCAAGTCAGACGGCGTGCACACGTATGTTATGAATGTGATTCGGACACCTACCTGTGCATTACTGAGACAAGCTCTTAGTCACTGTGATTGTTTTTCTGCAGTGTTGAAACTGAGGATGGAGACTACATGTTCTGCTTCGATAACACATTCAGTAAAGTCTCAGAGAAGATCATCTTCTTTGAGTTGATCTTGGACAATATGGATCCAGATGAAGATCCAGATGACTGGAAAGAGTATGTCCATGGAACCGACATGCTGGACATGAAGCTGGAAGACATCATGGTGAGTCTGCTGCAGTCTACATGGTGTATTATTTAGGAAAATGTATTAATATTCATACAGTGGCTTTTATTAAAAAAATTGAAATTGTGAGGGAATTTTGGAGCATTTTTTAAGTAAAGTGTTAAAATATATTCAAAGTGCTTTTTATTCTCATTTGTCTGCCATGGAGATAATTGTCATTAAGCCTCCTATGCTCGCAGGATGACGAGGGGGTGGGAGTGGGGTGCAAGGTGACCCCACAGGCTCTCCCCAAAATAGCATGCAAATCCTCCACAAGAAGGGTCTTTCCATTGTGGGGCTGTAGTCGCTCAGAGCTGTGCTGTCCAGCCATGCTGGCAGACTGTGAGCATTTTCCATTTCACAAAATAAAAGGATTTCTTTTTACTGGGAGAGTTAAATGACTAAAACAGTGTGTTTGTTTGATTAACGAGCGTTCGAGGCTCGTGACCGAAACCTCCAGGAGAGTAATATTGACAGGGTGAACTTGTGGTCAGTGGTAAATCTTGTTGTCATGATGGTGGTGTCGGGGCTCCAGGTGTAAAGCACTGTCAATGAAGCACTTAAGACGTAATGTCAAATAAATTTAATTCGCCACTTCTTTCGCACAATAAAGTCACTCTGCTGGTTTCTCAGTGGAATGCAACTCCAGCAGGAAGTTCTTACAGTGAAACGGGAAGAAAACTTCTTCTGGTGCATCATTTTAGGTAGTTCATCAAGGAGAGCAGCTAAGACGAGTTTGTTCTAGTTTCTTTCTTATGAATTGTGTTTTATTCAGAGACATCTAGTGGCAGAAGTTGAAAAACGCTGTTAATTATAGCTTTAATACCATCTAATCTTTGAACTTCATGGTTCACTTTGAGGTCACACAAGGATGGAGGCCGAGCACATAAAAACAGGCTGGGGCCGAAGGGGAAACCCTAATGAAGTCACAAGGAGAGTTTCTCAAGAACAGGCAATGTCATAAACGCCTACCAATCGGCTGAGGTCCTCCAATTGTTTCAACTCCCACTCAATGGCCTGTGCTCCGGCCTTTCACCCGAAATGGCCTTAAGTTATTGTCAGACGTCACATGGACCTTAATAAGAAAGACAGGAAATGCATCTTCCAGCTGTGCAGGAAGATTTTTCTCCTTTGCTAGGTGAGACCTAGTGGGTTTATTTTTTAATTTTAGTTGTTTTTTTTTTAATTTAGTATTCTTCAATAATCCCCCAAGGGAAATTAGAAGCTCTAGCACTCATTTAGTGATCACAAACATGCATATACAGTATATATATATAATGTCCCTCTCACCCTTGCAGGGTGGTATCTGTGTGTCATCCTCAAGCTCGGCTCCTCTACCAGAGGCCTGGGAGTCTGAGGGTTCTGTCAGTATCTTAGCTGTTCCTAGGACTGCGCTCTTCTGGACTGAGGCTTCAGATGTTGTTCCAGGAATCTGCTGGAGCCACTCTTCCAGTTTGGGGGTCACTGCCCCAAGTGCTCCTACTACCACGGGGACCACATTAACCTTGACCTTCCACATCTGTTCCAGCTGTTCTTTCAACCCTTGATACTTCTCAATCTTTTCGTGTTCCTTCTTCCTGATGTTGGCGTCAGCTGGAATCGCCACATCTATCACCACTGCTCTCTTCTGCTCTTTGTCCACCACCACTATGTCCGGTTTGTTAGCTAGCAGCTGTTTGTCAGTGTGGAAGCTGAAGTCCCACAGGATCTTAGCCTTGTCGTTCTCAACCACCTTTGGTGGTATGTCCCATTGGGATTTGGGTACTTCTAGTCCATACTGGGTACAGATGTTCCTATACACTATCACGGCTACTTGGTTGTGCCTTTCCATGTATGCTGAGTTGGCGAGCATCTTGCACCCCGCTACCACATGCTGGACCGACTCTGGGGCTTCTTTACATAGCCTGCACCTTGGGTCAGATCTAGTGTGGTAGATATTGGCCTCTATTGCTCTTGTACTTAGGGCCTGTTCTTGTGCTGCCATGATCAGTGCCTCTGTGCTGTCTGTCAGTCCAGCTTTATTCAGCCATTGGTAAGTCTTCTTGATATCAGCCACTTCCTCTATCTGACGGTGGTACATGCCGTGTAGGGGCTTGTCCCTCCATGTTGTCTCCTCCTCCTCCTCTTCCTCCTCAGGTTTCTGCTGTCTAAGGCATTCACTGAGCAGTTCATCTGTTGGGGCCATCTTCCTGATGTACTCTTGGATTTTCGATGTCTCATCCTGGTCTCATCCTGGACATTATATATATATATATATATATATATATATATATATATATATATATATATATATATATATATATATATATATATATATTAGTGTGTACGGGCCCTGTAACACACACACACAAGGGGTCTGCAGGCATGAAGTGGGGGGGTGGTGGAGTGGCGAGCACCTCCTTCGTGGTTCGCTCTTAATGAGTAACTTGTAAGGGGATGTCGCCTTGTTCAAGGGCACCTCGGCAGTGCTCGCTTCTGAGTGTTGGAGGACACTTCCCACTGTCAGCTCACACTCCAAAATGAGTGGGCAGGAGTGGGAATCGAACCACAGATCTTGGATCATTTGTACAACCTGCTCTACCGCTGAGCCACTGCTGCTCCTACACCGTGGTGGTGCATTTAGTTAGTTTAGTGTCAGACGGAATGTGCAGGCCAGGGATGGAAAAGTGCACCAGTATGTTTGTGCATCTGCTTGATTAGTTCGTCTTGTATGGAATTAAAGACCTAAATTCTTCCTTACTAACTTAAACAATTATGTTTCATTCAAGAGGAAACACCTACATAACACAGGCTCTGATGCACTGTTGTGAAGTGGCGAACATTCATCGCCCTGAAACTCCTGGTCATGTTGCCCTGGATATTTCATTCTCACAGGTGTAATTTTCCCTCCAATGTTTGTGCCACTTGAAAGGTGTGGGTTAGTTTAACAGGTTATTGGTCATTTGGGTTTCATTGATAAAGCCGTCCAGGTTCTGGAGATTGTGTTTTCAGGCCCAAAACAACCCACATAAACCACTCAGGTGTAACATGTGCAAAAATAATCAAAAATCCTACCCTTCATTATTTTTTTTTTTTTTTTTTGCTGCCATTTTATGAATGTCGAAAAGGTTTTCTCAAATTTTGCGAAAAGAACTTGTGTAATTCATAGCTCTGATTCCTTGACAACTTGGCCGCTTATTGTCTCCTGCAGGATACCATCAACAGTGTGAAGAGTCGACTCGGCAAAAGTGTACAGATCCAGACGCTACTGCGAGCGTTCGAGGCTCGTGACCGAAACCTCCAGGAGAGTAATAATGACAGGGTGAACTTTTGGTCAGTGGTAAATCTTGTTGTCATGATGGTGGTGTCGGGGCTCCAGGTCTATCTTGTCCGCTCACTGTTTGAAGATAAAAGGAAAATGCGTACATAACACCAGCCCAGACGGAGCGACAGCGATGGAGGAACCAGCCCACATCCACACAGATACTCATGGGATTTTCAACAGCAGATCTCCTGCTTTGTGACTGTTTACACAAAGTGTGCCATACAGTACACATACACACATGCATACACACACACACACACACACATGCATCTAGACATTTTTACCTTTTCTCTTTTTTCCTACTTCCATCATGTTCTGGATGGCAGTCAGTGCTGTGGTCTTCAGTCCACTGGAGCTTGATGGACAATGGGAGTCCCTGGTTTGGAACAGGAGTGAAAACCTGTTATCCCATCTCTTTTTAAAACAAACATTTTGTTTAGTCGTCTTCCTTAGCTGCTGTAAATCTTTAACAGAAGATATATAACACACTTAATTCTAGTTAAAATGTGATTATTGTTTTTACAAGGCTGGAAGCTACCAGACCGACTGCCAATTGAAAAAACTTCCTGTCCTGTTTGGACATATTTTAATGATGTGGTGTCTGAGGAATCTAATGTATGTGTGCAAACCACACTGTTATGTCTTCCTCGTGTCTTCTGATGCCTTAGCAGTTAGTGTGAAGCTGCCAGCCTTGTTCCAGACTGTGAGGCCTTTCAACAGTTCTTCCCTTGCCTTGATCGTTGTGTTTGCATTAATTCAGTGCCACTGTTCTGTTTCAAGCCATTACTAAAGAGTCAGTCATTCAAAAGGAGTGCGTTGTAGAAGGACACAAAACATGCCATCCGACTGTCTTGTGAACTCAATGGCAGCCAGCTCTGCCTCAGAGCGACTGGCAGGTGTCTACTTGCAGACACCTACTGTGTGAAGACGCAGAGCCTGGTGACAGAAGTCTATTTCTATCGCACTGACACCTGGAAGGTCATCACCACCACTACAAGGGTGCACTGCTCACTGCCTCAGCCACATCAGCAGTCTTTTCAAATGTTTGTATGTGTGTACTTTGTACTTTGTTTGGTCTTCAAATTTTAGCCACCATTCAAAACTAACATTGGATCTTTGCACTATGTCTTTGATGCCACAGAACGTTTTGTCTAATTTTGAGCATGAGTTAACATTGTTGAGCCCAAGGTATTTTCTATTACATCTTTTAAGGAGGGGCTGTTGTTCCCAAATATTGCTTAAATATTTTCTTGTAGCTTTTGATGGATTGCAGAGGTATTGTTATTTTTCTGCCCCGCCCCAAAAGGTTTAGAGTGTGCACTGATACCTAAATGAAGTAGCATTGCTCAGGAGTGGTGTGTGGCTTTTCATTATTGTTACTGACAGAATACCCAATTGTCATTAAACATGGTTATTCCCTAATTTAGCTTGAAGCGCCTTGTGACATTTCTCTAAATATTCCCGGCTCAGGATCACAGACTGACATCACGTTTTCATCATTGAGGAGCTTTTTATTAGACATTCTGTAATGACAAGCTTCGAGACCTCTGTGAGTGTAGACAATAGTTATTAGCTTGTCAGTTGAGGTTCTTACCGCCATTCTTTATTCTTCTGTCTACTGCTACTGTCACTGCTGTGTTCAATGTTAACCTCAAAGTTGAGATTCTCTCATACAATGATAATGTCAAAACAATTTTAGTTAATTTAAACTGGTTTAAGATTCTATGAAATAAAGACTACAAATATTTCGAAGGCATGTCCAAGTTCCTGAGTAAGAGATTAACCGTCTGTTTCAGTATTTGACTACTGTGATGGATCACTGAGAAAAGGGAGGTATGATGCAATGTGATATTTATTCAACTAATGTTCTGTTTTTCCTGAAATCTGGTCTTAAATATTTGCTGAGCAGAAATTCGAGGCCTAGATCATTTAGGTGCTGAACTGAGTCATCTAGTTTTTAGACTCAGCAGATTCAGCTTGGGTGAACTAAAAAGAAAGGAACTGATCGTTGTTATTATTCATCCTCTCACCCAAGATTGAATCATTACATTTTTGGGAATATCAGACAGCTGATGTGATTCCTCTGGAAATGTTATGAAGGCATATTTCCGTACTCAGACAGTTTAGCCTGGTTTGGTAAAAAAAATAAAATAAAAAATCAAGGTACAGTAATTTTTTACTATTCCAGCCAGTGTAGATCTCAGGAGCTGTAGAAATGCAGCGGACATTCGAACTGCTGGTCGGTGTTGATGATTGACTTTTCCAGCTTCTACCAGCAGGCGGCGCTGTGACCTCAAAATCCCTTCACTTCCGGGGTCAAGACATGACCAGTCGGTAACGTCGCTTATAATCACGTCTCAGGTAGGTGAAAACGCATTTTTCTTTTTTGTTTTGAGGGGGGGGTTTTTTTGACACGCCGAGAACATTTTAAAGTGAACTGATAGGTATGGATGCAAGATGTGTATTTTTTTTTCTTTTTGTTGTCGCGTCAAATCCGGAACTAACAGGAATTCATTTATAATCAGCGGCGCTGATCAACTGAATAAAGACGGATTTTTCCACCTGACAGCAAACAACACGACACACACGTCAGAGATGTAATATCAAGTTTTATCACCTGGTTTGATGCGCCGTAAAAATCCCTCAACACAATTTAATAATGTTCAGCGTATAAATACAGAATCGCCACGATGAATAGATTGGCTGTAGCTGTAAACACAAACTGAATTCTATCGAAATGAACTATCACGGCCCCTCTTATTGACACACTGATGGGGGGGAAAAAATGTGATATCTGTAAAACTTAATGTTGTGGGTTGTTCTAAATTTTATTTTTCACATGGAACATCAAGGAGTGGATTGTAGTTCTTGCTGATGAATGTGTGTGTGTGTGTTCAGGGTGATGGGGCCAGACTGTGCTCCAGGTCCAGCTGCGCCCTGGAGGAAGGTTCTGTGGGAGCCCCAGCCTTATCCTGACAATTATGTGGACCAGCGGTTCCTGGAGGAGTTACGAAGGAACGAGGGCATCCGGCAGTACCGCTACTGGCCGGTGGTGAAGGAGGCTGGCTTTGTGGGACAGCAGCTGTCTTGTGTGGCCATTTTCATCACTGTCTGGCTCTACATGGAGCAGGTAATGCTCTAGAAAACCTGTGATCCTCAAGAGTACAGTATAAAATTCTTTGCATTCTATGGTTTGTTAATCGTCGTCTCTTTAGGGTCTGCTGTCCCCTGAGAGGCTGCTGTGGACCAGCCTTACCTGCGCCCTCCTGGGTTATGGACTCTATCAAGCTTTGACGTCTCAGTTTGAATCAGGCTGTGAGCTCCGGACCCGTCTGGCTGACTTACAGAGTGCCACTATTTTCCTTTCCTTCACGTTTGGCTTCTCACCGGTTCTAAAGACACTGACAGAGTCTGTGAGCACGGACACTGTATACGCCATGTCAGCCGTGATGCTCCTGGCCCACCTGGTGTCGTTCCCTTACGCCCACCCCTCACCACCCGGCAGCCTCTCCCTAAACGCAGCCCTGTTTGCATCAGTGTGTCTGGCATCCAGGTTGCCTGGCGCTCTGCACACCTTCGCCATGCTCAGCTGTGCTCTTCTGGTCTTCGCTCTGTGGCCCTGTCTGCTGCAGAAGTTGAGGGAGAACACTCCAAGACAGTTTACCGGGTTGTGTGTCGGGGTGTGTATTGGAGGGGTGGGTGGTTTGGGCTCCCAGTCACCAGGGGGAGCTCTACTCTTAGCCCTGACCTTGGGGAGCGTTACGTTGCTGTGTCCCCTGTTGCTCGTCAGGCTACAGAGGCACAAGGACAACATCCATGGACCCTGGGATGAGGCTCAGATTCACGAGGACCTCAGCCACTTCCTTCACTAGTAGATGGTGTGAAAAAAAGATAATTGCAAAGTGTAGGCCAAGTAAAAGTTTGAATCTGTAGTGCAGTATTGTTTGAGACAGTTTTACTTTGAATTTAAGTATTAAAATAAGGATTTCAAAGGCTTTGTGATTAAAAATGTTTCCTTTTATAAGAACTTGATTTTTATCTAAACTTTAGTGAATGTTGAAGAAAATTCACATCTAATTTAACTGTGAGCTACATAATCTGCTGATCACTTGGAAAGAGAAGATGAGTTGCTGCTGACTCCAAACAATCCGCCATGTTGCGTTCCCAGACACACTCTGTGTGTGTGTGTGTGTGTGTGTGTGTGTGTGTGTGTGTGTGTGTACGTGTGTGTGACATCATATTGGCCGATCAGATGAGTTGATGAAGAACACCTGTTGAAACTGTTTCACTGCCTTTCATGTTTTCAGCCCACAGAGAGCACCAGAGCAGCATTTTTCTACCAGGTCCGGTTTACTCTTGATTTAAGAGTAGTAGATATTTTAGCTCCAAGGTCACTCTCTTCAGTCTGAAAACGATGGAAAATGTCAGACCTTTGGTTTCTGTTCATTTTGTCAATACAGTAAAGAGGAACTTATTACGTCCCGTCTAATATGTGCTTTTAAAATGAAAATCTTAATGCTGCTACTGCTTGTGGTTCCATTGTGTGGCCTTCAGCTGAAATTCACTGTGTAAACATTGCAATATGTGTGACATCGGATTACGAGAATCTTTTTGCTGTGAAGCCCACACTCACAAGCCTGTTAAACACCTTTGTATCTCAGAAATTACTGATACAACACTGCCATTGGTTACAAAATTAATTGCATTTGTTTTGTGTGAGTTGAGATGCGATGAGATTTAATTTCTTCTCAAACCTTAAATTAAGAGAAAATAGGCTTCATGCTCAAAAATAAAACTGTTTATTTAAAAGTGGTACAAAATAGTGCATGTGCATTCTCCTTTAGCAGAATAATTCAAAATCGGTATTTTTATTTACACAAGGTCCAGACATATGAGAAAAGTGAGCACATTCCGGCCTTTATGAGGAACGATATGTACAAAACAGACTGAAGAATGGTTGACTTTAGCAGACGGCAGCCCCCAGAGCGGAGAAACCAGTCCAGCATAGTGCTTCAGCTGGATTAAACATCACAGCGGCTCTCCCTGGGTAGCAGTCAGCTGCAGCTGGAAGCATCACTGGGATAGATGGGAAATAGAGTTCTGAACAAAAAGCCAGCTATTTCACATTTTGGATGGCTGGAGGATGCCTCCTGGAGAGAGAAAAAGAGTTTTGCGAATAAAGATGAGGAAATAATGGTGATGGAGACAGCAGAGGTTTAAGAGTCTTGGTGGAGAACTTGAAAAATTGAATGTGTAAGTTTATACTAATCCAATCATGGGGTGCCATGAGGTTGGGTTCACAGCAGCTACTCAGCCACAAATTTCCATGCATTTTTAAAAAAAATACCTATGTCAATGTTTTCAGATTTGTCACATATTTCATGATTTATCCGAAAGTTTTGTAATGATTGGATGAATAATGGGAGAAAAAAAACTTCTAGAAGTTCCCTTGTTCTCAATGTTACTTATTATAGAGGAGAAGGAGCTTGAGTAAGAAAAAGAGGCATAAGGTTGGAAGGAAAGATTCAGGAAAGGAATATGGTGAGCGGGAAAGAACCTAAAGAACCATTGGAGAGCACAGAGGAAATGAGCCAGGGAGAAAAAGGAGAGAGGAGCCAAAAGTAGGGGAGGAACCAGTGAAAGATGAGAAGCGAAGAAATGTACAAGAAAAGAAGGGGGGGAAAAGGAAAAATAACAGTTATTGCAGGAAACCAGGGAAGGCAGTAAAGCAAACATTCACTATGAGAAAAGGAAGGGGGGGGGGGCATGAAGGACAGAAAGGAAGATGGATTGACAGAGGCTCCAGCCTGTTGTCTCTGGCTTCACCAGTGAGCTGCACAGAGTGAAGTTCTGTCTGCTGATGCTGATGGGAAATAGAACATAAGAAACACATTTTCCAGCAGACCCCCACCCATCTCAAATTTCAGCTACCTCCACCTCAGCGTCTCTGCAGTGTAAGGCTGCACTGTGCCTATGTGATTGTGTGTCCTATATGTATGTCAATGCATATACGACACACAATCACCAGTCAGACTACACGAGTCACCTTGGGACAGGTGGTGGTGCGCGTCTGGGTTGGTTTGTGTGAAGGCCCCCCCTGCTCAGGCGGGCAGTAGCTTTACTCTGAGACGACCCTCGAGGGACAGATGGTGCGTGGTTACACACCGACGTCTTGCCTACGGTCACTGAGTTTGCAGAGATGATCCGCCTGGGCGATAAAGAGAACAATAAGTGACGGGTTGTAGTACCCCACTTTGTCTTTTACGTGCATCTGAGCATCACTGGGGTAACCTGGAGGGCTCCACCCCGGAGGTGTCCACAGGTGGGGGCACCGGGGTGCTGCAGGTGGAAGTGGAGATTGTTCCGATGACAGCGAGGGCCTCAGTCAGGGCAGCGTGTTTGCGGAACACTTCCTCTCGGTGCTGCCGGTGCTCTGGTGACTCATCCATCAGTGCCGAGGATTCTCCCAGAGCGTAGAGCTGGGCCAGGAGCTCCGATTTAATGAACTCCTTCACCTACACAAAGAAATTACAAACAGCTGCCACAAGTCAAAACGGTAGAATATGTTCAGTGACACTTTACTCGGCCTTCTTATGGGGTAATCTTTTTTGGAATACGTAGTTAATTGACGTACAACAGAGTAGGCAGTACAGTATGTTTTCGTCTTACTTGGCTGTGACAGAGCATGTGGATGGAAACCTTAACAGAAGACAGTGAAATATATATTTTAAATAGCTTACACTTTTGATCATGAGGTGCATAATAGTCTTTGGCATGGAGTCTTTGACAGTCTTATAGATGATGCTCATGTAGGAGTCAACCAGGCTACGAATGGTTTCCACCTGACGCTCTAACTGGGGATCTCTGAGGTTTTCGGAAGCTCCATTTCCACGCTCATCCACCTGGGACAAACAAGACGGAGCTGGGAGACATTGCAACAGCTCTGACTGTCCCCATTTCAACTCAGGACATAACGTACTGCAGCGACTACTGAGGCGACACAGCTGGTAATTCAATGCTAACGCAGACGCTCAGAGTAATAGAGATCAGGCTTATATGTGTTTCCATATCTCTTAATCTATTCTAAACTTATTACAAGCAGAAGTATAGAGCCAGTACAATAGGAACAGGGAGAGCAGAATAGTGGGATCACAAAAGAGGGGAGATTAGGAGGAGTGGGCAGAAGAAAGAAAAAGGGGGAGTGGGTGAGGGATGAGGAACTGCTGATTAGAAACAGACTACAACACATACACATACACACATATTGGAGTGACATCATGGGCCAAGAATGCTGCACTGAGGAGCCAACGACAGAGTGAGATGGAAGGGGTGGGGGACTTGCTTTTTCATTTTGGCAGGGGGAAGAGATGGGGGAACAGGGAGAGAGGGGTGAAGGGCTACAGCCAGAGTTTGAGGTTAGCGTACGCTAGGAACAACATGAAGGTGAGACACAGGTGCAGCTCATCGCTATCAGTCGGGGCGTAATGTGGCAGAATTAAGGGTCCGAGTACTAACGGTGACTTTCTCAGGGTAGACACCAGCTTGTAGCAGAGAAGCCTTCCAGCTGTCCAGCTCCTCCTGAGTGTTACAGGCCAACTCCAGGGATTTGTAGTCCTTATACACATTCCTGAAAATTCAGAGCAATACTGTCAGACATCAGTAACAGCTCTATACTGCTCTTTTCACTACAGAAAGTACTAAACATATAACATAATACTGTTGATCTTGAGTTAATGTATCTATTGTGTGGAGACTGAAGTGTTCGTAAGCTTTTTCATGTCAAAATCATACACTATTAATAATGCTAGCTGCTGAATGACCTAATATAATGACCACCATCCAAAATAGGAACCTTGATCATTTAATTTTAATAATATGAGTTGTAACAATCGGTGGGATGATTTCAGCTGAGCAAAAATATTTTCACTCTGACTCCTCTTTCTTTACTACGTTCACTTCCAGTACGAAACAAGCCTCGCTCCACGTCTCCACGAAAAAGAGGAGTCCCTGCAAAGTGTTTGTCTAGTAGCTGCATCACTGTGAGAGGATGGAAATCAGTTAAATTGTGCAGTTTTCAAAAGGGCGTTAAGAACTTATCAACATCACATGCTTAATGTAGATGTTATCATTTCTAAACACCCTATTTCCACTCAGTGTTTTACAAACTTTCTACACAAAGGGAGTATTTTTGAAACTGCGTTAGTTTTGTTCCATTTGAATCAAATGTTTTTCTTGCCATTGAAGTGACAACAGAATAAACTGGAATCTCAGCTTGTCTAGGATTTTCAATACAAAAGAAACTCATCTATATCTTAAAACTGACTCATGGACGAGCTTTTGTAACTTCTTGTGTTGACATAAAATAGAAATTCAACTATATCTTTGTGTTGTCCATTGCAAACACTTCACAAGGCTGCAAATGAAAGTGACACTAATGCTAAATTTTGTTGTCCAAACTTTGGATTTTCATCACTTGGTTGACTTGGTATGATTGGGTTTCTGTGTAATGGAGATTAACAATTAAAAGATGTTACTTGTGGGTAAAACAAAAGACTAAAATATGGCTTAAATAAAAGTACTGACTATATAATTGTAACATTGTTTTCCATGTTGAACCACCAGCTGTATTTAAGTTGTGCTCTAGCTGACCTGAGTCCCATTCCTGCAGGTTGTGTAAACGACTCAAGTCAGGTTGAACACAGGTCATTGCATTTTGTGTAAAAAGTGCCCCTGTATTGATCCCAATATGGGATCAATGTACATTGAACATAGGTGCTTGATGGGAAACAGTCAGAAATAACAGTTTAAAGCATGTCTCCACAAATAGTTGTGTTTGGTCTTCCTCATGGGGTTCTTTCCTCCCTGCTCCTCTCCCCCCTGCTCTAGTCTGAGTGTCTGGGTGTGTCTCATCCTGATCATGCTGGCTGGCGGCTACACGCCACCAATCCACACGTAAGTCATGCAGGATTCATCCAGGTCTCATCCTCCACAGTTCTCAAGATTGTTCAGACAGCTCCAGCGTTATCTCTCATGTTCAGGCACAGGTTGGGTCTTTGGGTCTTGTAGAAACTTAGGGGATCTCAAACTGCCAGCCTTCCCTGTGTCACTCTACCCAGCCTCAGAACTACCAGCCTGCCTTCAACTTCAGTCTTTGCTTCCTCCAAAGCTGCATGAGCTACAATAAAAGTTTAAACTTACTCTTGAATATGTGTCTCAGTTTTGTGTCCAAACACTGAACCTTAGCAAAATTCTGTGTTTGACACAATCTCCCAAACCAATAAAGATGATAGAGATAAGGGGATAAATTACCCTTATCTTCTTCCTCTATTGTCTCAATGGTATTCATCTCCTGGCTCATTTCCCCCTCCATTATTCTACACACTTCCCTCTTCACACTATCAAACCATCTCTTTACTTTGGCATTAAAGGCAGCAGAGAAAAGTAAGTAACAAGCAAACCGATCTGGAGCAGGCTGTGGCCCATCTGTGAGGCATTTTCTTTAATCACTTGGTTGTTTCTTTCTTTCTATTGTTGTTCCCTTCTCACATTCAAAACACACAGCCATTGACCTCAAATATGTGAAAGCTTTGTACGTGTGAGAATGAGATAGATTGCGGCAACACAGTTTTAGAAAGAAAGTTGGAGAAATAGCCTCAGTTTGTGTGGCTGGGCAAGGACGGGTGAGGCTAATAAGTCAGGGTGTGGTGGCTAACAGACGGGGAGCAAAGCCAACAATGACAATACTGGAACGCTATTACATTAAGACCAGGACACTAACATTGGTATACACTAGAGAGAACACATTAAAATTGTTCTGTAAGCTGATTTATCACAGACATCAACGTGGGTTTTTTTTTTAATTTTCTGGCCTTTTTGCCATCGTCTCCTCTGCTCAAGGCCAGAAAGAGTTCTTTCAGTCATTCTGAGGAATCTCTGCACAGAGACTGCTTTAGATTTGAAGAGTTTCCTGAGGTTTTTGATTACTCTCAGACAGGGACAAAACCATTGCACTCTGAGACTGACACACACACACACACACACACACACACACACACACACACACAGAGCTAACACAGAGGGAGAAACAGTGTGAGTGAGGGCGCAGGAAAGGAGAAGGGGGGGGTGCCATAGGATAGATTTTGACACATTCCTGGCCAATGGCTCTGATATTCTTTCTTTCTCTTCTCAACCCTTCCAATTCGTCTTTCTCCCTCCTTTTTGTGGTGAGTCAAGCAATTCTTTCCAAACAAGAGCAGCTTCATCTCTGATCCAAGCTTTCTGGCTTTGATTAGTTGCTTAATGAGCCTGCCATTGGTATGCTGCGGTCTCCAAATACACACACACACACACACACACACACACACACACACACACACACACACACACACACACACACACACACAGAGTTTGTGTGACTGAACGCAGCATAGCACAGAATTATAAACAAAGCCCACATGCTCTGGTAGAATCAGCCAGGCTTCGGGTCAGCTACGGCTCCTAAACACACACCATTTCTCTTCTGCTCACTCTTTGTCTTTCAGTCCTCCTCAATCTGTTTCAGGCACACAAAAACTTTGCAAACCCAAACCCAGCCCCGGGCTCATGTACTTTGAGGTAAAAACAAAAAACAGACGCTGCAGAATCAGTTGGATATCCTTTTTAGTTCCGGTGGCAAAGTTGAACAGAAAAGGTCACAAGAAAGGCAAACTGCCATTCTGACATCCCCCCCCCCCATTTCTCCTCTGTCCACCCTTATGAAATATCACAAGAAGTTCAGCAAGCAGGTGACAAGAACAAAACTCCCTTTTATGACTCACATACATTCACACAGGCCTGTGATCACAAACACAAACCTTGATTCTGTGTTGAAGATAGCAAAGACATATTTAGTGGACATGAATCCCTTCTCCACATCTTTGAACTTTAAGTCGTCCAGAGAAAGCATGTACTTCTTCTCCTTCTCCTGAAAGAGACAAAATACAGAGAGATAAAGTCTGACAGAGGTATGTGTCATAAAATATGACATCACAGAGAGGCAATACAGGTGTTGATAGTGAAAAAAAAACAAAACGGCAGAGGTTGTAGACAGTCTACTCGCATTGGATTTGGCTGAAGTAGTTGGTATGTCTGGTAGTAAATAGTCTTCTGTTGGAACTTAGATAAGAAAGAGGAGCAGAGGGACTTGAATTGTAGAAGGAAAAATGTTGGGAGATGTGGAACAGATGATGTCTCTGCATGTTATACTGATTCACATTAACTACTTATTTAAACATGAAGTGGAGCTGGATGGGGGAGCATGGGAGAAGGGATTGAGATGCCATAGGGCTATAGTCTCTCATCACTGCAGGGACTTATGAATGACAGAGAACAGTTGGAGGAGTGGGGCGGCCAGAGTGAGCAGAACCAGACAGCATGGAGGCAGGGTACAGAAAGCTGAAGCTAGGAAGGGAGGGAATGAGAGAAGTATGAAAAAAGGAGGGAGAGCGGCCGGTACACATGTGAAAGTCATTACTCAGACTCAAGCTTTAACACAACATTTCTCCTAAAATGAAGCCCTTCCCCCTCTTCTCTCCTTCCCCAACCCGATCCCTGTTTGTAACCTTTGAGAAG
This sequence comes from Antennarius maculatus, assembly GCA_013358685.1. Taxonomy (NCBI): domain Eukaryota; kingdom Metazoa; phylum Chordata; class Actinopteri; order Lophiiformes; family Antennariidae; genus Antennarius; species Antennarius maculatus. Next base: position 4,094,689 of record CM023610.1, on the reverse strand, counting down.
GGTGCTTCCAGACTAGTTTGGAATATAAATAACGATGGTTGAGGTAAACACAACTCCAACAGAACTGCAGATTGCCTGCAAAATATGATGCCCTAAGAGATGTGAGTGTGCTGGTCATGCTTTTTGGTCTTCCCTCTCTCAGTGCTCCCCTGAACCCTATGACTCTCTTTCTTCGTTCCTCTTTCCTTTTTCCAAAGGGGCCCACTTCCTGTAACAGAGGCTGAAAAAATGACAGAACGCGATTGGCGCTCATACAGCAACATCTGGGATCGCTTTGGAAGGAGGGGGGAGGAGACTGGGGAGAGTATAGGGTGCTCTGATGGGGTAGAAATAGAAAGTACAGATGAGGAAGAGAGAAATAGGAGGGATAGAGGTGGATAGAGAGATAGCGGGAGGTGGATTTCGTTAGAGTAGAAGAGGAAGGTTTGAGGAGCATAGAGAGCAGGAGAGAATGTGGGGGAGAAGTGGGGAGAAATTGCAGACCACTCCAAAGTTGATTCCCCAAGGGTCCCATCAACCCATATATGGCTGCTAAGTTCCTCCCTAACTCTCTTTCCTTCTCTCACTCCCCAAACTTCCTTACGCCTTCCCCGAGTGAACAGGCAGATCCCTAGCTGAATGAGTGAATGTGCCACGTCAAGACTGGATACTACTCTGGGACAGAGCCCTATGGACACTCAACTAAAGACAAACTAAAAGTCTCTGGAGGAGATAGGAGTGGATGTCCGATGTGTGTCAGAGAACCCTTACCATGCAATCCAACGCAGAGACAGGATAAGAAAGAAGAGAAAACAAGAGGAAACCTTTTCCCGACTCTCCGTTACGAAGCTGGACTGCTAGCAAACAACCAGTAGGAGAAGCCGAAGTTGAACAGAAAGTGAAAAAAAAGCGTCCTGCTCCGTCATCCCAGTGTTCAGACTACCTGTTCAGGATCTTACTGGTGTACAGTAGTCTGCACATTGGTTAGACTGTGCAAGGAAGTGCCTCTGCATTAAGACCAAGGACGACACGAAAACCTGCACATACTCTAAGTGTGTCTTGGCGTTGATATTCTGTGATATTTATTGTCTGATGGGTGTAAATGCTTTTACAGGTGCATACAACATCAGCAGCCTGCAACGCTTCAAAATGCACTCAATGAGTCTTTATTAAGCATGATGATACCTGCTGAGTAGCATTTAGCACATTAACTCTACTTGTTATCGACGAGTGATACATACATTCTACATGACACACATTCACCAGAAGCTGTAACTAGTTAACGTAAAGCTACACACTAGCTCATTAATGGACTAACTTGGCTGAGTAACTTCTTCTACATGCATCCTTTGTAGGGAAACATATTTTTTTCAGGATGACTCTCTTTGCATATTTTGAGCGTCTGCATGTGAATCTGTGTGACAATAAGGAAATTCTTGTATTCTCAAACATCATGGAATGGATTTGCGTGTGTGTGTGCGCGCGCGTGTGTGTGTGTGTGTGTGTGTGTGAGTGCTATATTCCCAGCGGTGTCAGGGTGGTCGTGGAGCATCATACATCAGGGCTGCTCTGTCTGAAGCTGTGTCTCGTCTACCTATAGACTAATGGATTTGAGATTTGGAACAGGCCTCACACACATACACACAGAAAGAGACCGTCTAGATTAAGTGTATAGGCATGAGCCATCTGTTTTTCCTCAAACTGCCTGGTGGAGCCTTGGCAATTGGGGGGTGAAGGAATGTGTGTCTGCTCAGTGTGCTGTGTAGATTAAACTCTGACCTATTATTCTGCACTCTCAGCTTGGGGTCAGTATGAAGGTACAACTGTTGTGGCGCATCGAAACGAGATGTACCAAATGGGTTTAAAATTACTAAAATGTTGAGGGTTTAAGAAGCACAGGGATGGAGACAAGCGTTTGGGAAGAGTTGGGGGTGGGGGTTGTGAGAGCGATTGTGGAGGAGGTGAGAGAGGGGGAGTCAAAAGGCGAGGTTTGCAGTGTAGAAACAGCCATGTGGGATTTCTCTGGGCAGATCTTGGAAGCTGGTGTTTGGACAAAGGTTCAGATTTTCCAGCCAGGAATGTGCATAGTCCCAGGGAGACTGCCAACCACAGAAAGGGGGGAGACAGAGAGAAAGAGAGTGAGATAGACAGAGAGAGGGAGAAAAGGGAAGAGGAAAAGACAGCAGAGGGAAAGAAAGAGAATAAAAGGGGGTAGAAATTGAAGAAAGAAATGTCTGTGAAGGGGAGAGTGAGAGCGGGAACTTCAGGAGAGGGGAAGCAGATGTTTGACTGGTGGGAGGATGTGCACATACAGCATATCTGACCACTCACACTCAGGCCTTCCAAACAAAGCTGATAAACCTTTTAGGTGGTGAGAAGGTATAAGGATCAAACAATGACTTATCACATTTAAATGTAATTAAAAGGAGGTTCTCGTGGAATTATATAATGTGTTCCATTGTTTCATTCACAGACAGCTTAAGTCTATCGCTCTAATGTGGCCGGCTGATATGTTTGCCCGGTCTCGGTGTTATTTGCTGCGGATGTGCTGAGTTTGTGTGCTTGTCTGAGTTGATTTGTAAACCTATAACACTGCGTGTGCAACAGGCATGCCTAAGGCTGCGTCTAGGAACACAGTGTTCAAGCAATCCGCTGTTTATCTGAAAAGTGGCTGTGTCTGTTTGAGTGACTGTATATTTTTCTCTACGATTTGCATGCCAGTTTGTTTACATCAGACTCCACATGTGTACAGCATACTGTATATACAAGCGTGTCACACTGAGTGTGTGTGTGTGTGTGTGTGTGTGTGTGTGTGTGTGTGTGTGTGTGTGTGTGTGTGTGTGTGTGTGTGTGCAGATTTGTGTGTCTGTAACTGAGTTTGGCTTGGGGCAGCTCCAGCTGTGTCAGAGTGAGCCGTCCAAATGCCTAAACTCCCAGAAGAGGAAGAAAAGGGGGAGTAAGGGGAAGAGTGAGCAGAGAGCGGGATGAATGGGGTGGGGGGCTGTTGGAGGAATGAATAGAGGATAAAGGGGCTCAGTAGCAGGTCCAGGTGGCAGGAGAGAAAAGCAAAGGAAAAAGCGTCACCAGATGAAGAGTCAGGGCTTAAGATGCTCTTTTAGCTACGGTATCGTGTGTCACTAGGCATCCATGAAGTGTCTGTCTGCTGCTCTTTGACTGATTTTAATGTGGATACCAAGAAAAATGTACTTCTAAAAACATTCTACACACACTTCTGCAACCAGTTATTCAATTATGTCAAACAACAAGTCAATTTCACCGACAATGGCATCAAGAGCATTTTCATGTGGATTCAAATGTTTTTAGTTACTTTTCTGTATTCATGTACAAATTTGTGATGTCATTTCCTGTATTCTTCCCTCCCTTCTTCCCATGGCATAAACTTTGACGTGAAGAGACTGTTGTGGTGTGTCTGCCTGTCTACACTTGCTGTGCAGACCTTCTGCTCCTGTACAGCAGGCACAGACAGGCAGACAGATGGCAGCCCCACTGACATCAGAACAGACAGTCAGTAGCTCTCCTTACTGACTGAACGGATCAGGAGGGCCTTAACTACAACAGCATTCTCAAGAAAAGAAACAACATGCTGTTTCAAGTTGAGATATGGTTTAATAAACTTCTGACTTAAAAGAACTGATGTGTTTTGACTTCATTCATTACTTGTCACATCTATAATATGTGTCTCAAAGCTAAAATATACCAGTGTTGTCTGTGCTTAAAAGCCTCACCTCATCATCCTTGAACCACGACAGGCTCTCTGCAGTGAGAATAAACCAATATTCTCTTGCTCCACCCTTCATGATCCTAATGTTGTTGATGGTCAGCCAGCCTTTGCGTACAACCTGCACAAATTACATCAGTATAGAGCTCAGTTACAAGGACTGACTGGATCTTTGGAATTCAGAGGATATGTTTTTGGAAAAATAGATAGTAGATTATGTAGTAAGGCTTTCTCCTGTGAAAATGTGAAACGTAGTTCACATAATGAGAGCAAACCTTTCAGCTGAAAATTAAAGAAAACGTCAGAAATAGTTGACAGGGGCAGGAAGATTTTTTCAAGCTTAGATCTCTGATAGACTGCAGTGATTGAACAATCCCCAAATATTTCACAGAACACAAAAGGACATAAATGAGAGAAGACCACAATGCACAAGTGAGAAAAAGCAAGTATGGAAAAAGATATAGTCATAAACAGAAACATATCCAGTCTAGACAGCAGTGAGCGAGTGGATTGGTCTCCTACTATTAGACTTGAAAGAGGGGTCACACCCTGGGGAAAACAGGAGACAAACAGGTGAAATTAATATGGCATACTTTCATTATAATATTCAGACTTCGATGACAATAATATTGATCCTTAACTGTGGTTTAAATGTTTAAACGCTGATTAATAACGATTAATGGACAGCATGAGGGACAGTGACATCACATAACAAAAAAATAAATAAAAAATACTAAAATTAAAGAATCGTGTCCAAGGAGACAGATGCCATCAAACTGGAAAAACTGAAAGGGCCCCTACGGAGCATGTGTGAGATTCCACTGAATCTTGTCCTGTGTTTGTTGAGAGATGTAGATAGACCCTGCCCCGTTACGTACAGACATACAGAAGGACAAGGGTAACCCCGTATGCCCCCGCTGGCAGGGGCATAAAAAGCCAAATGAACTAGGGATGGAAAGAATTTTGTTTATAACGACGCATACAGAAATGTTCTGCTGCAGTGAAAAAATGTAAGCAAAGAATTTCTGAGCATTCACTCGCAGATATCATTATGTAAGACATCAAACAGTCAAACACAAATATATATTAACATTATAATTTTGTTTGGTTAAATATGACGAAAATGATTTTAAATTAAGTTCGATAAACAATGACCAACGGTCTGATTGTCTTTATTTATGGAGTAAGTTTGAAGCAAGGTTTTAGTTGGCTTAGCTCTCTGGTGACACTGTTTTAATTCAAAAGTCTTTAAGATGCACCATCTGGGGATCAGGAATGTTGCCATCAAGGCAGTTATGTTCTCAATATCTTACTGTACTTTGTTAATCTGCTCTTTTTGAATTACCAGGAATACACAAAAACTACTCAACCAATTTCAACAAATAAAATGGGAGTGGCTGCACGCGTCATCAAATAATGCAGTGGAGCAAAGGTAGACGTGGAGTGTTTCCAGATTTACCCCTAATATGTAAAACTGAAACATTTTCTATAGATTTTGAGTATAATTACATCAAGGGTCAGACAGGTTGAAACATGTGTGGAATTGTTTGCCCTTGGTTGAGGTATGTGTGCTCTCTAAACACCTAGCTACAATTCTAAAAGTTTCACCTGATTTCCTGCAATCCCTACAACAAGCTTCTTGTTTTGGTTGAACGCCTGCTGGACACTGGAACAAAGGAAGAGTTTGTACTATTTTACTCTTTTAAAATATACTCCAAGAAATTACATTATAATTGACCATATTTTATAGTTTAAAGCACATGAGGTTACTCACGTAGTGAAGCCAACAAAATCTTCATGTTTCGTGTTTATGTAGGCAAGCTGTATGTCAATGAGTAACAAGACCTGAAGAGGGCAAACATACCGACACATTAACTAAAGAAACACACTTACTAACGTAAAACCAACTGTGTGAGAATCACCTGGTCCCTGCATATACTCTCTTGTCGCTGTATCTCAGCAGTTACAATTCTCTCTGTCTCGTTGTGCAGTTTTGGAAAGGAACTGAGCTATAAAAGAGAAAAGAGTGTAGAGGTTTGAAAAAGAATGCTCTGGCCACACATGCAGTGACACATACACCGCATTGCAGAAATGCATGATAGACACTCATGTATACCTTGCTAATACACCGGTACAAAGTGGTCATTAGTTCTTGACTGACCATGTCAATAAATTTAATACATGGATCTTTTAAATTTGTTATCTGTTTCTTCACTATGGCTTCAAAAGCCAAGTCAGGAGTGAAAAGACCTGTCCTATAAAAAAAATACAAAAAAGTATATCAGTACAACAGAAAATTATCCACGCCATCAAAACATCTGACACTTAGGGTAAAGTCCAACCAATCTACTACACCTGACACCATGGATGTTTCTGATTGCATAGTTGATCTCCTGCCGTAGTTTCGTCTCATCAGACTCGATCTGAGGACAAACACAAGCGTCAGAGTTGAGCACTAGCACGGACAAACAATATTCTCTTGAAAAAACCCTTCATATTCACAAACACTAACAAAAACATATAAAGAAGTGAGCTGAACCTTAATCAATTCTTTGGGGAAGCGTTCATGGAAGATTTTGTTGATTCGAGCCCCTCCTGACAGGCAAGTGGTGTCTACGTTCTCACCTGAGCCTTCAATTAACTCCGTAAAGTCAGAAGCTAAGGAATTAACTGACCTGGATGAAAAAAGAATATTGACATAAATCATTTAAAATATAATAAATATGTATATATATACACCAGGGCTCGAAATTGCGACCATTTTGGTCGCATATGCGCCCAAATTTTTATCAGTGTGACTATTAAATATATTTGGGTTAAAAATTAAATTAAATTTTTAAAAAATTAAATCTGGTGCGCCTTTTTTTTTCTCTTCTCTCTCACTCTTTCTCTCTCTCCATAGAGCAGGGGACACCAAATGGTGGGCCGCGGCCGCGGTGTGAGTTTACCGCTACAGGAGCACAGAAGAAGGGAGACAGCATAGCTCCAAACGAAGGGAGGTTAACGAGGAAAACCGCTGGTTAACAATGAGTGGACGAAATTTATGTTTATTCCTCCGTCAGGCAGTTCAAAACCATTTTACCTCATTTGGTCTGAACACGTAGCACGAATTAAAAGTGGTAACATGAAGCGCCACTACGAAACAAAGCACAAATCTTTTGCTCAGAATTATCCCTGAAGTCCGAGCTGAGGGCAAAATGACCGAGAAAAATGCAAAGGAATGTTCACTAAAGGCATGGTGGAGTTTTGGGCAACAAAAAACATCTTTTAGTGATGTTTTAAAATACAAAACAATCCAATAATAACCAAAATGGTTCAATCCAGGTACCGGGCTGGACTGACAGCGCGCCACAATGTGCTATATAAGCCACACCCAGGTAGTGCTTCGGTTTGACCCCTGACCCGGAGGCGGACCAACGCAGCATCCTCAGGTGAGCGTCTCTCATACAGTTTTGTGTGGATGTGGGGAAAACGCAGAGGCACCGAGTGTGCACCCTCGAACGCACTACCGCGACAGTTTGTTTGATGTGGACACGTGAGTGTGGACCTGCCGGAGAATGTGCGCGAAACAGTCTGAGCAGGACCGCGCTCCTGCGTTCCTGCCAGGAAACAATGAGAGCGCAGCTGCGGCTGCTCTCCTGGGCGAGGGAGAGATGCGCGCAGAACGGAGATGGACGGAGCGGTCTCTAGCGCTCCGTCACTGCCTTGCTTTTAGGTAGGTGCTCCTAAAGGCTTTGCTGGTGCTACTAAATTCTAAATTTGGGAGCACCAGTGCTACCAAGAAAAAAAGTTAATTTCGAGCCCTGAACACACACACACACACACACACACACACACACACACAGAATGATTGACTGACTGTAGAAGTATCTTAGTCCTGCGTGCCGGGTTATCAGGACTACTCTGTCTGTGCTCTTCAGCCTGTTTGCTCACGGCAGAAAGCTGGCTCTGTAGGTGGCTGCGGAAGGCTGGCAAACAGTCCCGAATGTGGTTTGTCAGTTGCTACAAACAAAGAAAATTTGTAAAAATACATAAACATTAGGTTTTTTTTCTCTATGTCTATGTGCATGGTTTTGTGTATCATTTACCTGGTTAAGAATTCTTTGTAAATACGGAGTGCCCATGCTTTCAGCCATGTGTTTGTATGCTGGATGGGTCAGGAAGAACTTCTGCTCTGCAAGCAAAGCTGCTTTAATATCCTTTTTCCCATCAATGTCCTTCTGGCTTCGGTTCACCACCCCAATGTAACCTGGAGAGGGGAAGAAGAGATGAGACCGAAAATGAGGAGCATCTAATCATGACAAGGAAGACAATGTGCAACAGGAGGAAGGAAATCTAGGACTCTGATGTGAGACAGAATTGATTTACACATTTTGACATGTTCTTGAGAACTCATCACAGCTAGATGTTTTCTCAAGTAAGACTGTAGTGCACAAGCAAGGACAACAGACATCTGTGTAACAGCAGCGCATGAGGTAAAAATCAAGTGTTCAGTCACAAAATAGATGTAATAGCACCATGCTCCATGTCTAATGCTTCAGCTCTATCCTGCTGGTAGTGTGGTGAATTCACTAGGCTTCCATGGCAAATTCATTAACCCTGTAGAGGAAGTGTGAAGGTACCAGCACCTGCTACAGACACACTATGTTAATAGTCCTTAATATCATATCTGTAAAACAGTAAAAACCACTGGGATGTTATATAAAGTGAATGAAAATACAGAGAAATAAACAGAGAGAAAATGACCAACGCAGATTTAAAAAAAAAAGAGTCAGACAAAACAGAATCATAAAAATACAACTTGACCAAGACATTAAATGGATGCTTTGTAGCTATAGTTCATTACATCTGAGGGTCAACACACAAAAGCAAATATGCATACAAACACAAAACCGACACAATTAAAAAGCACACCTCTGCGAAGGGGATGCAACCGGTTCTCCAGTATTTCTCTGGCATCTGTTCCTTTATCCATCAGGTCCAGTTTAGTAATGACACCAATTGTGCGTAGGCCTGAAAAGCAGATTAATAAAAAATGTTAAAGCCTTCATTTGTATTTAAAAGATTATCACACAACACTAAAATCTAGAAGAAAACATTTTCCTGGCAACTGCATCTTACTGAGGACATCAGTATAGCTATATAACCTGGATATATTAAATCCCTGGCAAAGTTCAGCACAAATTACAGTACTTTCTTACCCTGTGGGTCAACATCTTTGGCCAGTTTTAGTGCATCAGAGTTGGCAAGGTCAGTATTGGCTGGTGTGACAGCCAGAATAAGACAGTTTGCTTTGCAAATGTACTGCATGATCATGTCTCGTATTTGGTACTCTATATCTGCTGGCTGGTCACCTACAGGCACTTTGGTGATACCAGGTAGATCCACAAGTGTCAGGTTCAACACTGCAAGCACACACGTACACACACACACACACACACACACACACACACATGCACGCACACACACATGAGAAGTGCATAAATGAATACACTTCCATAAATCACACATCAGTGGAGGGACATGTCATGTGGCGCACACACAAATACACGCTGTTACCGTGTGGTGAATGGATCCGTAGGTTGATCGGGACAGGAGAGATACATTTATTGGATCCTGTGAGTCTTTGCGTCTCTGCCTCAATCTCCTTGCGGATCTCATTAAAGTCTTTAAACTTCTTTCTGCTACAGTGGAAAAATTCACCGTACTCTGGATGGAAGAAAACAGCAGAACAATTATGAATTTGAAATGTTACCATAATGTGCAACATTTTATCCGTTAACTGATTTTTTTTTTTCTTATTTAAATCAGGTCACAAAGGAAGAATAAAGACAAATTTATAAATGTGATTTCGCCAGGTCAAATTTGTCTGGACGTTTAATTTTGTAGCAAGTTCATAAATTCAGTTGGAAGTGACTTTCATAGGCCCAATTAGGTACTTCATAAAACCCCAATAAAGTACAATGTGATAAATTTCCAAAACTCCTAGTCATGAAATTCAACTGAAAGCAGAGCACATAAAATACATTTGCATAAAATACATTTGCAAACTGTTGTATTTGTGAATACAACAGTTTGTTTAATTCCAAATGCTTATTGACAAAAGAAAAGAAAAAGTGACTTAACCTGATGAAAACAACCCTGCCCCAACCCTCTTTAAATCTTTTACAGACAACTTAATGATGAGCACATATTTTTACAAAAAATAAAGTTTATCTGTTCTATCTGTTCTTATCTGTGTACTGTGTTCAATTGATTTTCTACTTGAAATGCATTTGCATTTTTATGCATTCTGTTTTTTGTATGTATTTTTCATAATGTCTCACCTTTTTGCATTTAGGAATATATGCAAAAAGAAGTTATCTGATTCTTTCACTACAGCAAAAATACAGTTCTGACCTTAAAATGTGGAAAACTTACTTTTCCTTAGTGTGAGTGAACATACCGCCATCTGGTGGGAACTTGTAAATATAAGTAAGGTTCTGAGTACAGATGTGTCTTACCACCAGCATTACAGTGAAGCAGTTGGAGGATTAAAGGTCTGCGAGTTACAATTCCTGAACCCCTTGGAAGGAAGTCTCTGTGGGAGAGGAAAGACTGAATTGGAGAAAGATGTACACACACACACACACATACACACACAATTAGACTCTCAGTGCCTTTCTTGTAAGAGGATTGGACTCATCAGAATCATTGTTTATTTTTATTAAACTCATGTTTCTTTGGGATGTGTAAGCTTTTGTAATTGAAAGACAGTTTCAGTATTCAGTGCTTTGCTGAATTGAATTTAATCAAAAAAGTTAAAATGTAAAGATTTATCACCAGCAAATTAAAAAGAAATAGTACAATAAAACAAAATATTAATTGATTAATAATAAAATATTTCACTGCTGGTTAATTTGGAAGATAAAGGAATCATTTTGGAAGGTAAAGGTAAGATTAGGGAAACATTTACCTTTTGACAAGCCCCAAGCTTGAAGCAGAATTATCATAAATATAAAGCAACACAATGTACACAGGATAAAAATAAACCTCTTCTCTATTAAATCAGATTCAGGAAGTTTGTTTTTCCGCATCCTGTCTCACATGAAAAAGCTGGCACAGTCCCTTACTGAAGGGGTGTCATAACATAGCCATAGCCAAGACAAAGAAGTAATGCATGTAATAAAAATCAATTCACGCTCAGGAAGCAAGATTTAACAGTCATTACACACATTCCAACCTGGGTGGCCCACCCCTGTGCACAAAACATAGAGAGTTCCACTGTCATGAATCCAGGAAACTACTGATTCACTCACAAGCATTCTTTTCTGACAGGATGAACTGCTTTAGTTGTCGGTCAGAAACTGAAATCTGTTTTTAACTGTATGGAGAAAACGTGTTCTCCATGAGCAGGATGCAGCACTTTCATCTGTTTAAGGACAGAAGCTTATATATGGTTAACTCCAGGACCTGCAATTAAATTCATGCTGATAGCGTCATGTTAATCTCCCCTCCTGTCCTTCATCAACACCCATGACTGAGATAAGCTGACAGCAGTTACATCGACCCCAGCGCCTCCTGCTTTCACCACTTCACACCACAAACCCAAAGTGTATCACAAGTGCGGGGTGGAGACGGACATGGAAAAACTGATTAAATGCAATTCAGCAGAGCACTGCATAATTACACACCTCAAAGAAACACGAGTTTATTAAAAAATAAATCATGATTCTGATGAGTCCAATCATCTTACAAGAAATACAATAGGAGTCTAATTTTCACCAGTAATATCTTGTGCATATTTGAGTCTTTCTTTGAAAAATAAATGGTCGCCTGGTTGTGAAACGTGTTGGTAAACGTTTATTCCCACTGGACTTCTCCTGAATGCTAAAGCTTCTGAATCCCACAATGAACCCCGTTCCTCCAGGTGTCTCTGGACTTTACCTGCCCACGAAGTTCTCCAGCACGGAGCTCTTGCCCGTGCTCTGGCCGCCCACCACAGCGATCTGCGGCAGCCGGAGGCTGCAGTCGTGTCCCGCGGTGCTCAGGGCGTCTTGCAGGCGGTTGACCAGCGGGATTAGCTCCTCCATCCCGCGGTTGCCCATCGCAACGGAACAGCCCGGCACCTTCAAATACTGCCTCACCCCAGCTCTAAGCTACGTCAGTCGATTGTCAATCACTAACAAGTATGCTCTTGTCATTAATTAATATATAAAAACAAATAAAATTGAGCTATAAAAATCAGTAAGTGAGGTGTGGACTGTTAGACTTTTAGACTGGAGCTCTTGTTATTAACGTGTCTTTACATGTCTGAGTGTGTCTGCTAGCGACGAGTGTGTCCAGGGTTGTACTTACAGACCTCAAGTTTTGCTGTGGACCCGTTATAATTAGTCGTTTCGGACATTTTTTTCTACTTCTGAAACACTGAAAGGTCGTAGCGTCTAGTTTCCTTCAAACTCTGGAGTCAGCGGTGGAGCTAGCAGCCGCTAGCTGCGCTGAGTTTGGTCCTGAAACGGGAGGAAAAACTTCTATTGACAGCTAACGGGCACATTTTCTGCGCATGCGCGAAATATTCGGCAATCCTGAAGACGGACAAACATCTTGGCCAATTATTAAAGAACCCTCATTTCAAATTTAACAAAAACATGCCAGAAGTCAGTGTTGTAGCCCACAGCTATTTCAAATGTCACATCCAGCGAGGGTAGGGCTCTGCTGCAGTCGCATAAACACTGAAACTAGAGCCGCAGCGGAGACTGTAAATAACACGCCTGGATTCTTTAGCAATGAGGGCGTGTGCGCCGGGAAGTTCAGTGGAAAAACTGAGAGACAATCTGAAGACAGCTCTGATTAAAAGGCATTGTTACATTAGAAAGTGATTTAAAAGCACTTTAAAGCATTTCATTATTCATGCTATTAATAATAATAATAATAATAATAATAATAATAATAATAATAATAATATACATTTTGATCGAAAAATATATAGATTTATATATTGTATATATATGATGCGATCAAAAAGTGTATTTATACACACACACATACACAGTATACTTCACATGTGTCAAACTCAAGGCCCGCGGGCCAAATGTGGCCCGCCACATCATTTTATGTGCGAGAGCATAAAAGGTCAGCGTGTCTAAAAATAAATGGGTCAAAGGGATGCTTTGACCAAAAGCTACATTTCCCACAATGTACCAATTAAGCCCATTTTAACTTTGACAAAAACGTTTTGAATAAAGCGTTTTTGTCAAGCACAAGTTACAGGTATATGTCCTAACTTGTGCTTGATGTTATTCTTCTTTATTCACTTGAATATTTTGATCCTTGATTGATGGAGTTCTGTGGGTTTCATAAGCTGACAAATTGGAAGGATTTATGTTAAAACTGAGCAAAAAGCAAAACTATTTTTTCTGTGTGACTGTAATGTTTGTAACTTGAATAAGTGATAAATTCAAAGTATTTAACATTATGGAGTAGTCACATTTATTTTACAATACATTGAGTTACATTTATCAGTTACATCTGGCCCTTTGAGGACAGCTATTATGTTGATGTGGCTCCCGGTGAAAATGAGTTTGACACCCCTGTTATACATGATCACAAAGCAGGACAAATCCTACTTATGACCTAAAGCAAAATCCAGATAAACGCTGACTCCCATCACGTTCCGTTATACAGTACATGTAAATTCACGTTGCACATATTCATCCGACCACTTTCTTTTTTTGCTCAACATAGTTACTATGAATTAAAATATCAAGAAAGCAATCAGATGACGTACCATCATGACAGGCATAAAACGACTACTGAGTGCGCAAAATCCCATGTAGCACAGGTAGGCTAATGATGTAGCGTCACGTGATCACCTGCAGCCGTTGATGGCTAAGGGGGGCGTGTCATCACCAATTAACACGATGTGTCAAACGTACACAGTGATTCGTGTATGTTTTGTCTTGAACTCCATCTCCGCCGAACCACTGAGACCGACTCACCGAACCCCTAGGGTTCGATCGAACCCAGGTTAAGAACCACGGATTTATCCTCTATGTCTTTGCTGTCTAAATCAATACTCTTGACCCCAAGTTGCCAGGAACTTAAACAAAACCAAAAACTTTGTACTTTTAAAATAATAAAATAATGATAACCGGTTTTGTTCCAGAAAAAAATATCTGACCTCATGTTTCACTTCCTGTCACTCACTCATTACATGATGAGAGCGGAGAGAAGTTGAGGCATATCACCAGCAATCAACGAAAAAACAGTCTCCATATCTCTTTATATTCATAACAGGTAAACACTGCAATCTGTCAATCTTAAAAAGTGTTTGATGTAGACATTACCTCATTGGCTGCCAGCCATTTTCAGAACAGAGTTCCCTGGACTTTGAAGGTTTGAAACTTTGAATCTTTGAAACTTTGAAACTTTGTTGGATCGTAAGCTGACACAACTTCTCTGTCTCCCTCTGATTCTTCATCCCATGTTCTGTAACTGGATCAGAGCTGTTGTTCTGTTTACTGTAGGGACAAATCTACAGTATGTAAACTAAATGCCTTAATTGCCAATTTAAAAGTCATAAAGCTACCTACCTATTTATATTTACAAGGAACGTTATTAACCGGTTCGGGAACTATATTTTTTTTGTTCTAACCAGCTCAGAAACATGAGTTCATGGGTGGAACATAAAACCAAAAATGTTATAGTATTGGTTTTGTTCCGAAACGAACCAGTTGGCAAAAAATTCTGGTTCAAAGCCCTGGGAAAAGACACCTTGAGGCCTGGTGGTCATAAGGATGCACTACACAACAAAAAAAAGCCTTGTCAACACGAGGGAAAACAATTTAGGTGTGTACCTAAATTATCTATCATTTGTGTGCATCTGTGTTAAGTTGTGTGTTACTGTCGCATCAAGTACAATCACCTTTGAAAAGGTTCAGTATCTGACTGCATAGTTTCTGACCTGGTTATGTTGACTTGAACTGCCCAGGTCTGGACTTTTCTTATCCTCTGCTCTCACTTGTGTTTTTCTGTCTCTACCTTCAGAAAAAGATTGGGGACACATGGAAACTAGAATTCTGACTTTAAAATCTGAAATATAATAATTTGTCTGTATTTTTGTGTTTGATATAAAGGCGTAAGAGCAAATTCTGACCTAACTCTCAGAAGGTTGCGAGAAGGTCACAACCTTATGTAAGAAATGTTGACCATCAACCACTAAAGCGTTACTCAATAAAGTCAGCTACAGTATTTATATGTAATAACTACCTGAGTTCTGGGATTGCACCCAGTCAACAGTCTTTCACATGTTAAAACTAATATGGCTGACCGGAGTTCACTTTTGCACAACTTCATTCGGGTGCAGCCTCAAATCACATCAGATTAATCAGGTCTGCTGTGTTCAGGTCCCATCAGAATTACTAAATTTTGATGTCAAAGTTGCATCCAAAGTTATAAATTGCAAGCTTTCCTCCCACATGATGTAACATCAGCATCACCCTACTTACAACATATGTTTGGGGCTCCACCAGTTAAAAAAAAATTGACTGTGGCACACCAGGGGTCGGCACGGTGATGCAGTGGGTAGCATTGTCGCCTCACAGCTGTAAGTTTTTCCCTGTAGCTTCTCTCCGAGTTCTCCAGCTTCCTTCCACCTCCAAAAACATGCAGCATTGGTGAATTTACCTAATTGTCTGTAGATGTGTGTGCGTGATTGTTTGTCTTTCGTATGGCTCTGCGGTGCACTGGCATCTTACCTGGAGTGTCCACCACTTCTCCCCCGCAAGTCAGCTGGGATAGGCTCCAGCAACCCCCATGTCCCACAAAAGTGGAAGAAGTGGATAAAAAGGTGAATGAATGAATGAATGAATGAATGAATGAATGAATGGCACACGGGGGTATCAGCTGGGGTCAATGCCCCACTGGTCCCGCTTTTGGATCCATCCACTGGTCAGAGAACAATATTCTGTTTGCAGTGGACAAATGGTGGACACGTTTATGAATTTTAATTTTCCTGTACCTTTTGTGAAGACTGGTATAGTATTTATTTTAGTCACAAAAAGAAGGGAGTTTTGGCATTTTATTTAGATGATGCAAATTAGCAATAAAGTCCATCCATGATTATAGTTGGAAATTTTTTTGTCCTTCTTCCCCAAAGACAAAAAATAAGAAAATCTCTCATTACTTTCTGTGAATCTAGTGGAAACGAACGCTAACAAAAAGCTTTGTGATCTGAGGAACATATAAAGTACTTATGTTGTTTTAGCCCTTTTAGTTACAGATTTATTTTTCTGCCTTTGTAATTACCTTGATAAATATTGGGCTTGCAACATTTTTAAGATTGTGGCAACTCATTCATATTGAAGAAAACCTATTCATACACTTCAATAAAAAGTCTACATTTAATGGACACCTATACAAGAAAATGTTTGACAGTATGTCTGGATATAGAAGAAATACATTATGAAATTAGATAAAATGTTCTTTACTTGAATACATTTTATAATACATTTCTTTACATTGCACTGAGAAATTAAGTCAAAGCACTTTCATATTTCAATAAATCTCATTTTCTCTAATCTCAAACAAACTTTACTCAACTTTCAGGTCTTTCAACAACTCTGTAATTTTTATATGTGGGATGTTATTGGTTCCAGTCCTGCTGGAACACAGCGCGCTCTGCAGACTCTTGGCTGCTTGGTTCAGGGATGCAGGGATGCGTTCAGTGTCCGATGGATCGTTTTCTCTCGGAGAGCACAGCAAGACTTCATTAACCTCCCCCTCAATTGCTCTGGAGAGGATGGTGGGAAACACATTCTTCACTTGCTCCAGCACTCTATTCCTCAAGTCCAAGTTCCGACATACAAGGTTCAATATGAATAATCCTGGTCCAATGAAAGGGAGATAAAGATAGGAAATTTTTCAAACATAAAAGATTTGATATACATATTGAAACTAAATTGTTTACAGTTTATCAATTGATGATTAATGTGCCAAGCCTTATTATAAATATGTGTAATTAGAAGAGTCCAGCAGATGGAGGAAAGTAAATTGTTTAAAATATTGTACCTCTTGGGGTTAGTAGCCTGTGGACTTTATGCAGAATGGATGTTTGTACAAAGGCAGCAGGAGGACAGCTCATACCAACAGTGGCATCTTTGTTGTCTACATCAAATATGATGGCATCAAAGAGGCGACCACCTGCATAGAAAAAGCCAGAGTCATTTTTAGTTATTGTTTGTACCTGAATAGTAAGCAGGGCTTTGAACCGGTTCATGGAACGAAAACGAAAACCAGAAACTTTTGGTATTTTGCCAGGAACGAAAACTAAACCAAAAACTTTGTATTTTTTAATGTTCTGGACCAGAATTGGAACAAAAAATAATTGTAACCGGTTAATACCCTTTTTTTTTTTTTTTGTTTTTGAAAAAAATATCTAGTTTGTAAACTAATTGCTTTAATTGCCAATTTAAAAGTCCTAAAGCTACTTACCTATTTATATTTACAAGGAATGTTAACCTGTTTGGGAAATATATTTTTTTGTTCTAACCGGTTCAGGAACATCAGTTGATGGGTGGAACATAAAACCAGAAATGTTATATAATACTGTTTTTGTTCAGAAACGAACCTGTTGGCAAACAATTCTGGTTCAAAGCTCTGACAGTAAGTGGCGCGTATTTATTTCTATGCTCTCTCTGAATCATCCTTCACTTTACCTCCTTTCTCCAGGGCACAGATGTGCTCAATGCCGTCCATGAGAGTTACAGTCAAACGATCATCTGGTCGGAAGTCGAACCATTTCTTAGCCACCTCCATCACAGCAGGGTCAAGTTCTACAACCTCAACAGTAACATTTGGCACAAAGTCCCTTAGAAACTGAGCCAGTCCTCCACCACCAAGTCCCACTAGTAACACTGACACTGGGACATCTGGGAAGGTTGAGAGAAGAGTTTAAGTCTTACTCACAGGTCATTCAGTTCTTTTTTCAATCCTGTAAAACAAAAAAGACCAGGAAAGAGTGCAGAGGTGAACTGACCTTTATTCTGTGGCATTCCCACTCCAAGCATAGAAAGGCCAGCCACTATCACTTCATGGTGAGCGCAGCAGAGGAAGCCACTGTCCACTAACAGAGAGGCTGAGGATGTTTTTGGAGGAGCTTTGGACTTGACCTTCTTTTTGGTTTTTTTCTTGTGACTGGATTCTCCTGGGATAGGATTATATACATAATTAACCATTATCAATATATTTGGTCCATAAAATTCTTTTTTATTATATTTTCTTAATGCATCTTGACTTGTGTGTTCAACAGGTGTTTATTTCAACATGTATAGACACTGTTGGTATTACTTGGTTGTTGACAATTTGTTTATTAAAAAAACATGGACACAGCAAATTATGGTGAGCAAGAAAAATAAAAAGTTACCAGTATTTAATGAGACAAGACGGCTCTCTGACTGGACAAGGGATGAATTAGACAGAAAAACAAGTCTCCGATACAGTTCTCCATCTTCTCCTTTCACATTCTCCACACAGTACTCCCCACTCAGCTCACTCATACCCCTGCCGACCTCCTCTCGCCAACCAAGGTCACCTCCAACTGACAGAAATGGCACCTAAATGACAGAAAACTCAAAGTTAATAACTTTCCAACATTTCTGAGTCATTAAATGTTTCCTTGTACAAGAGAGGATCTCCTGAAGAAGTACTTCTCAGTGTTTACCTTGTGATTGGCGGGCATACCGGGGGGAGCAAACTCCATCACCACTTGTGAAAGGTCTGCCTGGACAGCCTGCATGTCTGTGTACTCTTGATTCCTGTGCATCGTCACAATTACGAGGCGCCTAAAATTGGCACTGGCTGCCAACTGTCTTCTGCCCTCCTTGGAACTGTAAAGCCATGCTGTCTCACTGCCTTGAGGTACTGACATCAAATCAAAGAGCAATTAACATTAAAAAAAAGAACAAAATACAACCAGTCTGACTTACAAAAAGAAAGCAGAAACATCAGTCAAGAGGAGAGCTCACCAATAAAAACTGCAAATTGATTTGATTTTGGAACTCTGGCATCTGGAGGACAATCTTGCACAGTGAGAGTGTATCTGGGAAGACCAGTCTCAGCGAGGCAGAGTGTGAGCGAGAGGTTCGACTCGGCATCTGTGCTCGTACGAAGCTTCCTTTTCAATACCGCATAAGACTGATGCTCCCTTACAGCTGACAAAAGCTCTGCTACCCATGTGAAACGAGTAGGGGCTCCATCTTCCCCAGCACACATCTCCAAGATAGGCATGGGCATCGGCTGACGAAACTTTGTACAGACCAGAACAAAGACGGGCAGCGCAAATGAATCTTCTTCTGTTTCCTCTTGCAAGCAGTGGAGCCTCACCGCCCACCCTAGCTGAACAAAGTGCTCCACAGCCAACTTGATCACACCTTCCTGGGCCAACGTCACACAAAAATACCGACCACCAACACTTAAAACTCGGCCCACCTGCAGACACAAAACACAGGATAAAATAAATGAATCTTCATTAATCCCTGAGGGAAACATCTGGTGTCACACCAGTAAAAGTTTGAAGAGAAGAGCAAAAACAATAATCAAACAATAAAAGAATTGCAAAAATGCCAAAACAACCACAACAATATGCACACATGGTAATCAAAACACATAAAGTCTGAGCTCATAAGCATAACCATGATGTTTTGTTTCTCACCTCGGTCAGCATGTTTCTTGCCAATTCTCCTATCTCTTCTGAGGCCAGGGCATCCAGCGTGCCCTTGTCTAGAGCCACCTGGTAGCTGCCATCTTCATACGGAGTTTGTGTAGCATCAACCCGCTGGAAGGTCAGGCCTGGCCTGCGCTCTGCATTTCGCTGGTTCATATGAGTTACCACCGTCTCACTGATGTCAATATTAGTGAGATGTTTGTAGCCCACATCATACAGCTGTTCACTCAGCGTAGAGTTACCACAACCAACCACCAACACCTGAAGAACACAAAAATCAGGACCCAATCAAAATCAGACTTTGTTGCAGTCACTAAATAGAAAATATAAATATAACACCTCCAGTTTTGTAGATAAGAGGGGATGCACTGGGACGTTTGCGTGTGGGTTTGCATGTTCTCCCCTTGTACTTACGCAATAATGGATGTCTTAGAAATTTACAACTATATTGAATAACAACACAGATCTCACTCAGTACTCGTCATTTTTGAATAATGAATAACTTGGCTTTTGATACAGAAATGACTAATACACTATGCGGTATTTGAATGCAGGATTTTTCCTCGTAGTATTTACAGTATTTTCCGCACTATAAGGCGCACTAGGACTATAAGGCGCACATTCAATGGATGACCTACTTTAAAAACCTTTTTCACAAATAAGGCCCACTGGACTATAAGACGCACTGTCGGTTTTCGGGAAAATTAAAGGCTTTAAGATGCGCCTTATGGTGTGGAAAATACAGTACACTTTATTGTGGATCATTTTAGTGACGTGCATCACATGAGAACCTCCTTCAACGCATTTTACTTCGCACACGATCGTCTAAACGGCCGTAAATCGACGAGGTGGCGCTGAGAAAGGAAACGCTGGACAAGACGTCAAAATGAACACGTTGTATTGTATTTAGACGTGACACATATACATAGCTGTATGCACATACAACGGGAGGACAAGATGTTTTACCTTATGTTGGATTTTAATATATTTATGCAGCACGCCACAGAGTTTGTTGTAGTCTCCATACCACTCAAAACCTTTCTCTCCACGCTTCTTAAAGAATTTTTCCCAGTACTCTGCAGAGCTGAACTCTTCGGTTGTGCGAGGTACAAGACTCATTGTCGCTTATAATTACCCGAATGTTTTCTATTTACACTCTCTTACAGAACCATTTAATTACGAGCACTTCCTCCACATGGCACTCACACAACGTTTCGAGTCGAACAATGTTAGTGGTTGCACAGCTCGGTGATTGGATAATTTTTTTTGAAGGTGTGTCTAAATACTCGCTGATGATTTGTCGACGTTTTCACCTTATATTTGATTGGTCGTAATTGTACCGGAAGTATACAGTCGGATGGAATAAACTTTCCGGGTGGAGTTCAACATGGCTGTGCCCGCGGGGAGGTCTGTGGTTTTCGTCACTGGAAATGTCAAAAAACTCGAAGAAGTAAGTGTCAAATACTTCGCGCCGTGACAGAACGCTGTTTGTGCTATCTTGCTTAAAGCAATTCAGGCAAGACGTATCTTAACTATTGCTTTATGGTGTGCGAGTGTAGTTTGACCTAAACACAGGCACCGAGCTTGTGCAGTGTAATTTAACCCTAGTTATTGCTTCAGCTAAAGAAAGGCCCTGCCCTACTGAATCTATATTAAACTTCCTTTTTGATCACATTCATCAGGTTGTCCAGATCCTCGGAGACAAGTTTCCCTACAAACTAGTGTCAAAAAAGATTGACTGTAAGTATTTAAAGAGATATAACCAGTAAAATAATTATAAAATAATTGTAACCAGTAAAATAATAATTTTGTTATTAAGTGCCTGAATACCAAGGAGAGCCAGATGAGATTTCGGTTCAAAAGTGTAAGGAGGCTGCACGACAGGTACATTTACTGTAATGCATGTCAAAAAATGCTCCTTGCCCTTTTTGTTTAATACAGTACTTGTAAATGATCCATTGCCGTTTGTTTCACCTATAGGTTGATGGACCAGTCATAGTTGAGGACACATGTCTTTGTTTCAAGGCTTTGGGGGGGCTGCCTGGCCCATACATGTAAGTGAAGTGTAATTAATTTTGTATTGAGTTATTTACCTTTTATCACAATAAATAACAGCTGTGAATAAAACTAGAATATATTTTGTAGAAAATGGTTCCTGGATAAACTCAAACCAGAAGGTAAGATTGATGAATACTAGAAACACTCCCCAGATATTAAAACAATCGCAGTTAGAAACATGATAGAAAAAGTGTAATGTACTGAGCAGCCCTTGCAGTCTTGTTCATTCTTTTGTTGTAGGCTTGTACAAACTCCTGGCTGGATTCGAAGATAAATCAGCGTGGGCTTTGTGCACATTTGCTTTTTCTCCTGGAAATGATGAACCAGTGCAGCTCTTCAGAGGGAGGACAGAGGTTGTCTCCATGAAAAGGATGAAGATTGTTTTGTGTGAGTGTGTTTTAATTTTATTTTTAAATACACTCTTCTTGTGGTGTGTGTAGGGACATATTGTGGAACCCAGAGGGCCTCGTGACTTTGGATGGGATCCCTGTTTCCAGCCGGACGGATATGACCAAACGTAAGCAAGTATCGCTTGACATTTCCCTTTCTACCACGAGGGGGAGGCAGAGGTCATCATACTGGCAATAATCCATTCAGATATGGAATTTCATAACAAAGTACACTAGTGTGTTGATATCTTTCACCATCGCCTGTCCTTTCAAGGTGTGTAATGTGTTCATTCCAATATACTCATATTGACTCTTCCCTCTCATCTGCAGCTATGCTGAGTTGCCAAAGGAAGTGAAGAATTCTATTTCTCACCGCTATCGAGCACTTGCTGCCATGTCTGACTACTTTTCTCAAACCAATGACGCCTCACCACATGGCAAGAAGAAGAAGCAGTAGGATTAACCAGTTCATTTTGAACAGTATAAATCTGCAGCAAAATACATCATTCATCAAGTTCTTGGACTGGATTTTACAGTGCAGAAGATGGTGCTTGTTACCAGGAATTTTTATTGTTCTCATGCTGTCAATAAATTGTTAATATTTGAAGAATGTCTTAAATTTCTTTATAATGTTAAAATTCTGGGGCCAGGTCACGGGGGTAACAATCTCAGGGGGTGAGACTTTCATTTGGGTCACCGTCCGTCCTTGGTGTTTCATTGAAGGATGCAATGTGACTTCTAGTGTTGTTTTCATTAAAACAAATAAAATACTTTACAAAGTACTGTATATACAATGACTCACCAATTTTGTTCAGAGACAACATATATTTACAGTTTATTGTTTGTCTGAATTAAAGTGTAACGGGATGTCCAACTCTTCTTCCACCTCTTTGAAAGTTCAGGTGCATTTAAAGTCCTCTATGAGGCTAGAGACAAGTAGTTCCAGGGACCCGTGTCTATAAATGTTGCTCACCCAATGCGGGAGACCAAACCATTTCTTATGTAAGAACTGACTGTACTCTCCAGCTTTTCAACTTTGGTCATGGGGATCTTGGAAACTGTTAGAGGTCACATGGGATGGGGAACAAACCAAACTGCAGGTACCACAGTTTCAACTTGCCAGGTAGCAAGGACTTGTCTATGCTGGCATGGCCTTTGATTATTTCTTCCCTCAGTTGATTACTCTGGTCTGAGTCTTTGATGCAATGATCTCAGTCTTATCTGTTTAGTTGGAGAATGTTTTGCTGCATCCAGTCACTGATTTGCATGATACACTTACTCAGTGACTTAACAGGTCCTTGTTCTCCTGGTCTCAGTGAAATGTGCTTTTGTGTGTCATTTGCGTAGCTATGGTAACGTATGTTGGGTTCTGAATGGGCTATTGCGAGTATAACTGTGCAAAAGTTTGCTTAATAGGAAGACTCCGAAAAGAAGGGACACGGTGGTTTAAAACTTTATTGTAAATGTGCCTGTGTACCTTTTATGGTTTAGAGAAATAAAAATTGAAATTGAGAAATTGTCATTTGAGTAGAGAAAAGAGGTTATCAAAAATAACATTGTTGTCCTGCTGCCTGATATTTTCATGCTAAAGCCCACTGCAGCCTCTGGAGGCTCTGCTTTAGATCCAGAGTGTGATCGTACCTTACAAAGAGGAGGCTGAATAATCCATTGAAGTTCATTCCAATAAAGGATAGTGATCATTGCATCCTCATCACTGTAAAATAAATTCTCCTGTTTTGGAAACACTTCTATGAATACAGAAGCAAGTGTACAATATAATTTATTAAAAAGTAAATGATAAAGCAGTGGAACTCTAAACTGAGCCAATGAACCCAGTGAAAAACATTTATTCCCTCTCCATGTGATGGCTTCTATAGAATTGGGGAGAAAACAACAACAACAACAATAAAACAAGGTCAAATATTCTTATTTACTTTGATGAATGTTTCATTAAAATCAAAAGAAATGTGTGAAGTCTCCAGTCAATGACTGTTTCAAATAACACAGTACAGTCCAATGGTAAAGATTTGTTCGTGAGTGGCAGAGAAGCTGCACACTGAAGCAATGTGTCGTTGGCAGCAGGTTGACGTACAGTTATGTCAGCATCCTCTGAAACATGTCAACGTGTAAGTCTCCATTTGGAAGTGCCATCTACTAAGAAGTGACTTTGATCCTTTATGGGGCACTCACTGAATACTTAAAAATTCAAAAATTCAACCTTGGAGTGAAAAAAATATAAAAAGAAATATGCTGAAATTGTTAAATTTCAAGTAGAAATTCAAATTACCAGAAATAATGAGTTTGCTGACAGAAGGTTAATCATTGGCACAAAATCTGTTGCTGCTCAACACACACCCTTGTAGGCGGTGAAACCTGTTAATGTGAGCAGAAAGGCTTGTCTAGAATTTGTTTTAGAGGGAGCGAAGAAACAACTGCCGAGCACTAAACTGGTCTGATGAAGGGACTGTTATCAATCAGCTTGTCAATGACAGACAAGGTAAGATGCTGTAAAGCGATAGTCAAGATTATGTATAAACAGTAACAGAAATTGCTGCATAACTTTTTAACTCCAGCAAAAAAAACTCTGTTAGCTTGTTGGAGGTTAGAAATCTACAGCTTTGTGCAGGAGTCTCACTCCAGCAGTTGTCAATTCAGCATGTCCATGAGCCAATCTTTCCCAGTCTCTGGAATCACTCATCCATTTTCTTGACGAGACTATTACAGTCGTCTCACCTACACCTGCTTATCCACCTAGCGTGACACCGGTCTGATGGAGCCCACCCCATTCCAGCCAGCTATAGGTGAAAGGCAGGATACACGCCAGATAAGACACCAGCACATCACAAGCCACATAACAGACAACCACTCACACCTGAAAACCGTTTTGAGTATTCAGTTCACCGAAGCTGCATGTTTTGAGGTGGGAGGAAGCCAGAGAACCCGGACAGGAGGGAATCAAACCCAGAACCGTCTTGCTATGAGCCCACAGTGACAGCCACTGCGCCATTGTACCGACCTCTCTGGAATCAATCGAAACAAATATTATATTATACATTATATTACATTATATATATATATATATATATATATATATATATATATATATATATACACACACACACACACACACAAACATATATATACATATATGTATATATATATATTATATACTATACTATATTATTATATATATTAGTATATATATATATTATATATTATATTACATTAAATATTATACATTATAATGTGTTGAGAAGCACAGCAGTAGTTACGTAACAGCCACCCCCTCATGGTTATTTTTTACTCCATGTTTACTGCATCTCTGTGCCTGTCTGCATTACTGTCTGTATTGTCCTGAAAAGACATTACTTTTTTTATTTGACTGGATGTTTATGGACAAGTGAATATTCAGGGTTTGTACAACAGAGATGATAAACATTATGTGTTGTGTTTTTACTTCTGCCTCATTTCAGCATTCATTCACATTTTCCCTGCATTTTTTTTCCCATAACTTAAGCTTGATTTTAATTCCTCATCTTACTTCTCATTATTGACCGTCAGTAATGTTTACAGGAAATACGTCACCACATGTAGAAAAAAAGTGTACGCCAATGCCGTCCCATGCTACGGGAGTGGCTGCTTCCATGTTTTTTATGTCTCGTGAAAAGTGAGTGATCTCATGTGAAGTCTAAGTTTACTCTTAAAGTGACAGTCTACAGTACTGATACCATGGGACAAGATTGCAAAACCAGAAATACTGAGAACATCCTGTGCCCTTTGTTCCCTGTTCCATGAAATAGTCCTTACTCAGCCTTCAAGAGAGGTTTCCCCTCCCACAGGATCTGAGTCCTCCCCTTGGAGTCTTTGTGAGTTGTCATACTATCCACAAAACATTACATTCATGAAACCGTAGAGGCTGTTCAACATTTACATACATGGGATTTGCAATCTTCTGACTGAAGAAGGTGAGAGTAGTTTTATTTGTGTTCTGCTGCTCAATTTCTGATAAGGTAGATTTGAGACAGGCATTCTGTAAAAGGGCTTCCTAAACTGATTGAAAAATATAGTTATATAGGCTATGAAGAATGATATGAAAAAGATGTAGAAATACCACTGACCATCCTATTGCTCTGATTTAATACTTCAAATGAAAATTTTGTAAGACACATTGACAATACTTTTACTAACAAATTCCTGCTGGCTCTGGTGGCCTGGACTGCCCACTTGCACAGCAGGTCCATCTTAAATGATTGCAAGAACTTTTTAAAAACTTGTTTCTATTATTTCAGTTAACATTTCAAATCCAAAGAAGAGACTAAAAATCATCCATTTAAAAATAGAAAGAAAAAGACAGCATTTGTTGAGACACTGTCATCTTTGAAATACGGACCAATCAATCAGAGGTAAAGAACCTGCTGACCTGCTGAGAGCCGTCATCTCTGTACTGTCACCTTTGGAACAAGCTTGTCTAGAAAAGTGACTTTTCTCTATGTTTTCTTAGTCATAGCCTTGCAGGAGTTAACATTATATAAGTTTGGATATATCGTGACCCTGTATCTGCCATTACCAGTGACCTGATGTCTCACAGCCAGAAGGGTCTGGGTTTGAGTCCATATCTATCAGTCTGTGTGGTATTTCCTTGTCAATCCCCCGTCTATGCTGGTTCCCTCTGTATGACTGGCGTCCTTCAACAGTACATTATCATGCAGTATTTGCATCACTAGATTCCTAGGAGGCTGAAGTCCTCCAACATCTGTCAGACCTTGCTGAGGATATCGTAGGAGTCTGTCACGGCTGGTGTACACTTCTTTGCTGCTACATTCTGGGGCAGCAGACTGAAAGTTGAAGATACCAAGAGCGTAAAGAACCTCCTGTGGTGTAAATGGTGTTGTTACTCTAAAAGGTTTGTGTCTAGCCACTATTCCTTATTTGACCTACAGAGGTCATACTACACCCTGTCTAAGCACAAGTCCGTGGGCGCAGGTGAACTGTGGGTTCGAGAGGATAATGGATAACCGGCGTGTGTTACGGTGTTGTTCGGCAGAAAAAAAAGATTAACCTCCTCCCATTTTGGAGCTGCAAGCGGGCAAAGTGGTTAGTACAATTTTATTGTGTAACTTTTATTTCAACATTGTGTCATTTTCTGTACTGTATAAAGTCTATTGTCATTTCGTGTCTGTTTTGTAGTTCTACACTGGTGGTGGTGGCAATTAATGGTGCAAAGGTGAAGCTAGCCAAGCTAGATATTTAAGGCAATCAATAAAAGATATCATCTGTATAAAGAACCAGAGTCATCACATGTTTCAGATGGGAGCATATGTGGTGCACCATGGAGCACTACAGGAGGAATGGACTGCTGGAGCCTGAAAGAGCTGTCGACATGTTATCCATAAAGCATTTCTAATTCTTCATGTCCCTTTCTACAGTACCCAAAATGGTGCAGCGGGTAGCAGTGGTTGGAGGGGGCGGTTCTGGTCTTACCTGTATCAAGGCCTGCATTGATGAGGGCCTGCAGCCCGTCTGCTTTGAAAGCAGCGATGACATTGGTGGCCTGTGGAGATTTAAGGTAAATGGCGGCAATGGTTTTAAACAGTATCCCAGGTTTGTAAAATGATGCTCTATGACCAGAAAGCTGTCCATCTCAGTAATATTGTACTATTGCGTCTTTGACGCACATTTTTTGACAGGG
This sequence comes from Antennarius maculatus, assembly GCA_013358685.1. Lineage (NCBI taxonomy): Eukaryota > Metazoa > Chordata > Actinopteri > Lophiiformes > Antennariidae > Antennarius > Antennarius maculatus. The sequence goes on along the minus strand of CM023610.1, from coordinate 4,067,135 downwards.
ACGCATAATCGTCAGATAGCGTGGGACGCAAGCTTTCAATTCACTTCCATTCAACAAAAATATTCACAATTTTTCCATTTCTCCACTGAAATTTCAAACCTGGAAATCGCCACTACATTTTGATCTTATGCGAGTTTCTCAGGAGAATACAGTATATGAATTAAAGGCAAAGAAAACTACTGAGTGAAAAGCAAAAGTGAAAAAAAAAACTATATTACATTATTATTACTACATATACAGTATATATATATATAACTCTTTTTTTCTTTTTACTTAAACAGCAATGTTATTAATAAAAACATTAAAATTAACAGTTTGTTTAATTCGTATTGTACTATTAGGAAAACTCAATCCTTGCATACGCTTCTATTGTATTTTCTGTTATTACTTTTGTGATGCATAAACGTCATGTTGGGATGCACAAATTTTTCTTGAAGCACATCTTAAGGATGCACTACTTTCTTGAGATAAAATGAATTCTGAATGAGTATTAATTAAGTTTCCTTTTCTATTTCATTTGCAGGAGTCCCCTGAATCAGGTCGAGCCAGCATCTATCGTTCCTTGGTGGTCAACATCTCTAAAGAGATGATGTGTTTCAGTGATTTCCCCATGCCTGCTGACTATCCAAATTATGTGCTCCACTCCCAGCTGTTGCAGTACCTCAGGCTCTATGCTGAGCACTTTGATCTGCTCAGATATATCAGTTTCAAGGTTATTCCAGTTTCATCACGTCAGGAGCACCAGTCTTCTGAAAAGTTTCTACAATTTTGTATAGCAAGTCATAATAAGTCGTGTGTGTGTGTGTGTGTGTGTGTGTGTGTGTGTGTGTGTGTGTGTGTGTGTGTGCGTGCGCGCGTGCGTGCATCCATGCATGCTTCAGACAACAGTAAAGAGAATCACACAGAGGCCAGATTTCTCTCTGTCTGGTCAGTGGGACGTAGTGACCACTAACAGGGATGGAGAAGAAGAAAGTCACATCTTTGATGCGGTTATGGTTTGTACAGGCCATTTCACTCACCCAGTCTTCCCCCTGTCAGAATTTCCAGGTCTGTGAACAAAACAAACATCACTTTCATAGACATTTTACAGAATATTTTGCTTTACAATACATCTAGATTTTGTGTTTTGTCTTGTTCCATAACATCACCTCAATCTCTCTAGGGCATGAGACATTTTCTGGCAAGTGTTTGCACAGCTGGCAATATAAAGACGCCGATGCCTACAGAGGAAAAAGGGTGGTCGTGATTGGTTTGGGTAATTCTGGAGGAGACATTGCTGTAGAGATCAGCAGATCTGCAGAGAAGGTAACAGAATAACATTGACATTCAACAGGAGGGCTAAGAGAAAAATCTGCATTGAGATACGCCTTTTTATTATTAGTTGATTGTGTTTTTAATGTTGAATGTGTTCAGATCTTATTTTGTGATCCTGATATTATAGTGCCTGTGTTAATGCTATTTGTCCGATAGACGTTTGTCAGTACACGCCAGGGGGCCTGGGTGTTTGGCAGAATGGCCAGTAATGGTCTTCCTTTGGACATGATAGCGATCACCAGATTCAACAACTTGCTCACAAAGCTCCTTCCCAGCTCTCTGGTCAACTGGATTAAAGAGGGAGTCGCGAACCAACGTTGTGACCACCGATTATATGGCCTGCAGCCCAAACACAGGTGACTCATGTGGTCGATGATTGTTAATCTACCTCAGGATCCCAAGACAAATGGGTTGAGTTTTATTATTCCAGCCGTAGCTTCGTTTATTGTCCTAAATTATTCACCTTTGAAGAATCAATTTGTCTTCTTTACAAACACATGGATTACAGTTGTGTCATTATCTGGGATTTACTGTCTTTGCCAGTTCAGTTTTATTATTCCAGCGTTATCTTCATGGCTCCTCATATCTCTTCAGAGTTTGTCCTTTAGGTGATTTGAATTGGGATATGTCTAAACCTCCAGTCTAAGTTACACAGCAATTCTATGCCTTAAATCTCTGTCAAATTATAGCTAAATTTACCAGATTTCATTTGAACTCTCCCCACAACTTCCACACTAATAAAGTTTATTCAAACTAATATTCCGTCTAACTTTAAATTCGGAATCTTCAGTCATGACCTGAGTGATTACTGATCTATTACATTTATTTGAACTGACCTCTGAGCCAAACACCCACCTTTGATTGTAATCAAACACTCTCGGGCAAAGTTTGATATCCAGACCTTTACAAGATGTGGCAACAGAGAACTGGGAGAGAATTAACCTCTTAACTCATTTAGCACTACTATTGATAAACGACCAAGGTCGTCTCAGTCTCCTGTTGATTTGCTTGCCTCCAGGTAATGTAGAAATCAAGGAAGTCAGGTTAGAATGTTAGGGATTGGTCGAGTCTAGACCCCATAGAGCAGAGACTGACACAAAAGTAAAAATCAACAGTTTCATTGCTCAAACAGATAACACGGGGCAGCAGTGGCTCAGTGGTAGAGCCGGTTGTAGAACGGGTCGTCCAATGTTTCAAGATTGGAACCCGGAGTGTGAGCTGACAGTGGGAGGTGTCAGCTCACCTCTGGAGCTCTGCTGAGGCGCCCTTAAGCAAGGTGCCGTCCCCCTTACAAGTTGATCATTTGGGCGCACCAAGCAGGAGCTGCCCCCCCGTGTGTGTTTGTTTGTTCAGGGCCTGTACACACTAATATATATGCATGTGAGAGTTACTAACACTAATTTCCCTTCGGGGATTAATTGAGTATATAAAACAAAAAACGAAAAACGAGTGAGCAGCAAAAACCAAAAGCAGCAGAGCAAAAAATGACACAAATCCACAAACCCTGAAAAGGACAGGCAGCTGAGAGACAACTAGGAACACTAGCATCACTGAAGCAGGATGGAATTATCTGTCACCCTCTTAGGGAAAGGCCAGGCCTTTTGAACAGAGGCTGATGAGCAGAGTGAGAACTGGTGTTCCTCGTCAGCTGCTAGAAGCCAGCCACATCCCCTGCCACAGCCTGACCTGTCAGGAGAAAACGAGCTAAACACAAAAACAGACCTGCCCAGCATACAAAAAGAACAGAACCATGACAGAAAAAATCTGAACACAGGAGCCCCCCAAGGATGTGTTCTGAGCCCCCTCCTCTTCACTCTGTTGACCCACAACTGCACACCAACTTTCAGCTCCAACCTCTTCGTCAAGTTTGTAGACGACACGACTGTGGTGGGTCTCATCATCAACAACGATGAGACAGCCTACAGGAATGAGGTGGGCCTCCTTGCTATATGTGGTGCAAGGACAACAATCTCCATCTGAATGTGGAGAAGATGAAGGAGATTGTTGTGGCCTTCAGGAGAGCATGCACCCAGCATGCTCCACTAACCATCGACGGTGCTGCAGTGGAAAGGGTCAGCAGCACCAAGTTTCTGGGTGTGCACATCTCCGAGGACCTGTCCTGGAACCGCAACACCGCATCACTGGCCAAAAAAGCCCAACAACGCCTCTACTTCCTCCTCAAACTGAGGAGAGCAAGAGCCCCACCCCCCATCATGCTGACTTTCTACAGAGGCACCATCGAGAGCATTCTAACCAGCTGCATCACCGTGTGGTACGGCGCCTGCATCGTTTCCTGCCGCAAGACCCTGCAGTGCATTGTGAGAGCAGCTGAAAAGATCACTGGTGTCTCTCTCCCTTCCCTTACAGACATTTATAACACCCGCCTCACCTGCAAAGCCATCAGCATTGCAGGTGATCCCACCCACCCCTCTCACAGCCTTTTCAACCTGCTGCTATCAGGTAGGAAACTGCAGAGTCTGCGGGCCAGAACCAGCAGGCTCAAGGACAGTTTCTTTCACCAGGTGGTCAGGGGGCTCAACTCCCTCCCTACTCTGCCCCCTGCCATAGCTTTGAACTCTACCCTCACACTGCCCTGCCCTCCCCCCAGCACCTGACTACCTATCTCTCCCTCCCCCCGTCAACTCAGGGACTGCGCACACATCCCTTCCCCGGGTGTTTAGAGTGTATAGAGATGTTAACCACCCCTTGTGTTTCGTCTTATACTTCGTGCTGTACTGTCTGATGTACTGTCTGTGTTGCACTGCTTGTTGCACTGCCTGTGTTGTACTGCCTGTGTTGCACTGCTTGTTGCACTGCCTGTGTTGTACTGCCTGTGTTGCACTGCTTGTTGCACTGCCTGTGTTGTACTGCCTGTGTTGTACTGCTTGTTGCACTGCCTGTGTTGTACTGCCTATGTTGTCCTGCCTGTGTGTCCTGCCTGTGCTGTACTGCCTACATTGTCCTGCCTGTGTGTCTTGCCTGTGTTGTACTGCCTATGTTGTCCTGCCTGTGTTGTACTGCCTGTGTTGTCCTGCCTGTGTTGTACTGTCTGTGTTGTCCCGTGTTGTACTACTGTGTTGTACTGCCTGTTGTACTGTCTGTGTTGTACTGCCTGTTGTACTGTCTACCGTGGGTCAGAGAGGACTGCAATTTCATCTGTGCTGTATGTCGTGCATATATGGTACATTTGACAATAAAGCTGACTTTGACTTTGACTTTGATAATTTCAAAGAAGTTCTGTCTATGGAAAATAAACTTACTTCCCCTTGCAATCATCTCTGATAAATCAGGCATGGCCTCACTCCTCAACCAACATTTTGTGTACTCATAGCAAGCCTTCACTGCCCTGGCTCCGAATACTGCTCCATCACACACCCCTCCTCCATCCAGTGATGTCAGCTTCTCCAATTAAAATGTTTCCATCTCAGAAGTTTTGGAAGACTTCATCAAGTTGGACTCAAACAAATCTGATGACTTAGATGGTTATCAGGCCATGTTTTTAAAAGTTGCTACATTCTAATCCACATCATGCCACCTGTCTGTCATGCACTCTATATATTTATTAGTATTATATGATTGTATTTTGTCTATTTTTGTGCCCACAGACAGTGTATCTGTATATTATCCTGCTTTGTCACCTGTTTTGTCATACTTTGCATTGTTCATCTTGCTTTTTGGATTTTGCTTGGTGGAATGATGACTTTGGGAACTTGGATCCCGTATCCAAGGGGTCAAAATGAGTTTTCTTCATAGGGTGGCTGGGCACACCCTTAGATAAAGGGTCATGAAGGGGGAACTCGGAGTTGAGCAACTGCTCCTCCACAGTGAGAAGAGCCAGCAGAAGTGGCTCAGGCATCTGTTTGAGATGCCTGCTGGGTGCCTCCAAGTCTCACCAGAAGGAGGCCTCAGTGAAGACCTAGGACACACTGGAGAGACTGTCTCTGGGCTGGGGAGGTCTGGGGTTCCATAATTTCATAGGGGTTCCATAATTTCTGTGTCATCTGACATAGTGAGTTGGTCACTGACTCGATGAGCTCTTCCTGAAATCTGTTTCTATCTTTGCTTCCCTTCACCGGTTCTCTTCATACAAAATTACACTTTTACCTTAATTTGATTTAAAAATTCTGTACCGGTTCAAAGCAAAAAATCCAGCTTGAACATTGTATCCAAAGTTTTGTACCTGTATTATCAAAGTTCCAGGATGTCATGAAAACAGCAATAAGCATGGCTTCATTTGTGTTCACAGTTAACTAATAATGGTATAACCTTGAATGTGTCAAAACATTTGTAGGGAGATGGTTTAGGTTGACCCTGTCATTTTCTGTCTTTTCTAGAATTACGGATGGAAGACCTTTGATCAACACAGACTTTCCCGTTCAAATGCTAAATGGGGCAATAGTACTGAAGCCCAATCTGAAATGCTTCAAGGGCTCTGGAGTTGTTTTTGAAGATGGGACTGTGGAGTTCAACATTGACTATGTGGTCTTCTGTACCGGCTACAATGCTGGACACCCATTCCTGCCTCCAGGCCTGTTCACCGGGCCTCAAAAACAGTTAAAATTGTACAAGTAAGTAGAAGTCTCTGGAAAATTGTTTTTTTTGAACGCTTAATATAGTATATGAGCACTCTCGAAGAATGCAAGAGTGCGTGGAACTGTGTTATGTAATATGTAAAGGTGACTCTTAACCAGATTAATTTCATACATCATTGGTCCCGGTTGGTTAAACTGTATGAGGTTTTGTAGTCTGTGTACGAGTCTCCAGTTCATCACAGGCTTCAGTTGGTTCATTGGTTTGTCGTTGGGTTGTTGTTTTGTTTGTTGGTTGGTTTGTTTGCTTGTTCATTGCTTTTTTTTGTTGGTTGTTTCCTTGGTTTACTGGGTCGTTGGTTCGTCATGGGGGCCGTGACATGGGATACACCCTTGAAAAGTCGCTAGTTCATTGCAGGGCTACGTATAGAAGGACAATAAAACATTCTCAGTCACCTTCTTTGGTCAGTTCAAAATTACTAATTCATCTGTATTGTTTTTGGTTGTTGGAAGAAGATAGAATACCAGGAAATTTATAGGAAATGATTGTCTGTCCATAAAATTAGGATATGTGTTACTCTACCACTTAAATCATACATCATGTCATAGCACCTTAATAGAAAGGAGCTTCATTGTCAAAAAAAACTAGCACAGCACTGGTCTTCTTCTTTTCCTTTCGGCCTTTCCCTTCAGGGGTCGCCACAGCGAATCAACCGCCTCCATCTAACCCTGTCCTTTGCATCCTCTTCTCTCACACCAACTACCTTCATGTCCTCTTTCACTACATCCATAAACCTCCTCTTTGGTCTTCCTCTAGGCTTCCTGCCTGGCAGTTCAAAACTTAGCATCCTTCTACCGATATATTCACTATCTCTCCTCTGGACATGTCCAAACCATCTCAGTCTGGCCTCTCTGACTTTATCTCCAAAACCTCTACCATGTGCTGTCCCTCTGATGTACTCATTCCTGATCCTATCCTTCCTGGTCACTCCCAAAGAGAACCTCAGCATCTTCATCTCTGCTACCTCCAGCTCTGCCTCCTGTCTTTTCCTCAGTGACACTGTCTCTAGACCAAACAACATCGCTGGTCTCACCACAGTTTTGTACACAGCACTGGTAATGGACTTAAAAGCATCTTTCTGTCAAACACTCACACAAGATAAATATAGTGACAGATCAAAAGAGGGAGGCATAATAAAGTCTGACCCTACAATTAAAACATGTGGGGCTATGATATCAGTTTCCAATGGCCTGTTTGGTCCACAATGAATAAAGTTCATTTTGGTTTTCCTGTAAGGGGCCACCACAGCGTGTCATCTTTTTTTCCATTTTAGACGAATGCTCATATTTGTGTATTGTGACACAAATTGAAATTATTTATTGTTTGTTGTTGTTCTTTATTCACCTGTGTTCTTCTTTACTTCAGGAGATTGTTTCCTCCTTCTCTATCACGACCTACGCTGGTCGTCCTGAGTCTTTTTCAGACAAATGGACCGATCACAAATTCTGTGGAAATGCAGGCCAGGTGGGCTGTCAAAGTATTTAATGGTAGGTAATTGCGAATCTACAGAATCCATTAGGATTAAAGAGCCAATCTTTTTACACTGTGTGCACAACTATTTGGCAAGTGAGTATGTTGACCATGTCAAAATTCTTAAATATTTCCACATTGCAAGCTGGATAAACCTGAATGCTTGGTGGATTTAAGCAAATGAAGTGATGTGTATTTGTGTAATGAGTGAGGGCGTAGCATAAGAAGATCAATACCCTGCAGCAAGCTGTGCATAATTATTAGACAGGTTATTTTCCTCCAGCATAATGGGCCAAAAACAAGATATTACTTTTTATATTAAGAAACTCCATGAATGCAAGGTTTGTGACTATCATTGAAAAAAAGGTTGTTAGATTGGTCACTGATTTTTTTTAAACTGTTAGAAATGTTATTTGTAAATTTCGAGTTGAAAATAAACAAGTGAAATCAGAAAATTTTTATTTTTCATTTACTGTAGTTGCATAATAATTCTGCACACTAATAGCTGTATAGCTCTTATACCTATTTTCCTTTCTTACACATTTAAGTTTGAGGTTTACTTTTTAATTGACTGAGACCATTGTAATTGTTCTATAATTAAGTTAATCCTGAAAAATACAACTTGTCTAATTGTTATACACAAAGTGTAGTTAGTATGTTTTTCTCTTTAAGGACTGTGTCATCTCCCACTGAAGAAGAAAATGTTGGAGGTCATTGAATCTGACACGAAAAGAAACAGTAAAAGGTACATGGTCATTACGTTATTCAAGTGATGCAGCAGGGTATTCATGTTCTTCCTGTAGAGAACAGGATTTTTGTTAAAATGTTGTGTTAATATAGACAAACAAATCATGTCTTCAATTGTATGTTTGTTCAGTCATCGTTCTGAAGCACATGCTGCTCGCCTGGTAGATTACATGTCTTACATGGACTTTATGGCAGAGGAGGTAAGTTCAGTTCCACTTCATAAAGCTGTGTTACTATTTGTGGGGTACGCACAAAACACAAACATGATGACCGACTTCAATCACAGGTAGGGGTTCGCCCGAATCTTCTGACCTTACTACTGAGAGATCCTGTGCTCTGGGTGAAGATCTTCTTTGGTCCCTGCACTCCATACCAGTATCGTCTTACTGGACCTGGGCGGTGGGATGGAGCTCGTCAGGCTATCCTCACCCAGTGGGATCGGGTAGCTCAGCCTTTCAGAACCAGGGTGGTACCAGTACCAAAGCGCAGGAGGTCCATCCTCTATTCTCCCTGGCTGTTTGTATTTGGAGTAACTGTGATAGTTGGTGTTCTCTTGTCTAGAAATGATAGTGTTGTAGGGCTGAAGGATCCAGCTCAGATTCTGGCAAGATGGTCACAAAGAACTCCTGGTTCTCTGGTTAAATAACATCAGGAAATATGTCTCTAGTCTAACTATATTTAGACCCAGCTCACACAGTAAGTGTATGTGACTTTGTGTTGTTTTCATTAAAACAATGACCCACCAATTTTGTTTAATCATAAAATACTAACGATAAAATGTAAAAAATAACGGTAACTGTCCCAGGGTGACCCAAATGGACAGACAAGGAATTAGTTCATTAAAACCTGAAAACCTCTGAAAACAAACTCTTAGGGAATGTCAGGGATGAGGGGATCAGAACTCTTTGGGCTTCAGATACCTGGACAGTGTATTTATTTCAGAAACGGCACAAGACAACAATATATTTCAGTAAATTGCAAGGTTTATTGAACAGACTCTGTTAAACTCTGTGGGTTCATTCTAACGGCATTAGATCTTACCAAGAGGACGCTGAGTCAGCGAAGAACCAAGAGTCTAAACTATGCAACTATAAGAACTTAGTCTTTCTGGGAGGGTATTTTCACCTCAATCTTTTCTCCTTTGACAGACAATGAAGAATGAACCTGGCATGTTTTGATTATTTATTGGATGGTTTCTGCTATCTGGTCTGGATACTGCATTCGAGTCTTACATTTTATCACCCAGACCTTGAGTGAGTGAGGGACAAGACATTCAGAATTATGCACAAGTGAGAATATGCAAAACCAGGGTTCTAACTCCAGTATCCTAGTGGGTAGTGGGTAGCACTGTCACCTCACAGCTAGAGTGTTGCGGGTTTGAATCCTGTCTGTGCGGAGTTTGTATGTTCTCCCCATGTCCGACCTAATCCCATATCCAAAAATGTATAATTTAGGTGAATTGATCATTCCATATGGCCTGTTAGTGTGGTTGGTTGTTTTTGTCTTTCATGTGGCTCAGCAGTGCACTGGCATCGTACTTAGAGTGTCCTCCGCCTCTTGCCTGTGAATCAGCTGGGACAGGCTCCAGCAACCCTCGTGACCATTGTGATGCATAACCTCATCTTTTAACACCTTTCTTGAAGCATTTGTGTACTGAGGAGACCAATTGTAAATGACAGAGAATCGTGCTGCTAACATTCTGGTACATAATGCATTAAATTTTTAATTTTGTTGTACACCATGTATGATGTCAATCAAAGCATTTTGTTCTATTCTTCTACTCCTTTCACCATTTCATCATACAGCCCATCTCTAGGCTCATATGAGCAGTTATAATTCACAGACATGGCAAAGACCATGGACCAATGAGCGGAAATGAACTGCTGATGTGTTTGTATAACTATCAGATAAGACACAATCAGATAAGACATTCCAAAACGATATGACATAAATGTAAACACAATAATATTAAACATCATTATCAGTAGATATTAAAAATCTTCTGGCCCTGTATTTAGCTCAGTCCTTGTCTCGTCATCAAACACTTTCTGGTAATGGGAGTTAGCAAAGGGAAGGCCAGACATTCTCTCTCCAGCCACTTCCACCAACTCCTCCGGAGGGAACCAATGGTGTTTCCATGCCAATCTGCTCTGAGTTCTGCCCTGGTGACCTGATCCTATCCATCCTGGTCACTCCCAAAGAGAACCTCAGCATCTTCATCTCTGCTACCTCCAGCTCTGTCTCCTGTCTTTTCCTCAGTGACACTGTCTCTAGACCAAACAACAAAGGTGCTGTTAATATTACCCAATACCAGCCTAATTCTGTCATTATAAGAAACATGAAGTGCATCAGTCAGGAAGGGAAGCAGATTTATGTGACAGCTTAATTGCCATATGTCAGCCTGAACCAACAGTAATGACAGCTTCCTGATGTAACACTCAGCCTATCTGAGTTGTGTGTCATATATTTATATAGTTTTTACAGCTACCTAGTGGTCTTATTGTGCAGATGCATGGCCAAGTCTCTGTACACGACACTCAGCCCCAGCAGAGACTTACTTTCCTTGCTAGAGGTAAATCAGTGACGTGCGGTCAGGGGAGGCAGGTGAGGCACGGCCTCATCTGCCATCATAAAAGGAAAAAAGAAATTGAAAATGGAAGAAATTAATTAAATGGTCATATTTATCCAGTGATGTGTATTATATAGTTATTTTCCGTTTAACGTCACCAGTTCTACATTATTTTTACTCAAAATCACTGAATTTTCACATTTACTTCTGCTTCTCTTTTGTTAAAATCAACAGTGGTGGTCACTTTAAATGAAACATATTAATGATGAGAAAGAGCAACATCAGTCACCACAACCTCAGAAACATTTAAGCCCTTGGAGAAAATTATATCATGTATATGCCCTTTCTTATGTGACGGATATATTACATGCTGGGAAAGCCCAAAGTTAACCAAGCTGTGAATGTTGGCTGTTCTGTGTCCTGATAATGTGTCCTGAAATGTGTTTTGACTCTCTTTGTCTCATGTCCTCAGCGAAGTGAACAATGTGATGCAGGAGGAAATAAAAATTCATTGGGGAAGCACAGGGCATTTCAGATTTTTACTGCACACACTCGTCTCATCTTTTACAGCGGAGTCTCCCATAATCAGAGTACCAGACCCAGTCTCCTCCTGTGGCGTTCCCCCTCCTGATTTGCCACCTGGGGGTACACACCGCAACTACTGCTGGAAAAACATTTGCCCCTCTGATACCAACTGTTTGTGTTGCTCTTGAGGAACAGTTACATGGCTTTTGGTCTCTGGTACTTAAAGGAAGGAAAGTTAGTCTTTCTTCTGTCGATAAAGCGATGGATGTGATTATGTTAGATATGCAATTTATTTATCTATTTTACATATCTTTAAAACGCCAAACTCCTGATGAGATCAGCAGACCACTCTGAGGCTGAGACTAGGCTGAAACTAGAGTGTGGAGAGGGGTGTATGGGAGGAAGTGGTCTCTGAAGGAGAGGCGTGGGGGTGAGGAGCAAACACTAAAGTGACAACAGGGAATAGGTAATAAATTACCCTGGAGCTGGAAGTCTCTTTGCAGAAACTATGCATACACTTGTTAAAGATCCCTCCCAGGTGTACTGAAAATGTGATTCATGCATAAATACACAAATCCTCTGAGCAAGACCAGAAGACAGAATAAACATCTACTTTTCATGGACCGCAGGCATCAGTATTTACTTGGTATTTCATCTACACAAAGTTTATTTCAAGTACACATTGTACTCATTTATCTGCGTTTACTCTAGGTTGATTGTCTAATTGTATACAAAGCCTTGTATATCCAGTTATCAATAGTAATGGCCAGTAAAAGTGACACACATCGATAAATAAATGTTTTGTGGGTTGTTCAGACTTCTCTGTTTACAAAGACATTGAGTATTGGTTACCCAGTTAGAGCAGCTGTGAAAAAGACCAAGGACACTATACTCTTTTCTTGGCAAAGACTTCAATTTACTTGTCATCAGACTTTTTTAACAGAACATGGAAGATCGCTGTCAGACATTAGTTCACTATGGGTCAGTAACATCGCTATGAAGGAATTCCTCTTTTTCCTCTGTGACTCAAAGTCAACACAGCTACTGTCAGCACTGCAGCATTCAACAAGGCAAAGAAGTAGAATTGTCACAAAAATAAATGTTTCAATCGGTCTTATTCATGACAGTAGATCACGGTTTAAATCACTCTTCTTTGGTCAATGGTGACATAAGCACATCATTAACATGTAATGTCTAGAAGTATTAATGAAATATCTTTTAACGTATAAGGATATCAGTCATCACACTATACTCTGACCACTGTACTTACTTAGATTGATGCTAATAGTCTTTGTTCTTAATTGAGTGTTTTTGACATGTCTTTCACAGTTTTACTACATTATTTACTGAGTATGACATATGTAAGAAATGAAAATAACACCTGAACTTGTTCACTTGCTAGAGAGAGGTCCATTACTGGTACCAGCCGATATTCTAAAGTGTGGAGCCCAACTGCTATTCTGAAAATGTTATTTTAATGCCAAATCTCATACATGCATGGATAAAATGCAGGTTTTCCAACCTGGAGTCATAAGACCCTCAGAGAAATGGGGAAGTTTCAAGGAGTCCCCGGCAAAGAAGAGGACTAAATTGTTTTCAATATAAATCCAGACACGTGCAACACAATTATACACGAGCTTATTTGTTTATTTGTTTTATTTCCAGGATTTTGCATATTTTTTGGGATAATAAAACTCAAAGCAAAATAATTTTCAGACATGGGACCCTAGAAAACAATTAACAATTGCAAAACAGCTGTCCATTTTGTGTCAATTAAAGGATCCTTGGCATAAAAAAAACTTATGCCATTGCCCTAAGTAAGGGCTCTTGGTAGTGAGACATGTAATATGTTCAAATACTGAAAGGAACAGAAAGTTCTTAATGACAGAGCAAAACAATTGCTTCGTTAGGTTATGGGTATTAAAATATTTCTTTTATTTCTGATTGCAGAGAAAAATGAAACCACTTCACATGAGTCATTTTTGTTTTCAACTGTTGGTCGGTCCACATAGTATAAGAAGTAGGCCAAAAAGCATGAGACCACTGCACTGTTGAAGCTACGCTGTAATTTAATGTTTTCATAACCTGGACATGGCCATAATGCCTCAGAAATTATGTCCTACCATGACATCAATATAAGATTTCTAAAATTTTCCAAAACCTTCATTAGATTGGACAGGATGTTTTTCAGACTTTATTATAAAAAAGAACTAATAACATAATGTTTATCCAAAGCAGTCAGAAAGACGTTTGCTGTCATGGTTCTAGTGGAAGGAATGTACTACACTCTGATCACCGAGAGGAAAGGATGTCTGACTTTATGAGATCTTAATCCTTCTCGATTCCGCCAGAGGGTGAGGCGGATTTGATGAGGCTTGGAGGAGACAGACTGTACTTTCTCCTGTTTGTTATGTAAGGCTTACCTGAATTCCCTCACTGTCATGCCTTTTATTTAACATCAGACTCGTGTCGAAATGATGTTTTTCTTCTAGCATACGTACTTGAAGAAAAACTATTTCTATTAAATGCTGAGTGAGTTAAAACTTCCAGCTACCAAAGGGATGGTTTTAGCTTCAAAACAATTAATGTCGGCCAATTTCTATTTTCCCCATATTTCATTTAATCAAATTTACCTTTGAATGAATCTGGATGTTAAGTGACAATACTAAAGCAGTGTCAGACAGTGATTCACAATCAGGGGTACTTGTACACCTGTGAATATTCTGTTTCCAGGGGCTACGTGTAAATATTGTTGTATAGCTCAACTAATCACGAACATCTTTACATTTGATTAAAAAAGACTACATCCAGACATTATACCTCAGGTTCTCTGTAAATTCTCTGAACTCTGTCTCCTTTTATCACTTCTGAAGTTTGAAAGGTTGTAATTTTTGATAGGTTTAAATGCTTGTTTTTCACATAAATAAATTCTTCAAATAAATAACAATTGTTTGGGAAATAATGCATATGTGAACATTTTTTGGTTTTTCATCAAAAATATTTATTATCATATAACACATGTTTGACTCTCAACTCAATTTAACTGTCAGAACAAGGAAACGCGAATGGAAAAACTTTTATTTTACATCTCATGTTAGGGACAGGACCACCACTCTAAGGAACTGCTTTCATAACTTTGGGAGTGGGAACCATCTGCATTTTAACATTTCTGTCATTTGATATTTGAAACGTGCCTAAAACAAGACCTGCAGTCTTGTTAAGTCCTTATTTAGAGAACAGGGGTTTTACCCAAACAGGCCAGGGATGCGCAGAGTCAAAGTCTGCAACAATCGCTGGAAGTCCTGCACAGTCCATGGTTCCCCGTGTGTTCCTGTTGAAGTGGAGCTGCTGCTGCTGCCAGGGCTGATGCTCTGGGGGTCGTTGAAGGTGATCAGAATATCTGTGGAGAACTGAGGCAGGCGGAACACACCCAGGTGAAGGGTGACTGTATTCTTTGCTTCTTCATTGAATTTGGATACACACTGTGTCCCAGTCAGCATCCAGGCAGAGCTGCAATCTGACAGGGACAAGTCAGATTTGGGCAGGGGTACAACACTGGTCACCTCACAAGCACTTGGCTCCGAAGCTTTGTTACTGCCAGCTATGTCTTCGAAATGAAACCTGGCTGCGTCGTGGTCTGCTACATGCCCCTGGTACTCCACCAGCTCCACGATCAGACTCTGGTCAGTGTGTGCGTGGGCGAACACCTCCTGGTTGTCCGGGATCTCCCTCAGGTCACTGACATCTGTGGCGCTGTGAGGGATGAAGGCTGTCAGCGCTCCTCCAAACAGAGGAAACTGATCAGCACTGCCATCAACTGTCTGCGTATCCATGTGGAGAATGTGAGAAGCTCCAAGACCGACTGCAGAGGAGACACAGTCTGTTTTTATCTACTTACAGTCACATCAACACCGCCTCTTAAAATAAAAATTAACCCATAAAAACATACATACCTACAACTGTAAACAAAGTGATGGGAAATGTTGGTGAACACAACACCCACCAACGAATTCAACACTTTCTTCTGCTTCCGCCTTTTTCTTCTTATCTTCAAATTCAAGCCCAGTTTGGCGTGTGGTAGACTCACTATCGCCACCTCCAGGTCAATCAGGTGCACTACGGAACATCCGGGTATTACAGCGCAACTCACTGGAGAAACACACTGCAGCTCTGACAACCGTCAGGGACGTAACACCGGAAGTAGTCCAGAGAAATCGAGTCGTTGTTGTTGTTGTTTCTCTGTATTTTCTATTACCGGTATTCTATTATTTAACTTATTTATAATTTATTTAGTGGGATTTGTTTTGTATTTCATAATTCCCAAGTCTAATTATAAAGAAAACAAATCTGAAATTGAACTAATATAAAATTATATAAGTAAAGTGTATGCAAAATAACACATAAATAAAATAAATAGATAAATGCTTCTAAGATTACTACTACTGTAGTACTACTAGTAGTAATAGCAGTACAATGGGGAAATGTAAACAGCGAGATTTGAAAAGTAGATCAAATAAGACTGAAAACAAAATACAATTGTAAAAATGAAGGACACAATATTTTAAAAGTAGCGCAGAAGTATAAAAGCTAAGTGTAATTAAATTAATTTTTATTTGTCATGCATGCATTACTCCATTTATGGAGTGTCGTTTATTTCCATGAGGAACTGACGCATTTCTTGCTCGTATAAACATTGACTAATATTTACAGGCAGTGATTTTTATTCGTCACGGTGTCTAACGACTTCCTCGTTCCCTGGTCAGCTGACTCAGATGGAGAAGCGGACTGTTAGAAATCCCTGTCTCATCGTCAGGACAGCGTTTGAAATGACGGTAACACAACCCTCAAGCCAGTCCGAAGCCTGAAAGCCGTGGAATCATCCCAGAGCGTCCGTGTGTCTGTGTCCACCAACGTCCGCCATCAGATCTGGATTAAAGGAGTGGGTGAGTTAGCTAGCCCTGTTAGCATCCTTAGCGTACCTTATGCTAGTAGCTACATGTCAATGAACCGCTAAATTAGCCAACACCTAGCTGTGTTTGGGTTTTATCGGTCCTTTTACATCTTGACTACGATGTCGTTTTAATGATGACCTGATAATGGATAGCAACATGCTGATGTAGTAAATTTAAGCTAAGAAACACCTGAACCAGCTAAAGTTGTTAGCGTTTATTATCCGTGACAGTAGCTGTGCTCCAGAGACGTGCCGTCATCGGAACTAGCTCACTAGTTTGGCTGTAAAGCCTGACATCAGAAGCGCTTAGAAGTGCAGAACCCTCCGGACGTGAGTCCATGAACGCAGCATCCTGTTTTCCTCTCTGATTGGTTCGTCTTTCTCAGTATTTGCTTTAATCCATGGACTGATTGAGATGATTAATAATTAACTGTCTTCTTTTGTTGTTGTGTCATGATTATCTCGGTTCTGTTGCGAAAACCTGACATCATACTGATTGCGATTTTTAGCTGCATGTTTTAAATCACATCCCTGATATGAACCAATTTTTTTTTTTGTCTTGACTAATACTTTTAAAACTCCTGCTTTAGACTAGTTATATGAGGTCTCTCCCCCCCCCCCTCGACCCTAACATGTTAGATTTGGCTTCTCTTGACTTTCTCTTCTCTTGACTCTCTCTTTTTGTGTCTCTTCCCACTGTCACTGCTTCAGATAGAACCCTGTCCTCTGCTTCCATTCTCCTCTGGTTACTGGGAAGCTCTTCTCTTCTCCTGGCCACTGAAAGGCCTTTTTCCAGACGCATTGCCAGAACAGGACACTGCTGAGAAACCCACAGTGTCCGACTGAACTGGATTCAATGGTAGTTTAAGTTTTACTGCTGGACTGGGAGAGGTGGTGTGTGTGAGTGAGTCTGTTCTGGTCCAGATAGAGCCTGAGGGTCACATGTTATTTAGTTTAGTGTCACAGCGACATTTTTTTCAGGTACTGTTGTGTTTTGTGGCACTATTTGGAACATGTAAGAGTCGATGAGAGACTCAAGGGGTTTTGATTGGAAGAACAGTATGTTTTTCACATCAGACATAGTTTTTTGTCCCGATGATATTTCCTTTCAAATCTAGTGAGATACCTGGAAATTTGCAATGTAAGACATCTTCTGAAGATCTCCCCATATTTGTTTACTCACAAAGTAAATGTATTTCACAGGCTAATGGCAGAATGCAAGGATCACATTCATATACGGTTCCAGGGGTTTACACAGGAGTCGACATCAACTTAGTTTGTTTAGCTTTAGGTCTAACTTGACCCTGGTGCATGCAGGACCAAGCTGTGAATCATCTTGCACATCAGGTCACTGACAGAATCAGAGAGCACTTTCGTGTGCAAAACTTGACTTGTTACCAGTGTGTTGTGGATCTCACATTGTCCCACGTCCCAACTGATCCTCCTCTTGTTCTACAGAGGGAACCTGATCGGGAGGAACAGCCTGAAGACAACATGCCCCCCAAGTTTAAAAGGCACCTCAATGATGATGAGGTCACGGGATCCATTCGCAGTGAGAGGGTGAGACACAATCCTTGTTTCATCTTGTTTCAGCGTCTCCTGAGACAACTAACATCCAGTATTTGTCGAGAAGTGCTTTGTAAAGACACCTTAATGTCATATTTCCCTGTTAGGTAACGGTAGATCTCATCCTCTGATTTGGATGGATCGTAAGGAGCTCCTTACCATCCATTCCTGAATGCCTTGTCATGTTACCAAAGTGCATATTTTAGTAGAGGTGAACGTGACCGTTCCCCACGTTGTTTTCATTCCGCCTGTACATAAAAGACACGGTGTGATAAAGGTGTGTTCTTGAAACGGCTGTAAAAGTGGCTACAAAAAAGTGATGTTTTAACACCGGCCTCAGTAAACAAATGGAGAAGATGGAGGAAGACACCTGATGATTTAGAGTCTAGTGTCGTAAGACTCTTGTTGAGAGACATCATTTAGGATCTTGTCTCAGCAATCACTGAAATGAGGCACACTAGAGGTATTTAATTTTTTGTGTACATTGTTATCAAAAACGGATGTTAACAGAAAATAGGGGGTTTAATGTGAGTTAATGCCGGTGGAAAAAATGAGGGAGTCCAAAGGAGAACAGACCTTTGAAGGAGGGCTGGATTTCACAGAGTTTTAAGTGAAGAAACTTTTGCTGCCAAATATCTGGATCTCATCAAAATGATCATCCCTCCCCCCCTCCAACACCCTCTTTGTCCGTCATCTGAGTCTTTATTTTATTTAGTTTCTTCTCTCTTCTCTGTCTCTTCTGTTTGTTGGTCTGTGGAGCTGGGATCAAGCTAAGCTTATGGGAGATTTGCACCACACGGTGCTCTCTTCCATCCTTCGTGATTTTCTGTACAGCTCTTCTTGCACCAGTTCTCCCATAAGTCTTCTCTGCTGACAGTGGAAAGAAAGAAAACCAGCATACAGCAGGAACGCCCTTAGTTCTTTATGATCATATGGTCACCATTCCCTCAGCTTGGACTTCAAAACATGATTTCTGGAAGGTGAAATTCTATGGCTGGAAAATGAGAGACTCCATGTAACCTGTTGATGAACCACATCTACCTGCTATAATTAGTTCTACTCCTGAAGCTGAAGCACAGCAAGCCGTATGGATCCAACCCCTCCTCAGATACGGTCCAGTGAAGACCTTTGTTTCCTCTCTTGTATGCCGACCAAACAGAAACAGACGTTTTCAGTCTCCTACTGAGAGACTTTATTGCTCCTGTTCTATATGAAAACATTTCATAGACGTATACAGGTTCTGCCCCCGGACGGCCCAGACACGGTTCTGATTATATCCGCGTTTCTTTCCATAATCTACCTTGAGATTCCAGAAAGTCCATTTGGGGCAGCAGTCCAGTCCACTGGGTTTTGGGCTGAGGACCGGAGGGTGGCTGGTTCAAGACCTGTTTGAGGACCAAAGGGCTTGGAGAGGTGCCAGTTCACCTCATGAGCACTGCCAAGGTGCCTGTGAGCAAGGCACTGTCCCCCGACAAGCTTCTTCTTTTTTCTGATTCCGGTCAGGTCCATTTTTGGCTTCTTGTTAAAATGTTGTTCCAATCATTGTTGGACATCAAAGATGAGTCAACGTGTGGGTTTCTTCAGCTCCTCTCTAAAATCCAGTCAAATATATTTTAAGCCTTTACAATGTGATAGGCTTTAGACTTTAAACTGATTGGACAATGAAGTCACATTTCTAAAGTTAATCAAGTTAAATTTCTTTTTAATGTGATTTTTTTGACAAAACAAACTAACCAGACAGAAGCTGTGTGTCCAGACATGATGAGTGGGCCGATGTGAGCTCTCCTCCCTGTAAAAAAAAGAATTTCTAAAATGTGTAAGTTGCATTTGCTTCAGTTAAGAGATCTGATTCCAGAATAGCACGTTTAGTGTTCAGCTGTGAATTTATGAAGGCATTAGAGTCAGCAGCATCCATCACAGCCCAGGATCATGCCGGGTACTAGTATCTGTAACGATTAGAGGAAGTTGTAAGAGTTCAATGTCAGGAATATGTGACTGGATATGAAATAACTTACCGAGGCAACACTTCAAATACTCCAATATCACCCTTTAAACCTGGTATTGCCCAACAAAGGAACTAATGACAGAGAATGTCAGAGGAAAAAGGACAAATGATGCGGTAACCATGGGAACAGCTCATTCTCTGACATGGAAACAATAATGGTTCAGTATTTATGAATCACTAAAGTGTTTTTCCTCTACAGAGGAACCTTCTGGAGGAAGACTCGGATGAAGAGGAAGACTTCTTTCTGTGAGTTTGTTTGAGGATATTTTCAGTTCAGTCATTGAGGTCATCGGAGCAGCGATGAGTCGTTCATATTGAAGATAGAGCAGAAGAAGTTGATGCTCAGAATCAGTTTGATAACTGTTGCTTCATTAATGCCCATCTCCCAGGAGAGGCCCCACGGGACCCAGGTTTGGACCCCAGAATGACAAAATGAAGCAGTGAGTATGAATTCCTCATTAAAGTTAATAACCAAGGGCCACTCTGGTGTTCAGTTCCCCGTGTTTACAGGAGCTGTAGATTGTGTTAGAGAGGCGGTTAGTGTAACCCACCCCCCCCCCCCAAGTACAGTCTCCAGTCTGAGCAGGGCAGAGGAGGCCATTGTTGAGACAGGCTGGCATGCAGACATGTCTCTCCACGCTCTGGTCATACTTGACAGTTTGTCGTTTTGAGCACATGAAACCAGATGCCATCAGGACCTGGTCCTGGAATGCTGTGTACATTGCCCAGGCGCTCCTCTGTGGGGGGAACCCAGACCCCTCAGGTCAGGTCCTCGCCATGTGTTCATGTGCGCTTGAGGCAGCCCATGCTGCTTCCTCATGGCGTGTTTGGCTCTGGCCTTTGTTTTGTGTGTTACGTCCTCAGCGAGCAATCAAGCTAAAGTCCAAGATGGATCATTTCCTGGACTTCTTTTTCTATAACAACCGATGGATTTTTAATGGAAAGTGTGACGAGTTGGTCCAGAAAACAAATTCCTTTTTTAAAAAAAAATCTTAATTAGGAGCCTCTGCATTCTTGCATTCTTCGTTCTTCTCCTCCTTTTGTGCTATGAAACTCTTACAGTTATGTAAGATGTGACTGGTTTGAATACTTGATGCTGGAAAATATTTTTATTTGCTTTTTATTTCCCACCATTGATTTGAGGAGGGGGATACAAGAAAGGCTTCTCCCTACGTTATGTTTTGTTTCAGGATCATAACTTAGAAACGCTCTTTCTTACATTTTTTACAGATTTTCAACCCAAAACCAAGTGCTGAGGTGGCATCTTTTGATAATCAAGCATTTTTGGCATTTTTCCTTTTTTGCATTGATATACAGTTTTAGTTTGGACTCTGTATTGAAGTCTTGAAATAATAACAGAATAAAATATCATTTATCAAAATATAATCTGTCTTTAGTTCAATAGACATAGTTAATCTTAAAAAAACTTCCTGGTCAGATAAAATGTACAAATAAAATAAAAACCTTAAACATGTTTCTTGGATGAAAAGCCCCTGTGGTGCTGATCCAGAGGTTTTCATGCTTGACTTGCCTGCCAACTGGACCAAGAAGAGGATATTGTTGGGAAAACTGGTATTTGTATTGTTGTGAGTTAGCAACAAAAAAGGTCAGTCCTTGACAAATCCTGTCTTTATTACCGCCCCCCCCCCCATGAGGAATTGTTTTTGACATTAGTTTGCTTGTTCATCTGTCTGTCTGCCTGTTAGCAACATTATTCTAAAAGCTATGAACCGTCCCTGATGACATTGTTTAGACAGCAGTCCATGTCCTCAGGAGCGATACATTACAGTTTCATGCTGATCTGTATCAACATCTGGACCAAGAGTTTATTTTTTTTGTCCTATTATTAGAACTATTATGCAGAACTGACAGAAGATTTACCTGATCCAGATCATTCTAAGGGTTTGATCTCTGGTCCAGTAATTCTAATGAAAGCTGGTCTGTCTCGGGGGGCCGTTGTGTTTAGATGCAGTAACATGTTTGGGACCTCGAATGCCGTGGAGGATTGTGTTCTCCAGGCGCTCTCTGGTTAACCCTTTCTATCCACCTCACACCCACGTTTGTCCTCAGGGTGCAGTCTCAGGTTGATGAGGTGATTGACGTGATGCAGGAGAACATCTCTAAAGTGATAGAAAGGGGCGAACGCCTCGACGACCTGCAGGACAAGTCAGGTGAGTTTGAGTTTTTGTGTGGGTCCCCGAGCAAAGTCAAAACATTTTCTCTTTTACTTAGTGGCTTATAGATGGCTCCAACATAGTTGTGAGGCTCGGTGTCCTCTCCGTACCTACTGTAGGTGAATTTTAGCCGTCGCTCATGACAATGGAAAGATATTTGAAATGTGCTTCCATGAAAAACTGAAAGAGGATGATGAATGTTAAGCTGTACATTTTTAATTTTCTGTATGAAATATTTTGAATAAAGGGTTGTTTTTTTAATCAGATGAATAAAATGTAACTTGGATGAATAAATACATCTGCTAAATACATCTAAAATATAAAAATGCAGTTTTAATTACAGCTTGAAAGAGATATTTAGTTTTTAATATTACTTTAAAACTCAAAGGGCATACTCTGTTTAGAATTTACTTGGCAAAAAAACTCAAATCCTGACTTTTGAAAGGTTTGAACAACCAGGTATTTGTGTTTCTGCTGCTAGCGTGTAAATCTGTGCCGTCCTCTAATGACATATCCAGCTCCAGTGTTTTACCAGGTGTGTGTCTGGAACCCGGTGACAGGTCGTACTCTCACATACAGAACCTACAGCCCCAGGGTTTTATTAGTTGGTGTGTATTGTGCAGGTGAAACATGCTCAACTCGTGCCGTACGACTCACACACACACACACACACACACACACACACACACAGTATTCTAGCCCTTCTCGTTGGATGAAGAGCTGAGCCCTAAGGAGCTCGTGTCTCATCCATGCAGATGTTGTGTAACTATTTGTCCTCCAGCCAAATAAGACAATGATGCACACCTGGGCTCCAGCTAATTTTGAGTGTTTGTTTATTTGTAGGTTTTACTTGATTTGCATGTCTGGTGTCTGTTTCTGCATTGCATGTGGTCTCCTGTTGGACCCATGTGCCGGTAGCCTGTAGTTAAATTCCTCCAGTTTAACAAGCGTCCTCTCTGAAGCCCCTCCTGAGTGCCTCCGTTTGTAGCGGCGGCAGGTCGTTAACGTTCAGACGGACGTGGAAATGTCAGACAGGCGGTGGGCACGGTTAAAAGACGCTTTCCTCTCCTGTAATGCTCTTTATTTTTACCCTCACTTGTCCCCCCGTTGGTGCTGCGTCGGTGCGACGCTCCAGAGAGCCTATCGGACAACGCGTCCGCCTTCAGCAGCCGAGCCAAACAGCTGCACAGGAGGATGTGGTGGAGAGACATGAAGGTGGGTTGGTGCAGACGCGACACTTCCTGCTCATCCCTGCGTTTGTGTTGTGTTCAAGTTACAGTCAGGGTTTTCCATTCTTATGAGAGGAATGTGTGTTTATGGGGTTGTTTTCTCCTACAGATGAAGATGATCATTGCCTTGGTAGTTGTTGCTCTCCTGCTCATTATCATCAGTGAGTATTTGATGCGACATTCATACAGGTTCAAATTAAAAACAACGTGGACAACTTCTCATTAACTTTTTTCTTTCTTCCTCTCAGTTCCAGTGATCCTGCGGTATCGCTAGTGTCTGAACGGGGAGGATTGGGGAGAAACCCTGTCTTCCTCCACCGCTCGTTTCTCTGAACACAGTCGTCCACTTCTTCTAGGGGGCGTCAGCCACCCTTCCACACCCTCCCCAATGTCTGCCCCTGTATCCTTAAGGACATGCCCTCAAGTGACCCTTCTCATAGATTTTATGATTGGTATTTCTGCTGTGAGATCAGTGCCGAGTCTCAGTTTGATGGCTTGGTTTTAGCTCAGCTATAGAGATGGGACACAGGAAGTCCAAAGATCTTTTCAAGTAGATCGGGAGAAAAGACTCAGTTCATTGTTCATGATATCACATTTGTAGGAATATGTCTTGAGCAACAAGAAAAACATCCCAGGTTATCCTTTTACATACAAGTAGATTCATTAAAGACGAGGGGATATATGCTTAGTAACTGTTTGAAAACTTTCGTTTGAGGTTTGAGGTCTGAAGATGTTTCACCTGTCGTCCCAAAAGCTTCCTTAGTTCTGAAGAAGCATTTTTGGATGAGAGGGGAAACATCTTCAGGCCAGAAATGGAGCTCTTCTCATTCAGCGATTGGGAATCGCCAATTGGATGACTCTAAACTGGCGTATACACACACACACACACACACACACACACACACAATCACACACACACTAGCTTAGCTGAATATGCTGCTGCAGCCTGATATGAAGGGCCGTTTAGTGACTGACCCATCCGATGTTTCCAGGCGAGCCGTCCTCTCGCCACCTGAGGAGACATTTATAGGAAACCGTTTTACTATACTGTTCGAGACCAGGCGAGGGAACGATGGAAGTTCTCTGTGTGTAGGCAGAGTTTGCTTCTTTTCATCATCAGATTGGCTTCCTGACCTTGACCAGGTGTGTATTCTCATCACCGATGACTGGAAAAGGGATAAATAAGGAAGGTTGTCTGTTCAGACACGGTCCTGTTCTAGAAATGACTGTATTTCCTTTTTTCCATCCCAGTTCTTACATTGTACAAACAATATGATGCCAAATCCTGACCTTCAGGTGGTTTGTGTCTCTTTGCTGCTCTTCAATCTAAACCTGGGCCTGGGGTGTGGACCTGGGCCTGGGTCTGGAGATGTCTGGACTGGTTTGGTCACGGTTCTCCCACCTTCCTGACATTCAACGCTCCCTCTCATTCCGCAGATGTTTCTGTTTGGTTTCAAAGTGTCTTTCTGCTTTGTTTTAGTTTCTTTTATGTTCTGATATCTGCTGGGCGAATCAATGTGATGCTTGTATGAGTGCTTCTAAATCCTGTCACCACTAAAGGGACTGTTTCCCTTTGTACTGTTACACTGAAGGACGGATCATTTTAGCAAACAAAACACAAGTAGGTGTCGTGTGTGGATTAATTAACTGTATAATACATAAACTCCACATTGTAAATTTATTATTTTTAATGTTATTTATTTAAGCTGTAAATACTGACTCTGTAATGATGTACAATACTCTGGCATTCCGATGGAAGACTGATATATTGTTTTGCTCTGAAATAAAGTGATTTTAAAGAGCATTGGTCTGGTTCAGTCTGGTTTGAACCGGGTGGATCCTGTGTGGAGGGAACCAGGAGACGTGTAAGGATGGAGGTAAAGTTTAATGCATCGATGGAAAGAAAAAGGAAAAAGCGGGAAAACTAATCATGCCATCCTACCCGTCTTGACCGTTTAGGATATCCAGTGAAACCTTTCTTTTATCTCTGCTCATTACTCGACTTTTTCATCAGGCATTTGGCAGCTTGAAGATCCCCAGATGGCACTAAAATGGAATAGACTGAAGCCCCTGAAGCCTTATGCTTCTAGCAGACCTGCTCCTGTTCTCTCACCACTGGTGACACAAACCCACTTTGATAGCTCTGCCCTTTCCCCGTCCAGCGCTGCTCAACCTTTCTGGACAGCAGAAATTAATTGGCCCCTAGGGGTCTTGAACTTCATTGATTGATGGCAGATGGCCCTCCAGGTTACACTGGAGGTCCCCTTTATGTCAGCTTTAACAGCTTTAAAGACGGGAGAGGAGGGAGGTCAGTTCATTGCATGCACTTGCTTATCCCTCCGTGTCTATTTGAATTGATTTTTATATTGTTTGTTTGTTGGTTTACCTCTGTCCATACATGTGGTGTTTTTCCTCTAATACTTTATGTCTGTGCATTAGAGGACATTTTGATCCTGTTTTCATGCAGGGATTCACCCAGACTGGCACCAGGGCATGTTCTGGTTCTCTGTTAGGGGCTAATACTAGATGACTTCAGATTCCAGGCATAGCAGCGATTATATGAGTCCTATAAAACTAGATGAAACAAAAGAGAAGCATGTACCTTATAGCGACCAGCATTAGTCACACACACAGTGACCAGTGGAGACCTGGCTTGTGTTGAGGGAGGGATGGATTTGTAACGGCTAAAGGACACAAAGGAAACCTGCAGAGATGGAAATCTGTCTACTTCTTATATTGTATGATTCTAATAAATATATATTGTTCAAATATTCGAAGACAACACATCCTTTTCCATCAATAGTATATAGTTGACCTTTTGATCGCACTTCATTTATTCTGTCCTCAATTGTCCTTATATTTTTCTACATTTGCTTTTTCTCCCACTCATTCATCTAACGATGTTTTATTCTATCCTTCAGTTCACATGTCTTTGCTTTCTCATTGTCCACATATTTCCTGTGAGAGGATAGACCCTGACTGAGAGTATTGCAATCCAGCATTGTCCAAACCAAAGGCATTCTGTACCTTATTTGTCCGTCCCTCCAGCTGTCCAAACAATGCCTCATAAATAAAGACAAGCATCTGAGGTCCCACCAGCTGTCTAAATGAGTGCTGCCTGAAGCAGATGATAAGCAGGAATCAACCTGTGTGAGAAGGTGTGTGTTTTTGTAATAGTGTACCAACGTCCTTTTGCATCCTCTGACCTCCCTAAAGGGTCAAGCGTTGTCTCCAGGACTGGGGTGGCCTGGCTGGAGGGGCATATAGGCTTAAAAAGGAGGCAAACAACCAGAACTGATTGAAAGATCTCGAACAAAGAGGCCGGATATTGAGACTCGTAAAAGAATTGGAAGGTGTGCAGGTCTGCATGCCTGATGCCTCGCGTGCAACTCTAAAAACCGCTTCAATTTCAAACCTTTTATATAATGCACATCTGAAAATAAACAACAGATCCTCCTCCTCTTTATTGCATGACAATAGGAGTGATCCCCACAGGCATGTGTTCAGTGTGTTTGTGATACTGTGTTGAAGGGGTAGACCGCTTCAGATCCACCCAGACAGCAAATGACGGGTGTGAATACACTCACGTTACCACAAGAAACCAAACCCAGTTCATCAGGTACCCACTGACTGGGTAAGTCATTATGGTGTTCATAACCTCAGACTTCATAACGTCTAACCGGGTGCTTGTGTCGCATGCCGGCGCCCTACCAGTACGAAAGGAGACACCACACCCTCAGGAAGTTACTGACAGAGGCCAAACCTCAACCAAACCCCCTCAGACACACACACGCACACACCCACACACACCCGCGCGCGCACACACACGCACACACATCAGGTGAGGCTGTCACAGGTAAGATCTGAGTAAAGAACATCTGAGTTACACCAATGTTGAGGAGAACTGTCATACTGTAACCTGAAAAAGTTTAAAAAAAAAAAAAAAAAAAAAAAGGAGCATTTTTAAAAGGATAGATGCATAAAGTTCACTTTTATTTTACCCCCTCCTCCCCCCAAAAAAGAAGAGCATCCCATTACTTTCCCTTTCTCTCCACTCTCCTTCCCCCTTTCCTCCTCTGATACTGCATGCCCCCAAGTCTTCTCCTTCTCTCCCCTCCCTCCTTTTCATCTCTTCTCTCTTCCACTCGTTCCCTCCTTCCTTCCCTTGGAGATCGTATAAATATCTGCGAGCTGTCGGTGAGGGCTCAGTGTTACAGACCTGTCCACTGAGGGGAGGCAGGGAAGACCAGAACAAGGGAGAGGGAGGAGAGGAGAAGGAGAGATACCTGAGAAGAGACAGAACAGCAAGCCAAAGTCTCACCAGGACATTTGGAATTGGGGGCAAAAAAAATCCAAGAGAATTCCGGTTGAGACATAAAGACCCAAAAGACAACCGGACAGAAAGAAAGCAACTCTTCAGAAGGAGAATTAAAGTAAACTTGTGATCTTTGCGAGGAAGGGCCGTCTCCAGCATGTTCCTCCTTATCTCGGTGTGTGTGTGTAGTCTTCTGCTGCGAGGCGATGCTCAAGACCAGGCCGTCATGTGGCGGGGAAACGACCGGACCGGACGATGCCAGTACACGTTCACTGTTCCCAGCCCCATGGAGAGCAGCTGCGCCCAGATGACAGGCCCTGAGATGGACAGCCTCAAGGCCAGACTCAACATGCTGGAGGTGACCATGTCCAGGCTGACAGCAACGTACGCTGGAAGCGCCCAAACGGCCGGAGACAGAGGTCAGTCCGAGTTTCAGGAGGCCCTGAACCGGGTGATGGGGGAGAGGAACATGCTCCAGAGAGAGAGGGAGCGCCTGGAGCAGGAGCTGGAGAGCCTCCGGCGCAGGATGGACGACATGAGGAGGGAGATCGAGTTCCTGAGGAGCAGACAGTGTCATCCACAGAGCCCCATCGCGCCGCCCAGCTCCTCCATGCAGGGCAGCGGGCTGATGAGAACCGCCGGGAGTAAGAGAACACACACTCAATAGCACCACCCATTTCACCTTACACCTTACGTCTTCTTTTTTATGCATCTATGACATCTGAGTGTTCAGATGTTTGCAATAATCTTAAGTGTTTCTTTTCGAATACATATTTTTTAATTCAACTGTAGATTAGTAGCAGCAGAGAAGTGATGACATAAATACCATCTTTTGCATGGAATAGTAGAGAACACCACCGAGCCATATGAATCCACGTGTGTGTGTTTCTGTCCACTACTTGCAGCAACAGCCTTCGATTCCACGTTTGTTCTGAGGAAGAACAGGGAACAGTGTTTGTGCGTTCATTACTTGCACGGTTAATGTTTTGGTGGCCCTATTAATGCGCTAAGACGCTGGGCTAAGGTTTCTGCTGCCTGCTTCCTTCCTGCTTACGACGGCGGCGTGCCGGAGAGGGTCAGCTCAGTATTTATGAGCAGATCCTTCTGTTTTTATGACTGGTGTTTCCCTCTACATGACAAGCAGGGTGTGAATAACCCACTCAAGAGAGGGGGAGAGGGGGCTGAAATTGGAGACACGGTCTGAAAGTGGTGGTTCCCTGCCAAGGTCTCATCGCAGGGCTTTTGATGGCGCCTGGTGGGTCAGTGCTGATGAGGATAGAGGGGTGTGGAGGTCCTGAGGTCAAGAACACTATACTTCCAGAGATTAGAGGAGCTTGAGACTTTTCCCACAGCCATTAAAGTTAAACTGGGGTATTCTGTTTATTTAGAGGCCCACTGTTCATCTAATTGACCTCCATGCTTGTCTTTTCATCCACCGTCACACTTTCTTTTCTCGATCGTTCTGTTCTGTTCCCCCCATCCCCAGAAATCCCCACTCTTTCCACATCACCACGCTAAATTAGATGATGTCAGCAAATACTTACAAGAATATTATAGCATTTACATATGAAATATTAATTACGAGACTCATTAACATGCCCTTTTCATCACGTATGAGCTGTTGCTCAGCAGTTTTATTTCAAGACTTTAAAAATAGACACACCCCCCCCCCCCCCCCAAAATGAAATTTCCTCTCACAGTGACGACACAAGCCAGTGAGACCGGACGCTAAAAGGGGAATCATTCTTTATAAAGGAGACTTGGCTTCAGCTCAAAACGGGACTGCAATGCTAAAAGGCACACACACACACACACACACACACACACACACACACAGAGGGAGAAAACAGAAAAATTGGGAATCATATTTACAAAAACTTGGAAACAAATGTGACTGTTTCCACACGAGGCTGAGCTCAGGCTGACACCAGGCTATATAGAGAAGAACATGAGTGGATGTTGTCGTGCACACGTCTACTCTGTGCTGGAATCTTTCTTTTAACCAAAACACAGTCATGTGACGTGTTTATTTTCTTTTTTTTTTTTTACGAAGACAGAGACAATAAGATGAGATTTGCTCTACTCTAAATTACAAAAAAAGAGGATGTACATATATGCGAAGATGTGGAAGATTGGACTGGACTAGACTGGACTAGACTAGTACGACTCTTTGTTTGGACACACTCTAAATATGACACACACACACACACACACACACACACACACACACACACACACACACACACACACACACACACACACACACACACACACACACACATTCCTGTGTACAGGAAAGTAGGAGGATGCAACTGTTTAGGATGACGAATGCTTGTCCTGTGGGAACAGACAGCTCTAAATTAATTCCTCCTCTGTCGCTGCTGTCTGATGTCGCTGGTGGTCCGCCCAACATCCTGTTTGTCTTTGTCAACACGAACAATCAACATCAGCTTCCAGATGCCAGCAATCAGTGCTGTCAGCATCGGTAGAGCTTGTTAAGAAATCTGCACGTGCAAGAAGACAACAGGCACGTGCACACATCCAAAACAAACACACCCTGTTTCTTGTGTCTTTGAGGCCCTGGGATGTATGTAGTTTGAAAGACATTTTGCGATGGCAGTAATGGTTTTCTGGTGGACACAACAATAAAACAAGGGAGGGAGGGGGTCCCAGAGGGTAAACAAGAAGAGGAGTGAAGAATGGAGATGGAGTAGAGGACTGTGTACCTGACAGCGATACGGGGGAGGACTGGTTTGGAGTTGTACAGACTGGAAGTTGACAGTGCCAGTGTGGGGTGGGTAGTTGAGTGTGTCAACTATGTGTGTTATGGTGGGCCAATCTACTGACTGATTTGACTCCACAGCAGCTGGGAATCCGCTCGGAGGTGTTTGATTCCTTCTGTCACATTCCCTGCTGTCAGTGGTGCGGCGTTCGAGTCCCCAAACGCTCCATCGTTCCACATGAAATATGCAGCAGAACGCTTCAAACTCACACGTTTACGTTCAGCTCTGTCATCTCACCTGCTGTCCAGGCTCAGCTGGAGGAGAGATGGGCAGCAGGGTGAGAGGTGGGATATGCGTTCTGCTGAGTCAGCACTGTTTATTAACCCTTGATGGTTTCCGTCTTTCCTCAATAGGCTCGGCGTGGCAGTATCGACCTCCGGGCTTCCAGGAGCTGAAGGCCACGGTGACCGAGGTGCCTGCCCCACGCTCTGATGACAGCACAGGTATCAGTTTGAAATGATCTTTATCCCCCCCCCACCCCAGAATGCTTTAGCATGTTCAGCTGATCTGATTTAAAATATCTGATTAATCGTGTTTTTTTGTAATGTACAAATTTCATTCCAGGCAAGCATTTATTTCCATCTTATTCATTTGATATGAGCAAATAAAGAGTTTGAATTTACCTGTACAAACTATAATGCAACTCTTAACATAAAGCTAACGTTTTGCGAACACTGTTTTAGCACGAGATCACAACCCTGAGGGGAGAAATCAGTTGAGTCATCAGACGACAAATAAAAGCTCTTCGGTTTCTCCTGAGCACAAATTAAAGGCACCTTGTGACATTTTTAGCACAAGCAGCACAACAGAATGCTTTTCCCAGGAGCCCTCAGTTGTGTTGACATCATCATCACACACTCTTAGTATAAAGTCCATCACACCAAGTCACACATGGTCAGAGGAAACGGTATAGAAGACATGCTTTGTGCTACAATATAGTCACACATAGATCCACTTAGCTCCTTAACATCCTATTCGGGTAGGAAGTCCCCATCTATCTCACCCGTTCTTCCTCTTCCTCCTCCCCCTCTGTTCATCTGACCTAGCAAATATGACACTCACCACACACCCCTGCTGACAACCTCAAAGCAAATACTGCTATTAATACTGCAGTATTTGGGGTGAGAATACCGAAGCCATGCCAGTCTGCAGGCACGAGTGCCTGCCTGGATTTCATGTTTGTCTCGAAAATGTCAAGAGTCTCACCCCCTCTTAAACTTTTCCCTGACTGGGATGTCCGAGCCACGTCACTATTCGCACGACTGAATGGCTGGTTTTGATTGTTTGTTGTTCTGAAAAGAAGAAAACACGCTTGTTGTCACCACGTGAAGTAACAGAATACCCAAAGAGGCCATGCCACAGGGAAGCAACATAGCAATAGGTGTGTGTGAGGCCTATTCCTATCTAATGCTTAATCCAGTAAGACCTGAGAGCAAGGGTGTATTTTAGGCAGCGCTGGTGACACAAGCAGAGGAGGGGTTGTAGCCCTGATGCTGCTCTGATGGTGGTGACTCAGACTGAGTCGTAGCTAACATAGATGTCAGACATCGTCTGTAAACCTGCCGTTTGCCTCCGTGACCGGTAATAATGACCTCATCCCGCCACTGACCGGGACTCAAGTTACTGGCATCATCCCCAGAAACACACACACAGAGAGCTATCACAACAACCTAAGGTGGGAAAGCACCTTCTGATCTGAAGGAAATGCTTATTTGATTTGAAGATTAATTATTTTCAAGATACTGGGACCTCCAGGTGTGTTGTTGTCCATAACCAGCGTTGTTGGACTGCATAACCCTTAATCTACACCATTGCTGCAAGAAACATTATTAAACAGGCTTGGACACAAGACCCATTAGAAGACTGTAATGTTTCCGTTATCAAACAAGTGGTTTCATCCTTCTCCTCTTCAGGTTGTGGGGAATTGATTTCCGTCGGTGAGCCGGTCACTCACAGGAAGGCCGACAACATAGAGGGGAAGTACGGTGTTTGGATGCAGGACCCTGAGCCAGTCTCCCCTTACGGCTCCAACATGATCTGGCGCATCGACACCATCGGCTCTGACGTCAGGAAGCTGTTTGGATACGAAGACATGGAGCAGCTCTCTAAAGGCTTCCCATCTAAGGTG
Organism: Antennarius maculatus; assembly: GCA_013358685.1. Classification (NCBI taxonomy): domain Eukaryota; kingdom Metazoa; phylum Chordata; class Actinopteri; order Lophiiformes; family Antennariidae; genus Antennarius; species Antennarius maculatus. Next base: position 4,034,769 of record CM023610.1, on the reverse strand, counting down.
AGTGTTACCTGAGTGATTCCCTGACGGGACTGAGTCTAAACCGGAGGTCCCCCCCCTAGTCATCGCCTCTTGTCCCATGACAGGTCCTGTTGTTGCCAGAGCAGGTGGAGAGCACCGGTGCCACCGTGTACCGAGGCTCTCTGTACTACCAGAGGCGTCGTAGCCGCACTCTCATTCGCTACGACTTGGCCTCTGAGAGCATTGCCGCCCGGCGCGACCTGCCCCACGCTGGCTTCCACGGTCAGTTCCCTTACTCTTGGGGAGGGTACACCGACATAGACCTGGCTGTGGACGAGAACGGCCTGTGGGCGATCTATTCCACCAGTAAAGCCAAGGGAGCCATTGTGATCTCAAAGCTGGACCCACACAGCCTGGAGGTGAAGAAGAGTTGGGAGACCAACATCAGGAAGAGCTCTGTGGCCAACTCCTTCATGATCTGCGGCCGCTTGTACACCGTGGCCAGCTACACGGCGCCTGACACCCTGATCAACTACATGTATGACACGGCCACCAGCCAGGGGAAGGCCCTGAGGATCCCCTTCAAGAACCTGTACCGCTACAACAGCATGATCGACTACAACCGGGCTCAGAGGAAGCTGTTTGCCTGGGATAACTACCACATGGTGTCCTACGACCTCAGGCTGGGTCGCCAGCACTCCATGTAAGGTCAGCGCTCGTGCGTGACTGGTGAAAAGTGACAGTTGGTCACCTGTTCCTGCTTCACAGACTCAGAGCTTTAGAGCTGAATGTGTGTGGTGCTAGTAGTTAGAAAGCCAACACCATCAGAATGAATGCATAGTCGAGCCTCACTCCCAAATCTCCCAAGTGAAACCAAGACGTTTGAGGACCGCTGCCCCCCCCCCTCCCCTACCCTCCATAGGCTTGCTTCATCCCTTTAGTGGCAAGGTGTTTGCTGTGGCACAGCCCACAAGCATGTTTTTGTTAATTATTTTTGTACCGCCTTTAATTCAGATGTTTAATTTGTCGTTTTATATATGAGATCTGAAAGATTAAGCATAATTCATTCCCACAAACTATGTGGGATAATTAATGCATACAATTTTAAACAAAAACCCCTGAAGGTACGACACTCCCTTTAAGTCTCACTAGTTGTTTTTTTTTTATTGAACTGCTCTTACACCATTTATTGAATATTGCTTGTACACTGTAATCAATTTAATATGTTAAGATTTGTCATGAAATAAACTTCTTTCTGAACTACAAAAGTAAATGTTTTTATACTGGGCCCTCGTTTATTTTATTAGAACTTGCCAAAGAAAGAAGTCTGTTAACATTTGCATCTGTAATTGAATTGTGGTAATGAAATACATTTCTAATGATGTAAATATTGTACATTGTTGCTAAACAACCACAAACCTTGGTGACAAATTCTATTGTCTAATAAGTGATGAATATTTTTTAGCCACTTGTTTGACCCTTATTAAGAATAACAATCTTACTCATCTACCGGAACGAAAAGCTCTTCCAGTTTGAAGTTTTAGCGACACCTGGTGGTCACCACTAGAAAAAAAAGTGCATCACCAAAAAGCATCTCAACAGTATATTATTTTATTAGTTTCTGTAACCAAACCGAGAGAATGTAAATAAGACGTACATATTTTAATACAGCGATGAAACCCCTGTACAAGTTCAACAAATGAAAAAAAGGAAAATATTATCCTCCCTCCCTCATCCTCCAAAGCAAGGACTCTTCCCCTGGCTAGGGTTGATGTGAGGAGGACACCCTCCCCACCTCAGGTTGCTCACAACTGTACATATCTGAAGGACTCCTGTCGCCACAACCGTGAGATGAAAGCTTTGTGGGTGAAACAGCCAGCAGAGGTGAGGCAGAGAGAGAACAGCTCTGGCTGCTCTCATCAAAAAGACAAAACAATAAATGTCCTTCTGCCCAAATGCTTCAGAACTTGAGGCTTCTCAATTCATTTTTTTTCTTCTTATTCTGTGTATGTTGACCCTCATGATGCGAAGGATCAAGAACAAGACACACTCATAAGGTTTCTACTGTTGAACAATCAACTCCTTAATGTTTTATATTCTTCTAAATAGCCCTGTCCTGCTATAGTCTAGCTAGGGGCACTGAAATCAGTCAATAGCAGCAGCTCTGGGTGCTTTACAGTGAAGGTGTGAGTAGGTATGTTCGTTTGACAGCAAGAATGGGTGTGAAAGCAGTGAAAGGGTCAGTGATAATAGCTCCTAACCTGGAACAGCTGTAAGTGATCATACATAATCCATGTAATTCTTTAAGTCCACTCAAAACTGCTGCCACAGCAAAAGCAATTCTAAAAGGCTGTGACATCATCTCTGCGCTGCTTTAACCTTTGGTTAAATATAAAGAAGAGTCTACAAGCTTTCCCCCCTCATACCACAAACACACACATTACACACACACACACACACACACACACACACACACACACACACACAAACTAATTCTCAGGCAAGGAGATGAGAGCAGAAGGCAGGAGCAAAAGCTCACAGGCAGACTAATCAATAAATCATTCAATTCAAGGAACGGCTGCAATTTTCACATTTCCATTCTGGTAAATTAAAAAAAAAAAAAAGTCTGATTTCTCCGATGTCTCTGTATAAATAAAGGATGAAACCATTGAATGAGGCATTGCGTGCCACGGTGAAGTGCAATGTTGTGTGCACAAATGTTGTGATTAGTTATGATGAAAGATTAGGCAACAAAAAGTGTGCTTCACTAAATGACATTCCCTTAAGATTGTTTCGACTACAACAAACGTGAGCTTTCTTTTTGTTTGTTTGTTAACAAAGGAGGTTCTTCTTAGAATAGTTGTGATTGTATCTAGGAAAAAGAAATAATGGAAAAGAAAGGAACAACTATAAAAATGACAAACTCAGCAGCAAATCTCATTTAACTTTCATCCTCCGACTCGCTTCTTTTCTACCGTCGCAGTAGATTTCTACGGAGCACCTTGTGCAGCCACTTTATGGGCCTCAAAAACGATGGAAGAATCCAACTCAACCACCTCACAGTGGGACAAGACAGGGGAAGAAAGAAAGTTACGTATATGCAGGACAGTGCCTATTCAGCATCACCACCATCAGGTTGTGTTGATATGAGGCGGTGACTGAGTGAACGAGGCTGGATTCTCTCTCTCTGTCTCTTCCATCCATGCATATCGTCGGCCGAATGGGGTCGGAAGCACCTTACTTGCCCTCTTCTGGTTTGATTGCCTGTGGTTTAATGGGGCCAGTCCGTATGGGTTTGGCTGTGGAGATGGGGGGTTTGTCAGAATCGGGGCGTTCGCCGCCTGCTTGGTGGTTTGGGGCCAACGAATCGTGTGGGGATTTTCCTCCTTGATCGAGCCGAGACACTTTGCTGACTTGAGGGGCCTTCAGCTGCTGCTGCTGCTGCTGCTGCTGCTCTGAGAAGAATTTATGCGTGGACTGCAGCACCTCAGCTCGCTGCTTTGCCTGCAGTGATGTGCAAAAAAGGAAGTCAGCACAGTGTTCAACGGAAGACTATGTGGTGCTGCAGTTTATAAACACAGGTGTGGACAACATGCAGGTAAAACATGGAACAGACCTTCAGGTCCTGTTCAGCCTTCAGAGCTGCCTGTGTGCCCCTGGGTGCCAGGGAGGGACCAGGAGGTCCTCTGGGAGGGTGCTGGCTGTGCTGTGGGTGCTGAGGTCGGGGATGAGGCATGAGTCCACCACCCACATTGGGAGACATCGGAGGGCCCATAGCAGAGCGCTGGACACCCCCAGCAAACGAATTAGCATGAGGAGGTCGAACCAGGGGGGATACAATGTTTGGTTGAGACAGAATCTGTACGAAAGAGAAGAAAGTTAGCTCTCATGTAAACAATCAGTGCATTAGAAACAGATGAATGTGAGTAGCACCACTGTCCCCGTTCAGTCACAGCAAAGAAGGGGATCTTTTTGTCTTTTTTTGGAAAAACTGGCAGCATAGCATCTCAGAGGGCATTACCAACACTCGCTTTAACTACTTGGAGAACTAGGATCACACCAATAACGACTATTATTATTCTACCTGTGGATTGAACTGGCCAGGAAAATGTGGTGTCATTCTCATGCCGGCAGAGCTGGGCTGAAACTGCTTCTGGTAGAGCATACTGTTCATCTTACTGGACTGGCTACTAGGAGAGGTGGAGCTGGCCCTGGGCAAAGAACCATAGAACTCCGTTAATAAAGTACACAATGAATGCATGAATTCTTTAATAATGTTGGATTTGGCGACTTTAAGATGTGTCTTAAGTGAAATTGGTACCTGTAGGGGCTGGACGTGGGTGTCGTGCTTCTGGCATTCGGAGGGGTTCCTGGCTTCACGTCCATCCCACTGCCAAACAGTTTGAGATCCATGTCCATCTGCAAAGACCACAGGAAACCATCGGAACCGTTCCAAAACCCACACCTGGGGGAGACCGGTGTGTGTCTGAGAGTACAGTGGTGTGCAGTACCTTGCTCGAGGGAGGCTGCATCATGTTGTGGTTGGGACCCATAATGCCTCTATAGGGCTGGGAGACTGGTGGCTGCCGGTTGATGGGGGGCTGGGCTTGAGGAGGAGTGGGGGGCAGAGCCAGGAGAGGCTGGCCTCCACCTGAGCCAAAGTTTGTCAGGGACAGCTGGGAACTGGGGAGAGGAACCGTTACCTGGAGAGAGATTAAGAAAGGTGATAAATCTCCTGTTTATCAGTTTTTAAAACTATTTTTTTACGGGATAAACTTTGGTGAGATAAGTTTTTTATAAGGTTTTTTAAACACAAAGTTTGCACACAGTTACCTGTTGCATTGCAGAACTTGGACTCTGAGTGTTGCTATAGTAGCTACTCTGTCCATGTTGTTGCACCTGCCCAGAATACATGTTTGAATGTTGACTGATGCTCTGCCGAGCCTGAACCAAAGACAAAACGAAGTCAGACTAGATTCATACATTCATACAAAATACTTTCATCAGTATGAGTAGGTGTGAAATGTTTCCTGTAAGACTGTTTACCTGCAGAAGGTGTGTGTCGATGAGCTGGGAGCCCCCCATGCCAGACGGCTGGTTGAGTTGTGGCTCAAAGAGGATGGGAATGTGCTGCGTAGACGAGGGCTGCTGATAGGCCAGATTAGACTGAGGCTTGCCCAGCTCCGGTGCCTGCACGCCTGGATAACTGTGCAAGGACGGTCCTGACAGCATCATGGAAGGCTGCGACAGACTGCTCTGCATGAACGCCTGCTGAGACCTGATGGAGGACGGATCAGGGATACGGTCGTCTAGTCATCGCAATGTTCTGGATCAGGACACTGAATGCGTGTGGTGTTATGGATTACCTGTAGGGCTGCAGAGAAGAACTGAACAGATCCTGTGGCTGGGAAACTGGAGGCCCGGTGCTGAGCCCTAGCTGAGCCTGGTGTGTGTGCTGGTGCTGTGGCTGACCTTGTAGTGGAGCGTAGATAGGGATGGGAATCTGCTGCACTGCTGTCGGCTAAAAGATGGGAAAAACACAGACAGGTAGCTTCGCCTTCAACTTTGAACAACATTAATATAGCCTGTTTCTATAAAATCCCACCTGTGAGAGGCCAGGCTGGAAGCCTTGTTGCTGGGCCAGGGAGGGAGGTGCCAAGCGTGGATGGGGGGTACTGAAGAGGTGGCTAGTGTCCATGTAGAAAGCTGGAATCTGAGCTGCAGAGCCTGGAAGTAATTTCCAACAGACATGTACAGCTTGTCAAAGGAAATAACTTTGGATATAAAAGAAAATATAGTCTATTTAGTTCATATTTATGTGACAGATGGATGAACATGAGCAAAAAGAAACAACTTCCTAATATTTTTTTTCCAATGAGATCGACTAATGTGTCAGAACAAAGTGCTTCTTTCACCTGCTGCAGACTGAGAGACGTACACCTGTGGGGTCTGCTGCTGCTGGGGCAGAAGTGGGGGTACACAGCCCAACTGAGAGAAGCTGCTGCTGCTACTACCGCTGCCGGAGGACGACAGACCCCCACCCTGCAGCTGCTGAGGTTTCACTTTACAGATGTTAGGGGGATCAGAGGCCGTTGTGGTCTTGGTGCTGAGGGATGAAGTTGTATAAGTACCAGAACCTGTGAGGTGGACGTAAAGAAAAAAAGAATAAAACAGTCTGTCATGAATGCGTGGCTGCTGTAACATCACAACAGGAAGCGTTGGCAGTATTTACAGAATGTTAACAGAGTTTTGCTACCTGACAGTGAGGTACTGGGGGTAACAGAAGCCACTGGAATCTGCGGCATGGAGGCTGAGGAGAAGGAGTACGAGGACGCACAGGAGGTGATTGGGGAAGAAGATGAAGTGACTGGAGAGTTTTTCTCCAGACTCGGGGAGTTCTCCCATGCTTTACGAGCGGATTCCATCTGAGGAGAAAAACAAATTGAAAGTTCTGTTAATGTTTCCCCGACTCTGTAAGAAGAAGACACAGCAATGTAAAATACAATGGGCGATATATCTTTGCACCTTCAGTGTTAAGTCGACAGTCGCAGGAGAGACGGTGCTGAGGCTGGAGCTCTGTTGTAGGGTCTCTCGTCGTGGGATGGGCAAAGAATGTGGTAGGGCCACCTGAGAGAGAGGAGAAGAAGTAGTGCTGTAGTCACATCAACTTCAAACAACTGGGGAAAAAAAAGTTCTCTAAATGGGTACTCACATTCGCCACCAAACTCTCTTCCATCTTGTTTGGTCCAGTGGGAACACTGTCAGCCAATGAGGAGGAGGGGGCAGTGTAGTCGGTGACAGACTCCTTGAAAGATGCATAAATGTAATATTTGTTCGTTATCAGTTAGGGACAGCAGAATTTATTGAACACTTGCTCTTAAATAGGATTCACTTTTAAATTGTACCAAGAAATAGATCAAATCAAATATTCAGTGATTAAAATTGTCCAAGTTGTGAGGTAATACGGTGCTGTTATACCTTTGAGTTGCTGTTGTATTCTGCTGAGGGGACTGTGATCATTCCCTCAATGTCTCCACCCAGCTCTGGTACTGTGGCATCACTGGTGGGAGGACTGGAGTCTGTGGCTCTATTCACACCTCCTCCAGGAACTCCTCCCTCCAGCCCCTCGCCTTCTCCTCCACGTACGTCTTTGGCCTTGCGATTTTTTAGAGAGCGTTCTTTACCGATGGGACCTGGTTTGTACTCCTTGGTTTCTACTGGTTCCATTTCAGGAAGCTGGGCAGATCAGACATTTCCATTGAAGTTTTACAGAATTAATAAGAATCAGCGTTCAAAACACGTTACTACTGCAAAGCACGACTACCTTCTGTGTTTTGATTGGGCCAGCTCGAGGTTGTTTCTGTCTCTGTTCTTTTGGAGCAGGTAGTTTATTTTCAGAACCAGTTTCTAGCATTGCTGGAACTCCGTCACTATCAGTGCTGCCAGCAGACGATGGCGCTCCAAACTGAATACTGTCTATTGCGAGGTCAACACTGGCTTCTGATCCAGGCTTCACACCCTGAAACACAACAAAAACCAAAATGTTTTCAGTGTTGATTCACGCCAAACGTATCATAAACTCAAAAGGCGATGTCACCCACCTCCGAGGGGACAGTGCCAGTGAAGGAGGTAAGAGGTTTGTTCCAGGCACTCACAGAAGGTGGCTGCGGAGGGCTGATTGGACCAACTAGAATACAAATGTAATATAGAAACTAACAAATTGCTGTGACGTATTTGAAAAGTGCTCACACTTGTCGGTTTGACAAATATTTGGGGGTGTCAAAAAAGAACTAAAACACTCACGCTTTTTGACTTCAGGAAGGACAGTGGAACCTGCCACCTTGTTCTCCCACAGTTCTGTGCCCAGACTGCTGTGTGTCTGCGTGGATGTGGGGGGGAGGCTCTTTGAGGTAAAGTCCACAGTGGCGGGGGGGATGGAGGGCAGGGGGGCCGCTGTCCCTTCCAGAGGCTGAGGAGACGCAGTAGGCTGGGACGGGGTAAGATGAGGATGCTGAGGAGCAGGAATGGGGGGCTGCGGTGGGGCCTGGGGGGTGGTGGCAGCGGGGGGCTGCGATGCCTGTTGTTGCTGCTGTTGTGATGACTGTTTTTTTGCAAATCGTGGTGGCAGTTTCCCACCGCCTCCTCTGCCCTTCTCACCAGAGCCTTTTTTACCCCAGCTCTGTAGATGATCAGTGCATGTGTTTATTAGTAAATTAGGATTAGTGCAGCACATAGAATTAAAGAAATCTAAGTAAAGTATTGCTCTGTGGAAGTTCAGTCATCACAAGCTGTGCCTTCTAACCTGAGTCGTTTGCTCTTCCTTTTTCCTCTTCTCTTCATCCTGCAGGCGCTTCTGCTGCTTACGGGAGACCACCTCTGTGAAGCCATCATCATTGGCGCTAGACTGCGGGTCCTCTGTGGTGGTGACTTCTGGGTGGTCATCAATAATCACAACACCTGAAGTGATGGGACCAAAGGAATCCAAACGTTTACGTTCAGTTTATAGACCAGAAGCAGATGGAGCCAGACATCAGTCGCCGGCTGAGCAGGAAGAGTCAACTGTATAAAATTTCCCAACGTACTGGCATAATTGTTGAGATCAAACTGAGACAGAGCGTTCTCCTTCGGCTTCTTGGCTGCCTGCTTGGCCTCGTCTTTGCGGCGGGCAGACTGTTCTTTTGCAGACCTTTGGGCTGCTGCTCCAGCTGCTGGTGTTGCTGCTTCAGAATTCATCTGTGCTGGATGACTGAGCGGAGACAAGAGAAGTTAAACCTCTGTTTAAGACTGTTAAATTTATGATGCAATGGATATGCATTTATTGATTACTTCTACAAAAGGCTTGATCGTGTAAACGTACCCTTTACGCCCAGCTTTGCCCCCTCCTCTCCTTTCACCTTTGCCGCCCGTGTAACTCCTGCCTGGTTTGGCTCCACTGTTTCCTCTACGATTCTGTCTCTCTGTGGGCCTCTGACTCGAGAAACTCCTCTTGGCTCCAGCAGCCGCTTCACGTTTTGCAGCAGCAGCTCCATCAGGAGGGCTTTTATTTGGGGTCAAAGAGCCCTGAGGAGGAGCAGATACAGGGGCAGACGCTGCGGCTGCTTCGTTGTTTGCCTCCAGTGCTCCTTTTCTTTCTTCTCGCTCCCTCCTTTCGTTGAAGTCGCTACTCTCAGAGGCCGTTTCCCATTCCTCGTTGGCTTGATCTGACGAGTTCTGATTGGACAAATCTGGTGATTTGGTGCCAATTGCAGTGATTGTGGGACTGCTCGTCTCTGGTAAAGGTGCTTCTACAGGAGAGGGGAGGTCTGATGCAGGCATAGTGGCTACGGTTTCTGCAGGCACAGTCACGGGGGTTCCTGGAGCTCTAGACAGCGTTGGTGAAAGGGAGACGGGGGCAGAACTAGAGGTAGGGGCAGCAGCAGCAGGCACCGGGAGAAGAGGGACAGGGGGACTTAGGACCGTTTCTCCACTTGCTAACACCGCAGCCTCTCGTTCTTTCAAACGCCTGAAGCGTGGAGGTTTATCTTGCCTGGGGGGCCGTGCTGGTCTGGTTCGGCGGGGTCTTTCTCTACTACTCTGAGGAGCTCCATCCCCATATTTCTTGCTATCAGACTTTGGTGGACGTCGATCGCTGTGAGGATTGTCATACCTCGGCGTGGACTCCATGTCCTCAGGCCTGAATGTCTCCATGGGTTTGGAGGGCCACTGAGAGGAAGAATCTCTAGCTGATGGCCTTCTAAGAGGGGCCGAGCGAGGGCCACCACGTTCCCTTGCGCCGCCTCGTCTGCTGTATAGTCCTCCTCTTCCTCGTCGAGAGGGTTCTCCTTTAGGAAGGAACCCTGGCTTGGGCCTGCTTTCATCATCTCCTCTGGATCCAATCTTTTCTCCCATGTAAGGAGGTCCAAAACCTGGCTTGTGGGCCCCAGACCGGGGCTCGCCAGGGAACTCCCGCCTCAATGGTCGACTAGGTTTGGTGCTAGGCTCACGGTCTGAAGGTCCAGTGTCGCTAGCAGACTCCCTACCGCCTTCACTTTCAGAATCCGTGTCTGATCCACGGCGCCGTCTACGTTTAGGTATAACTTCAAAGTCTGAGCTCTCGCTCCGCGTTTCACTTTCCTCCCTGTTGCGGAAGGCAGCAGCACCTCCAGCAGAGGGCAAATCGGAGCGTGATCGGGGCTCCCGGTAAGGGTACTCAGCTCTGCTTCGACCACGACTCCCCCTGCCTCGACCGCTGTAGGTCCCTCTGTAGCTCCGGCCTCTGGAGTAATACTCTCCTCGCCCACGTCCTTTGAAATTTGAGTCAGTGGGCCACTCTCTGTCCTTGTCCATTTCTTTCTCCCGATCACGCTCCCTTTCTCTCTCCTCCCGTCGGTAGACACGTGGGGGAAGATTGGACTCTTTTCTGGGGGGTAGTTTTGGTTCGGGGTGTTTGTCATTGCTTGGCGGTTTGTCTATTTTCTCCTCTTGAGAGGAAGACGTGTGTGCCCCAGAGGAAGGCTGGGAATCCCTGACTCGTTGATGTCCCGTCTGCGTTTCCTCAGCCTGAACAGCTTCTCTCTTCCCCTCACCCGGGGGTCTCGGGCCCTCTGACACAGCAGCAGCAGCCGAAGGAGCTTTGGACAGCTGATCCTTTTTAGATCGATCTCCTCTCTCTCCTCTCTCGTGGCGCTTTTCTCTCTCTTCTCTTTGCTCCCTCTCCTCCTTCATGTCTCTAAGGACAGGCTTCTTTATCGGCCCAGACCTGCGAACAGGTCTCTCTCCCCCCTGTCCTTCTCTGCGTCCAGTACCTGATCTCCCACCCCAGCGCAGCTCAGCTTTCTGCTTGTTCGGGACAGGCAGAGGCAACTTCTCTTGTTTGTGTAATCCATCAATGGGGGGTGTAGTCCTATTGTTCGTCAATGTAGTTTGGGAGTAGAGTTCATTCTGCAGCTTATCGTCGGCTCGTTCTCCTGCGTCTTGTAGCTCTAGTGATTTTGCTGCCAGGGGTAGCCCATCAAACCTTTGTTCATCCAGTTTGAGGGAGTGGCTGGAGCCCTGGGAAATAGTTCTCTGGAGCATAGCTTGTCCAAGAGCTTCAACTTCCTCCCCGCTGGGCAGCCCTGCCTCCTCTGAATCAAAGGCTGGGCCCACTGGAATCCTGTCCAGAGGCCCAGGTGCGTCCTCTGGGCCCTGGGAAAAAGCTGACAGGGAGTCTGTAGCGTCCTGGAAGAAGTTGCTTTTATGAGAGTCCAGTGCACTGTGGTCCTGGGAATACAGCGCTGTGAGCCCCCTGTCTAGATCCAAACCAGAGTCCATCCTATAGAGAAACAATTAGAATTAATGTCTAATGTAAAACTCTAAAAAGAACATTTTTAGATACTGTGATTTGTTATTTTTTTTTAACCTTGGCTCTTTATTATCATCTCTCCCTTTCGGAGGAGTAACGGATGGTAATGGCTCTGACTGCGAGTATGGGTCTGATCCCCACACCATCCGTGACTCTGAGGGTAGGCCATGATCACGAATTGGTCGGGTCAAGTGGTCAAAAGAGTCAGAGCTGGAGCTGGAGTTGTCACCGGGGTCCCTGCGCACAATCTGCTTGGGGGGCATTCTCCCTGGAGAGGAAGAAACATGAACTCAACAGGGTTTGTTTACTGTTAAACAGGCACCGTCTACTCTACAACTGACAATTTGCCTACCAGGGTGAATATTTGTTGGAATGTCCATGGGGGGACGTCCTGACATCATGCGGGGGTCCATGTAGGACTGCATCATGAGCCAGCGGGGGTCAAATCCCATGGAGGCCAAGTGCTGGTGGTGGGGGCCCATAGGCTGATACATGGAGCGGTGCTGCTGCTGCTGCTGCTGGCTAGCTGGAACCCCACTATTAGCAGATGGGGACACAGAGCCTCCACTCTGTTGCTGCTGCCATTGTTGCTGCTTCATTTGTTCCTAACAGGACCAGTGAGAAGATCATCAACGAAAAGGAAACTTGTTTTTCCAACATTGTTTAAACATCTACACATCTCTTGAGGAGTGTGGATTGTTTGGATATATGATCTAGAGAAGATGACTACACTGTAGAGCTGCTACATAAAGAGAACAAATCTGCATTTGCAGAAAACTATATATTAAATGGCACAACTAGGTATGATATTTTTATATGCGTCAGCTTGATAAGATGAAAATGTATAATTTGCCAGATATTACAGCCGGACACGATGTCTTTTATGCCAGGGAGTCTGTAGCATAAACAACAAACAGTAGGTCTAAAATATTCATTATCTGGTTGTCTTTTGGTGTAGGTTGAACTTAACCTTTACTTTGAAATCCACACAAATTAATAAGTCACATTAGAACAATTAGCTTTTACCAGGGATTACCTGCTGTCGGAGGAAACGTGGTGGTAATGACTTTTGAAACTGTTTTGAATAGCCTGAGGACAAAGAGGGACGCATAGCAGCTGCTTCTCCTTCAAGCTGTGGTGGAACCGCAGAGAGTTCCTCACCACTAGCTGTGTCAGTCTGAGGCAACGATAGCTGGGGCTCAATCACTGCAGACAAACAAAACCAACAGCTGTTTATAGAAATTAATCCTCAAAGTTACTACTAAAAAGATGACTCATTTCCCATGGCACCCCCTGAATAAAAAAATAAATACGTAGAAAAATCACACAATGAATATATGTCAAAAAATAAAAATAAAAATACGGCACACGTACAGCTCCTCATTGGGTTTTTAATGATTAATTACATGCAAATTCAAAAAAAAAAAAAAGTCTTCGATAGCTCACCTCTGTTATCCTCCATGTTGAAATAGTCTCGGACGGGCACTGCTGTCTTGTCTGCCAGGTTCTCCTCCATAAGGGGAGTGACTCCAACCACAGAATTCTCTCCGTCAGTCTGAGGCCCTGGTGCTGTGACCACAGGCCTCTGGACTGGGGCATTGGGCTGAGAAGGCAAGTGAATCTCCTCCTCTACACTTGGTTCTACTCTCTCTCGTTCTCTCTCCATCCTCTCCACATCGCGGTCTGACCTCTCAGAAAGAGGAGTTTGTGATGTTGGAGCCTGTGATACTGGGACTGAAGGTACAGGACTGGATACGCGTGCAGGAGCTGATGATGACACTTCGTCATGTGTAATCCCAGCATCATCACTGGTGTGAGAAGAGGAAGATTTGCCCTCATTTGCTTGGCGATGTTTTTCATTTAGGCGCTTCAATTTTTCAGCACAAGCAGCAAGTCGCTGTTCCTCCATCCGCCGTTCCTCCTCTTCTCTCCTCCGTCTAGCTCGTTCTACAGCTTCAGAAACTTCTGCTGGCTTCTTGCGCTTTTGTCGCCAGGCGTCAGAGTCCTCCTCTGCTGCTGCAGCCTGTGGTTTGTTCCCACGTGGAGCTCCAGTGCCAGCAGAACGTCCACCACCCTGGAGAACCCAGACATTAGTTCACACACAGACTAGCTGTCCACCTGCTAAAATAAACTGCACACATAATGGGCAGCATGGGTAATGCATGTTCAGTGTTACCTGGTAGTCCTGAGGAGCAGCTGACTTATTGTACTGTCCCATACTACCAGGTGATGGCGCTCTGGGATCTACCGAGTCAGCCCATGAACTTTTACTGCCTCCTCGGTCCTCTGGCACCTCCTTCCAGCCCTCCTGGCTGTCTGATGGTCGAGCTCTCACACGCTCCATTTTACTCATCCACTCCCTAAAACAAATATTATAGTTGAAATAAAACAAAAAACATGTTTTATCTACAGATCACAGAGGTAGTTTAGCCCACTTAAGCTATGCATTTTGACAAATCATCAACACATCACTAAATGTGTACATTTTAAGCCCCATCACTTCAAATTCCTTGTACTCAGCATATCAAAAGTTTCTATATTGAAGACTACCTGTGTTAGCAATGGCACATTATTTGTATTGCTAAAATGTATTGTATTTGGTTTGAAAAACATATCCATTTTTAAAAGTTTTACATTATTTCATTTCAGAATCTTATAAAAAGTTTAAGTTTCCGAAAATTGTTTTTTTTTAGAATATTAAGCAATAGAGCGGAGTTTTCTGTACAGTAAGAGGGAAAACGGGCTATAAATGTGTGATAAACTTTTCTAAAACAGCTTTTGGAAGGTTGGTCGGTTGAGTTTTAGTCCCCTGCAGTCTACATTCCGACACTCCCATAAGCAATATATACAGTGGTACCTCTACATACGAAATTTTCTACTTACAAAACGCCTAAACAGGAAAATATTGCCTCTAGTTACGAAATAAATTTGGAGTTACAAAACGTAAAAACACAGTGTGGGTTGCTACTTGCAGCTTCCAAAGGTTCCTGAACGCAACATTCTTATAGCTGCTCTGCCATTGGCTATTACCTAGCATCCTGACATCCCATTGGCTAAGAGAGACCTCCTCTTAGCCAATGAGGAGGTCCCTCATTGGCTAAAGACGCCGCATAGGTGTCTATGCAGCGTCCTCGTTATTCGGCCCTCGACCCATGACGCGTTTTGATAGTTTTACGTAAATGTATTAACTTTTATAGTATTCGCTATGGACCCCAAGAAAGTGATGAAGAGGAAAAGACGAAGAAAAGATTTTTTTTGTACATACAAACAAAGTGAGAGATAACAGAAAAGCATGAAAAAGGGATGCGTTTGGTTGATCTCACCAAAGAATATGGCCGTAATGCATCTACAATCGCCACGTTATTAAAACAAAAGGAAGTTAAAGGAGTTTAAGGCATGGCGTGGGTGGTTGGAGAAGTTCAAAAGGAGGACTGGAATTCACTCTGTTGTTCATGGTGAGGCAGGAGCGCATGAACCAAAGAGGGCAAAAAACAATGAGGACAGCAGTTAAAAGGTAAATGACCATCATTTTATTCTTTAATCTATTCTTTGTTTACATTATGCACAACTCTTATTGTGTAATAATCTAATTGTAACGGATTTGTTACATGTTTTGATGCATTTTTATGCTTAATAAAACATTTATGTTTGAATTTTGGGGGGCAGGGAAGAAATTAGGGCATTTACATGGAAAACACGTCTCTTCCAGAACCAATTAATTTCGTAAGTAGAGGTACCACTGTATTACCTCAACTTACAAACCAAATCAGGATGTATGATTCTACTGTATCATTGTACATGACAGCTTCTAATGTAAATAGATTGGTAACTGGCTATATCAACTTAACACTGAAAGACACACTCTGACTTCAATTATAAAGATGGCGGATGCAGGAAAATGTTAGTTAAAATACGAACCAGCTTTCTCTCTTTTCTTTTGTATTTTGGTTCTCCTCATCATCGCTGAAGTTTAGCTTCTCTGTGTAGTCCACCTCCATCTGAGCTCCTGGATTACCGAAGGAACATCATAGAAAAATGTGAGCACTAAAGTAAAAGTTAACACTGAATGCATCATTCAGTGTTCATCACTGATGTTTATAGACTCTCCTTCTAACTGTATAGGTTCTCACCTGCCCAGCCCTCATCAGCATCCGTGTCTAAATTGTCCAGCTCTTTCAGTTCCGTTGCGCTGACAATGGAGGGTCTGTCTGGGTCCTGGAGCCAGGATTGGGGGGGAGGCTGTTGAGGTCGTACTGAACGAGGAGCCCTTAATACCCAACAAGGGAAAAAAAGATAAAAGAAATTGAAGTCCAATGTGGACATGATCTTGTACAGTTTTCTTCAACTTTTTACAAGGTAACGTAAGTTGTTTGCGTTATACAAAAAATGTACTTGTGCTCTCAAAATGAATATGTATCATGATACACATCATATATGAGGCACCACATGGATTTATCACATGGAGCTCAGTCACTGCCAAAAAGCTAATTATGTCCATGTTGGACTACCTAGCCTGCCACGTGTTGTCCATCCCCTCCAGCTGGCTGCTGATGAAGATTTCAGGTCAGAAGTATTGTTGAAGCACTACAGGCCCACTTATGCACTATCCATACAAATTAATCTAAACCAGTTAATAAAGGGAGGACAGGGTACTCACATTTCCACTTCTTTTATTTTGGCACACACCAAAAAGACTTTTTGGTGTGTGCCAAAATAAAAGAAGTGGAATGTGTGCTACCTAGATGTGCTACCTTTTGGGAGTTTATCCCTATTTTTGATAGTTAATCATTTGGTCTACCACTCTTTAGTAAAAACACTTAGTTGATGCGCAACCTCTTTTTTTCTTACCTAGTAATCTAAACCAGTGTTTCACCTGAAATTCATGTAAATAAAAATCGCTCAGACCAGTTAAAAAGAAGTGCACCAGTGACACCTTGTGGCCAGGATGATGAAGAGAACTGGACTATTATAAAGGTGTAATTGCCTACTATTTAAGATCTCCAATAAACTTGGAAAAATACTGCATCCACATCAGAATCTCGTTTTTATATTGTGATTATTTCAATCCAGGTATCTAGGGCTTAGCCATAATGATGATAACTCACTTTGTGCCATCTTGTGGTACCGGGTATCTGACGTTTCCTTGTCCTGGACCAAAAGTCATTTGAGGATAGGTGTGAAACATCTTGAAAACACAAAAACCAGAAAACATTATGCAGGGTCACAAAGACCACATCACTACAGATAGATACTTAAAACAAAATGCTATTGTTATCTGTCCAGAATGATGAACTGGGACTTACATAGGATGGCATCATGCTCCTGAAAGCAGGGTCAAAGTGTGTTGGCACACCAGCTGGAGGCTGCTGTCCGCCATTTAGTTTAGGCTGAGGAGGGCCAGACGGAGGAGCCCTCTCCCTACCATCTCTCTTCTCCCTCTGACCATCGGTGACTATGTTCCGTCCTGGCTCGTCAGCTTCCCCTGGAGGTGTGGAGGTACCAGGGCCCGTATTACCATCCTCTGGAGCCCTACTGTCCATCTCAGGGGGGCTGGGTGCAGTGTTCAAATTCCTGCCTCCACCCTCACGCCAACTACCAACATCTAACATGTAAAAAGAAAGATGTTTGTTTGACTTGCGCAAAGAAAACACATGACTCCTGAATATTCAGACCACACAAGGAAATCAGTATGTGGCCCGGGACATTTCAGCACATGGGTTTGACCATACTTTGAGGTCGGAGACTTGGGCCTGGTCCATAAGGCTCTTCTTCTAGACCGTCCCCCTTTTCCACTTCACCGGCCGCTTGTAGGCTAGGAAACTCTTGATGAAACTGGCTGCTCACACGAGGAACTCCTGCAGAGAACAAAAATATGTTAGAGATCATGGACTGCAATCCAAATCATATGGAAAAACTGCAGCATATATTTACCATCTAGCTGCTTGCTGTTGGCCCACGAGCGGCTGCCCCCAATAGTAAGCTCTTGTGGTTGGTGCACTGCAGGTTTGTTCTGGGGTGGGGGTGTCTCCTGTTGCCTGTGTTGCAAAAGCAGGACATAAGTCTGGATGATAGATTTCTCCTCTAACTTTGATATTCACAGCTCTTCTGCCATGCTGACATTCCACGTAAAGGAATGTACTCAACTTTCATACACATGAATTCACAAGCAGCTGCATACCTCTCTTCCCCTGTCTCAGTTCGAGATGCCCAGCCGCTTCCGTCTTTGGGGACAATGTTAACGTTGGGGTCGTTTCCCTTGTTTTCTGCTTTCAGGCTGGGCAAGTTGGCTGGAGGGGGCATACGCCTGCTGACAGCAACTTTCCCCAAACTCTGGAGCCCATGTCTGGCAGCCACTGGGATTTTGCACACATGAAGACAAAGTATTTTTAAAAGGTTCAGAGTGAAAACTAGATAATTGCTAACAATTTCCATAACTTGGTGGACTTGACAAAAGCTATTCTCACCATCTCCAGATAATCTGTTTTTTGACTATGACAGTATAAAAGAATAACAAAAAAATTTGGGGGGCTACAGACATGAATATAGCCACATTACTGCTGCTTCCACTTTGGCGAAAGCTACAAAAGCACATGTGGTATTACTGTATTTGTTTAAAGTCATGGAAAATGTCAGCTCACCTAGGCATTACTTCTCGTTTCAAGCCATATAAGAAAGACAGCAGAACCCCCACATTTTGCCTCACCTACCTTGGGGTATGACTTTGGCCACTGGTAGATATAACACAGTGGATAGAGGTTACCTTGCCCATATATTGAAGTTGGCGGTCGGTATGAGTTCAACTCCACTCACATGTAATGTCTTGCCTGATCAATGGCCACACCATGATAAAGAAAATGACATACTGCTACAGCACTAGTGGGGACATACCTGCAGTTTTCTGGGTTTCCAAACACTTGCCCTTGTAGGTATTGAAGAGGCTAAGGGTTGCATACTTTGTTTTGCCATCCTTTGCCTTGGTGCTCTGCCCTGACTTCTCTGACATTTCGATGGAAACTCATTGAGTCTGGTCCTTTGGCCTTGCCCCCAGAACCAGCCTCCTGTAGAACAACGTTGAGAAACAAATGAGAACACTATGACAGCTGAAGAGCTTGCAGGATTATCACTGGACAATAGACAAGTAAAGAAATCTGAACCTCAGTTGCTTGCCATCAATCACTGGTAAATAACAGACTACTCTAAGACATTTGTTGTCTGAAATTCAAAACCTTATACTGTTGCTGGTTTACAAAGCAAAAAAGATGGCCTGCATCTGAGGTCTACTTCAGTACGAATGAATTTAGATTCACGTCTGTCGAGACTTGGGGTCAGGTATTAGATAAACATCTAGTTTAAGACCCTGCCAAACTGTCTTGGTTCTCAATTCTGACTTGTGTGACTGAACCTACTGCACTGAAGAAAATGTAAAAAAATTTTTTGTATGTAAAATAGTATTTCCATCTTTACTGATCAATATTTTATCAAATTTAATTGCTTTAATAGTTCATAATTTTAAATAATAAATTAACTACTTGATGCAATTTTCATTAACAGTCATTAATTTAAGGTTAAAATACAAT
This sequence comes from Antennarius maculatus, assembly GCA_013358685.1. Taxonomy (NCBI): domain Eukaryota; kingdom Metazoa; phylum Chordata; class Actinopteri; order Lophiiformes; family Antennariidae; genus Antennarius; species Antennarius maculatus. The sequence goes on along the minus strand of CM023610.1, from coordinate 4,015,911 downwards.
TTAGACCACATTTCTTTCCTCAGTCAAAGTAGTACCTCTCAAGGAACTGACAGCAGTATCTTATTTTCAGTAGGTTAGGGTTAGGAATAAGGGGCTCGAGACACAAGTACATCATCTCACAATAACATTTCAGTGTCCAAAGACACAGGTGATGGAGTTTATTGAACAACTGTCCCACAGCCAAGTTCACAAATCCACAAAAAGAGCAAAGAAGACAGTTAAGTCCGCTGAGATGTGCAATTAATTTATATTTTACTCCACCAAAACACCACCATTGAGATGCTAGATTGCAGAAAGTCTGTAGCAGGAGCAGTCCACAGTGAAGGAGAAAGATAAGGCACTATTAAGAGACCGTAAACTCATTAATCTCTGGCAAAACTTAAAAACGCTGCAAGAATGAACAATTCACACACCTTCTGTCTCTACTGCTGACGCTAGCATATTCTCATTAACAAAAAAGATAATTGTTACTGCGGATATATCAGCCAGTTCAACTGATGTTTGCCTTTTCCTCCTCAAATACTGTCAGGATTTAAAGTTGTCTGCATTCACCTGATTTAGAGAAAAAAACTCATTTTTCGAATTTGGCTTTTTAGTGAAGCTAATAATTACAATTTTCCAAATATTTAACCACATGGTCAGCAAGATGTCTTTTGAGTCTTGGAGGTGGAGTATGAGAGTGAAAAATTGAGCACCATGGTTTACAGTCCACTGCTGTATTGCACAGTTCATGTTGAGGAATGAATGGATGCTGCACTGCCTTGCCACTTCCTTCCTTCCTTGCTCTGTGGTCTAGCTCAGAGGACTGTGTGCCATTGGAGGTGCAGATCACGATCAACCAAGTAGACCTGTACTTTCGCATGATCAGACTCATCTTGCTAGTACAATTTGGTTTTGTTAGATTCTCAGATCCTTAAGCTTGCTTATTTTTTGTCACTCAACAGATCAACTTTGAAGAAAAAAAACTATTCATTGCTATCTGACGAACTTAAGCCAACTTGGCACCATTGTAACAATAATCAATGCTACTCACTTCACATGAAGAATTCTGGTTAAACAGCATTAGGCCAGAAATGCTTTAATGATGTGCAACTGTGGGACAATAGATCAAACTATCGAGACTAAAAATGGCAACGTTCCAAATATTGGTGATGCATTAAAATCCAAACAGGCACCATAAACACATCATTAATATGTCCTGAGAATGCACCCCAGTTGTTTTATGACAAGTCCACATTGTGAACCAGAATTCAGGAAATAAAATTTGTCAGTGACCATAAAAAGCAACTTAACAAATTGAACAGAATAAAATATGAAGCATAAATTATCCAAACTCTACACCATTCAAGCTCAATTCAAGGGGGCAAATAAAAATTACAACCTCACTCCAACATCATGCAGTGAGATAATTGGCCTTGATTTCATGTAACAGATGACAAACTGGAGGATTGGATCTGCCATGTTTCAATCAGTTGATGCTTTTGCACTAAATGTAAAGCTCAAACTATAATGTCAATTACATATTAATAAAGTATACATATGAGTCTTAGGTGTTATGCTGTCTATAAAATGTTACGTGTTTACATCTGCCTATGTTCAAGTCAGTTTATAGTAAAGAGTCACAATACAGAATAGTTAGGCATCTCGTTTCCAAACAAAAAGGTTATTCTGCAGTACTTCTCGGAAAATTCACGCTTTACTCAATGCTAACTACACTGGTTAATATACTGTATCTGAATGCCCCGTCTAATCATAGTTGATCCAAATGCATTTTAAATCATGAATGCAGAACAATACGTCACTTTATCGCCACAGTCTGTACATCTAAGAGAAGTACAGACTGTCTGAATTGTTTTTTGAAACACTCTTGAATCGTAAATGCACCGATATGATAACAGCAGCATATTATTCAGACCACATTTGTCAGATTTACAGGGTGTCACGCCTGTCTGATGAGAAACAACGGTACAGCATTTGAATTCAAGAAATGACGAATAGAGAATGACACATCACCAGCACCAAAATACATTTCAGACGAGGACCGACGATTCTGATTCATAATGTCGCATTGTGGGGGTAAATCACTCATTGATGTGCAGGTCATCCCTCCTTATGGTCAAACTACTGGTGGACTAGGTAGTTCATACCGGCAGGGAGTAGCGGCCCTCTGTGCCCGGAACTCAACCAAGATTGGGCTCAGACATCACCTTACTGGCGTAAAAGTAGCACGTAAATTTCTACATTATATTCTAGGCTTTAACACAGACTTGAAAGTATAATATACAGTATATACAAATTATTTAGTCGTTAATGAGCAGGCCGACAGGTCATACGGCATACCGTTAGCATAGTCCGATTCTCACCAGTCGCCATCACATCCACTTTTAGTCCTGTGGTGGCCAGAGCATGCTAAACAGCTAGCGCAATGTGAACACCAACCAATCACTACTGGACAAAAATTTAATGTTTTAGCTTAAACGATACCCAGACTTACCTGCAACTGTCTTCTTAGTCCTTTCGGTTGTTGTGCGGTCCGACTTTAACTGTGTTTTTGGCCTGGTTTGTGGCGGACAAATGTGTGTCTGGCCGGCGGATTACAAAAGCTGGATAGCCTGCTAACCCAGTTCGGCTAACAAGGACTAGCTGCTTTGCCTACTGGCTGCCAGCAAACCACTCCTTACATGTACGGCTACAGTCTTGTGTCTCCTGCCTGGCTTAAACGCCGACAGTCTGTCTTGTTTGCTGAGCTCTTCCTGCGGGAACCGGTTTGCGGTCGTCCCGTGGTTGAGTGCCTTTCCCCACCCGATATCTCGTGTCAGACCGTTTTTCGTGTTGAGTGAGGCCCCGCTCGCGCCGTGGCCTGTCGCACAATCAAAGATGGCAGACGGTAGTTGCCAGATTTATCGTCTTATATCCCTCTATCCAGCATCTATTTGGTGGGCGTTCAGTCACGCATATCGATATCTCTTTAGAAAAACAGCTAGCTAAGACGAACTTTTTTCATTTGACTGTCTACATTTTGATATAATTAATTCATACTATATCTTACATAAGTCAGAAGAAAAAGTCATTGTGTCAAATCAGATACAGTACAGGTGTCTTCCAAAAAGCTCTTCATTTTGTGAATAATGCACCGACTTGTAATTCTAACTTTAAAGTCTTTAGAGTCTTTAAAGACTCAATACATAACCTAATACTACACGGAGGGTGCAGTTGATTTTAACTGTGCGACCTCACAAAAAAATATTGATTTAACAAGGAAAATCACTGTCACCACTCAACAGTAACATCAACACACAAATGTTCAAGAATCTGGCAACCCATCTGTTAACGAGTCACGCGTGGACTATTCTTCTTCCGGTGTCTGCCGGTGTTTGTCGCCCGGTGGTCAGTCTGGAGCCAGTCAAAAACCGCGGAGAATCCATAACTACTTCAAAATACATGCGTCATCAAGAAAAATGTTTTTCTATATTTTTTATTTCAAACAATTGATGTATAAAAACAATTTGGTAAGATTTCCCATATTGGAACTCAGAGGCGGGTCACGCATTTCGCTCCGCGGTCTTCAGTGATGTCCCCCTTACTGCTACCTAAATCAATACGCCTCATAATAATATCAGAATAACACCACGGCTGGAGGTCCATAAAGAAAAAATTCCATCACCTTAATATAGGCCTGTCGAGCTACTTAATTTTCAAGGCATTTAAAATCAATAAATTCGCGTCCAGAATTAAGTAAACCAAGAGCACAAAAGGTAAAACTAAAAAAAAAAAAAACCCTGAAAGGTGATTTGAAACGATTAGTCCGCCAAATTGTAATAAGTCGACTAAAAGTATGGTATTGGACCTTCAGGATATTTGTCCAATAAACTCCATACTGCATATAAGACACAAGACAAAAAGCAAATTATTCACTGAAAATAAGTTTTTTACAAAGTGCCGCCCTTTGGCCTCTCATGACTACTTATCCAATCCAAGTTCAGCCTAAGACCAACCCTCCTGACTACCAGGGAGAAAAATTATCACATTCCTTTTTTTTTTTTTTAAATTCTCCAACCTTTGTTTAGGAAGGTAATTAAAGAAAAAAAGCTTTCATTTTTCTAAACTACATGTGTCCACTACAGTGGATATCGGAATGCCGTACAGGTGAAATGGAACTTTCATGGCAACTAATTAGTCCCAGATGAAACATCAAAAAGACAACATAAGAATGATTTCACCATTTACAGAACTGTCAAAAATCACTTTTTTTTTTTTCTTTGTTGTGCCATCAGTGACCACAGTGGACATCAGAACTCCATATGTGAAACTGAATCAGTTAGTGCCAAAGAAAATGCTGGGGTTTAAGGTCCACATAAATTTCCACCATCGCTTTGTCTTGCCTTGCCTGGCTGTGCTTATTTGGTATGATTCTTCAAAAAACAATTCTCCCTCTTGGAAACAGAAAGGAACACCTTGCAGTTTGTGCACATCACATATGTCTTGCTCTTGCAGCCAGATCTGTGGCAACTTGATGTGTTTTTTCCACCATCTTTGGAAAATGGATTGGACCAGATTGTCTCAAACTTTTTGGGGTATGTAGTTATCTTCACTGTCCTTCACTGTCCACTCCTGCTTGGGCCTAGTAATCAAGTCTTCACCAAAGAGCAGTTTGAAGTCATGAAAGGTCAATGATTCTTTCACCAGAAACTGTCAGTCCCTCTCATACTGAAGCCAGGATTTGCGAGAGACCATCCTATATAGAAACTCAACATTCGGTCAACCAAGTCTACACCATCCATTTTGGTGTTCTACTCAGCATTTTTCCAGTGGTCTTGACACCTGGACAAACCTTTTGTCTTTCTTGGACCATCCTGTGTGTGTGTTCTGGGGTTCAATGCCATAGGCAGAGGATGCCATGGTAACTATCTTGTTGGGCAACCACTTTATGGCAGGAACTTCAGGAGGGTTTCATCGGACTGCCATCTCTGATGACCCTATTTCTATCCTTTTGAAGGGGTTATTCCCTATGATGTTGCACTCTGTTGGCACCCTGTTTTTCATGGGGTTCCGTTGCCGTCAGTCCTTTTGCCATCAAGGTGTCGAGAAGGTTGATCATGCTAAAGCACATATCAAACACGGGTGGATTAAAGTAAAATCCTCTCTGCTTCTGACAATGACTCCCTTTTTCATTTGAAAAAAGAAAACCCCAAAACAAAATAGAATACATTAACTACAAATGTCCACTGCAGAGGACACTTCTTTAACAATTGAAAACTATGCTAAAATGCAGATAAAATAATTTAAAAATGTTTTCATGTGTTCTTAAGAGACTTATATAAAATGGGTCAGCAACATTTACAGCCAATTTGCTCAATGAAAAGTATTATGCACTTCCAGTACATTTCCTTTTTCCATTAAGTGTACTTGCGCCGATAGATGCCATTATCCAGAATTAAGAAAAGCCCCACCCTTTACATTTGGTATCACTGAAAAATCCTACATATCTTCTGTAGATAGCAAAAGGAGTTAATGCAGGAGCTGTGGGTGGGAGATATTCAGGTTTACAAACGTCCTTCACGGAGGAAAAATTTGAACTACTGGTAGTCAGGAGGATAGAACTACCTCAAATGACATGTAGGCTACTGTAAATGCAGCCCTACATTACTTTCAACCCACAAAAGATTTGCTCGACAAACAATAGATAAGACTAAATACCACCAGTGGATCACTTGACAAATGAGAAATGGTCTACCTGGTTAAATAAAGGCTACACCAATCAGGTATAGCTTCCTGCTTTGTAGATTTTTATGTTAACATAGCAAGTGGCAACTGCGTTGATGGTGTGATAATTTCCTGAGCAGGAAACCCTGTTAGACAGTTTGAGCATCAGTCCCTTGAGTCAATGAGAAAATGCAGAAAAACACTTTCCTGCTTTGTATTTATATGAATTGTTAATGTATTGTCTTTCTTTCATTAATTTATTCACATTCTCCTTTATGATCACAGTGCACTACTCACTTTTTAGTTCAAGCATTAACTGGAACCTAAAGTGGCCATTAATTAAGTACAATCATTAACTAATGTATATCATCCAGCTGTGTACTTTGTTGGAAGACTTTTAATTCACTCTTTAGTAAAATAATAAACTGAAATCTGGGAAATACTGTGTTTATAAATGCATTACATGTTTCCAATTAAGCGATAGTTTATGATTTTTATAGTCTTTACGTTATACATTATGATATACATTGCATCACATACATTTAAATCATCAAGGAATACACACAAATAGACATTAATTGGGAAGAACATTAAATAGCTGTGGATTGCTTATTTTAAATGAAATAATACTTAAAAGGCTGTGTTATTTACTTTAACTTTGGAGTGTTTTGAAAACTTATACTATTTATGTTAAGTCACAAATTGTACAGTCATAATCAAACACAACAGGAAGTGTACCTGCATTCTCGTCACTGTGCAGACAGGTATACTTTTATTTTGTCCAACAGTGCAGTTGGATCTTGTAGGAAAGCTGGAAGGCTGCTCCTGTTGATGTATGCAGCCAATCCCAGAACAGCAGCCGACAGAACCAGAGGCCACATGGAGGATCTCCTGGGTTTAGGCTTATCATAGACTTTAGAATGAAATGGCTGAGTTATTCTGTCCCACTGAGTGACGATGGCGTGTCGAGCTCCAGCCCATTTTCCTGGCCCTTGAAGACGATACTGATAAGGAGATTCAGGTCCGAATATCAGCTTTAGCCATAACCTCGGATCCGTGAGCAGAAGCTTCAAGAAGTTGGGCTGAACCCCTATCAGCTCTGCTATCTCATCCATGTAGCCGATATGGTCAACTTGGATTGTGTGTCTCTGACTGCTGACATATCTGACAGAAAGAAAATGTGAAGATGACACAAGTATAGTGCACAACAAGATTGTCTGTCATTTAGATAGCTAATATGCAACTGCAAAGTTGATAAAGCCCCAATTTTTACTTTTTAGCCATTGTCTCCTCCTTGTGGCGAACGTCTGTTAGCATGGCATCTATTGAAGGAAGTTTGATGAAACCTGTGAGAAACAAGATTTGGTGAGAGTGAACTGACTCCTTAATACTGTATATGTCCTAAAGTAGGGTTCTCTTTCTTGAATTATTCTCTTTTTCACAGAACATACATATAGTATATTACCTTTAAACACTCTCGTAGCCCATCTGGCCTGTATCTCAGAGATGGGCATGACAGCACCAAGTGACTGCACGAGACCAATGATGGCCAGAGTCGCGGGGTTAAGTTGAGGAGGAAACACATACTTGTAGAGAGATGTTTTGTTCTCAGATACTGAGACCACATGCGAGTCCAGAAATGGAAAGGAAAATGAATAACCTGTAGCAAACACCTGCAAGACAGACAGGAGGTTTGTGTCAGTGTCATGCTACTGCCCATCACTACTACCAAACACAATGAAATAAGTTTGGGAATAACCTACCACCAGGTCAACATCCTCCACCACGTTTCCATCATCAAACTCCACACTGGACCCCTGAAAACTGCGGATGTTTGGTTTCACCTGAATTGTTCCAGATAGAATACGGTTGGGGAGATCGTCATTCACTGTAGGATGTTGGCTGAACAACCTGAGATTTATAATCAAACTGTTTGTTACTACAAGTTGCTGAATACTGAAGGTCTTTTAAATACAAGATAAGGCTAAAAAGATGCACACGTGCAAAGAATGGATGTTGAACAACTGTATAAAACTGTAAGCAGGTCAGATTCTACCTGTGCTTTGGCTTCAACTTGTACAGACTATGATCAAATCTTTGGTTGAGGTTTTTCTCTTCCATGCTGCAGAGCACTCCAAAGGGAAGAATCTGACGCATAAACGATAGTGCTCTGTTGCTGCGCAAATCACGTGGAAAGCCATTATGGGAAACTCTATTTAGGACCCAAGCTCCCCTTCGAGTGCTCAGATATACCTGCGCTTATATACAACACAAGCAGTAAATCATTATTGAAACACTTGACTAAGGCTCATTTTATTTGGGTCAATTGATAAAGTTTGTATTCTGTTTGCCTCTATTAATTATCCAACCTGCTTGGTGACTCTGCTCAGCTCCACTGCAATGTCTCCTCCAGAGTTTCCTATTCCAATCACTACAGCCTTTTTATCCCTCCACTCCTCAGGAGTCTTATAGTCTCGGCTGTGGAAGTATTTTCCCTTGAAAGTGTTGATGCCTGAGAAGACAGGTTTGAGACATTTATCCTGCAAACCCCATCACAGTTCAGATGTGACAACAAATAAATGTCTTCATGCTTTTGCTGATACATTTGTATTTAGTAATTGAAGTAATGGGCTGGCTAATCCTGTGCTCCGATTTCAAGGATTGTCTCTGCTACATCATAAATGTTGTGAGTATTCTGCCATCCCTTTCAAAACATTCACCCTAATTGTAATGCATTTTAACACTGTGGAAGTGCTTAATAGTAGCTTTGTAGTGTTACCTGGGAAATCCTGCAGTGGCATGTTGGGGTTGCAGTGATGTCCAATACAGATCATCACAGCATCAAAAATGTGTTTCTCCCTTTTTCCATGCTTGTTCTCTGTCTCAACATCCCACTGGCCTGAATGAGAAAAATCTGACCTCTGCTTCACCTGTAAGACTTTGGTCTAAATAACAGAGAAACAGAAACTGTTAGGGAGGATATTTTATACTGTCAATAAACTTATAATAAATACATTTAATTCTGACTCATTAAAACAAATGTCATTAATCTACCACAAATATAAAACCGAGCAACCAGCTAACAATGCTGTGATATAGTTCTCATAAGGTTAGTGAAGTGTTCTTACATTGAAGTGTATATGCTTGGTGAGTTTGAAGTTATCAGTATACATTCGAAAGTAGTCCATGATGAGGGAGTTGTGCATGTAGTTGGGGAAGTGTCCAGGAATGGGAAAGTCACTGAAACACATGATCTCCTTGGAGGTGTTGATGATGACAGAGTGGTAGATGCTGGCTCTGTCTGACTCTGGATTCTCCTGAAAAACAACCAAGTGAAGAGGTCTTCATCCTAAATTACTGTGAATTGTGTGAATAAATGAGAATAAATGAGAATAAATTAATAAATGAGAATTCATCTTTCACATATTAAGACCTACCCTAAACCTCCACAGCCCACCGATGTCGTCACTGCTTTCAAAGCAGACGGGCTCCAGCCCCTCATCCAGACAGCATTTGATACAGGCCAGACCTGAACTCCCTCCTCCAACCACAGCCACACGAGTCATGTTTCAGTCCTCTGTCAAAATTACCTGGGATCAAAAAGACATATTAATGTGCCTACATCAAAATTAATAATCCATCCATCTTCTTGCTGACGAGACTATTGCAGTCTTCCACTTATCTGCATTGTGGGTCACGGGTCTGCTCTAGCCTGTCTCAGTTGGCTGCAGGTGACAGGCGGGTTACACCCCAAATGAGACGCCAGCTTATCGTGGGTACATCATAATAACAATAATGATAATGATAAGGAACTGGTGAGGTTCAGCAGTTCAATTTTCTAAGAACAGCAAACCTTGTATGAGTGTTGAATGATTAAATAAACTCACCTACAGTAGAAACCGCTAATCTTAATGTAAGCTACTGTATAGTGCAGTAAGTTTCAAAAGTAGTTCCACCCAGAAAAAGAGGTTCACTGGACATGAAAGGGTTATTTATGAAATGTGATCGACTGAGCTGTTGAATACCACAAGCATGCCACCATAATCCCATCACATAGCGTTGCTGATTTATGAAATCCCCCCATGTCAGAGCCTAGATCTCAGATTCTCCACCTTCTTTCCCTGTGTTGCCCCATACTCCCCTCGCTTCTGTCTGAAGCATCTGTCTGCCTCTCTCTGTTTTTAACTGTCTGTCTGTCTGTGAGCAACCTGCTCTTCACCTGCTCCACCCACCCCACCTCTGCTTGAAACAACCCACTTACACAGTTCTTAGAAACTCCTAAACCTGCTGCATTTAATCCCCAGTTCTCCTCCACCGCTCCTCGATCTGCCAGTTTTGATTGCAAAAAAATATTATACAAACTTTATTCATCCGATATTTGTCTTTTGCCTCTGGATCCAATACAATCTTTGAACAGTTTAATATGATACCTGCTAAACATCTGAAGTTCAGCTGGACAGCACTCAAGTCCACCTTGTTTCAAAGATTTGCCATTTTCAACACCTCATGGTACTTGGTTACTTCAAAAGGTACATTTTCCAGACCCTGAATCCCACAAATGTCTGTTTCAGTGTTCCCTACTCTATGGTCAATGCTCCTAAAACCTATTAGCTGATGAGGCCTAGGTATGGACCACAACTGTGTCTGGAAGTAAGTGTCACAGCCAGTGGCCTCTCCCCTGGAGTACTCAGCTCAGCTTGAAGATCAGTTTTAAGAAACTCACCCCTTCTCAGCTGGGTGCCATGACAATAGTGAACATCATTCACTTTGTCTTAAAATGCCTGTTAGTTTTAATAAAACCTGCACATAAAATTCTGTCTTGACCTCTACCTCCCCTTCTTTTGGATCCTTCTCTCATCCAGGATTTCATTTGACACAGCTGGACAAAGTTGTTTTATCAGCAGAGGCGGCCATTGAGAGGAAGGCTCTATTGTGATTTTAACTATGAGGCTCATATTTTCTCAGTAGTATCCCTACATTACCCCTATGTTTCCCTCCCCTGTGTTTCCAGTCCCTCTGTTTGTTTTTCTGCGTCTGGATCTAATACAAGCTCCTATTGGTTAACTGATTCCAGTCAGATTTTATATATATAAATATAACAATAATGATATATATATGTCAGATTTGTCATATATATATATAAAATCTGAAACACATGATATATATATATATATATACACACACACAAAAGCTCCTCGGTGGCAGGGCCCCGGGGGTGGATGAGATCCGCCCGGAGTTCCTAAAGGCTCTGGATGTTGTGGGGCTGTCCTGCTTGACACGCCTCTACAACATCGCGTGGACGTCGGGGACAGTGCCTCTGGATTGGCAGACTGGGGTGGTGGTCCCCCTTTTTAAGAAGGGGGACCGGAGGGTGTGTTCCAACTACAGGGGGATCACACTCCTCAGCCTCCCTGGTAAGGTCTATTCAGGGGTTCTGGAGAGGAGGGTCCGTCGGGAAGTCGAATCTCAGATTCAGGAGGAGCAATGTGGTTTTCGTCCTGGCCGTGGAACAGTGGACCAGCTCTACACCCTCCGCAGGGTCCTTGAGGGGGCATGGGAGTTTGCCCAACCAGTCTACATGTGTTTTGTGGACTTGGAGAAGTCGTTCGACCGTGTTCCTCGGGGGGTTCTGTGGGGGGTGCTTCGGGAATATGGGGTACCGAACCCTTGATAAGGGCTGTTCGGTCCCTGTACAACCGATGTCAGAGTTTGGTCCGCATTGCCGGCAGTAAGTCGGATTCGTTTCCAGTGAGGGTTGGACTCCGCCAAGGCTGCCCTTTGTCACCGATTCTGTTCATAACTTTTATGGACAGAATTTCTAGGCGCAGCCAAGGCGTTGAGGGCGTCCGGTTTGGTGGCCTCAGCATTGTGTCTCTGCTTTTTGCAGATGACGTGGTGCTGTTGGCTTCATCAAGCCGTGATCTCCAACTCTCACTGGAACGGTTCGCAGCCGAGTGTGAAGTGGTTGGGATGAGAATTAGCACCTCCAAATCTGAGACCATGGTCCTCAGTCGGAAAAGGGTGGAGTGCCCTCTCCGGGTGGGGGTTGAGATCCTGCCCCAAGTGGAGGAGTTCAAGTATCTTGGGGTCTCGTTCACGAGTGAGGGTACGATGGAACGGGAGATCGACAGGCAGATCGGTGCAGCGTCTGCAGTGATGCGGACTCTGTATCGGTCCGTCGTGGTGAAGAAGGAGCTGAGCCGAAAGGCAAAGCTCTCGATTTACCGGTCGATCTACGTTCCTGCCCTCACCTATGGTCACGAGCTGTGGGTCGTGACCGAAAGAACGAGATCCAGGATACAAGCGGCCGAAATGAGTTTCCTCCGCAGGGTGTCCGGGCTCTCCCTTAGAGATAGGGTGAGAAGTTCGGTCATCCGGGAGGGACTCAGAGTCGAGCCGCTGCTCCTCCGCATCGAGAGGAGCCAGATGAGGTGGCTCGGGCATCTGGTCAGGATGCCTCCTGGACGCCTCCCTGGTGAGGTGTTCCGGGCACGTCCTACTGGGAGGAGGCCCCGGGGACGACCCAGGACACGCTGGAGAGACTATGTCTCCCGGCTGGCCTGGGAACGTCTTGGGATTCTCCGAGAGGAGCTGGATGAAGTGGCTAGGGAGAGGGAAGTCTGGGCTTCCCTGCTCAAGCTGTTGCCCCCGCGACCCGACCCCGGATAAGCGGTAGAGAATGGATGGATGGATGGTTATATATATACACACATATATATATATATAAAACATGTTTTTGAAACTGGCTCAGTTTCTGTCTAATTGTATGTGTAATGATTTGTAAATGTATAAATTGGAATACATAAATGTGTTGATACAACAGTCTTTGCCACACTGTTGTCTTATGATACAGCTGATTCAGATTAGATTATTACTTGAGTGACAGGGGACACTGCAATGAGTAATAAAACCTCGGTAGATACAGATTGCAGCGCGCATGTAAAGGGATTTCACATGCCCTTTGTTGGTTTGTTTATATCGATTTCAATACATTAGACACCACTTTCAAAATTTATGAAAACGTGCAGCAGTTGGGTAAATTTTTCTCTACGGACAAAAATAATCTCGACTCCCGACTGGAAGGAAGGAAAATCTAAATGCAGACTGAAAAGATAACGGTCTGTGTATCATCTGTAAAATAAATAAATAAATAAAATAAATCACATACAGAAATTACACCAATTTGCTTCGACACTGCATTGATCACCATATGAATCTCTGAACGCAAGACTCCAAAACATATTTTACCACGTTCGAGAGAATAAATATAATCACTCATTTCTAAATAAATGTAAATCACGTGTTTCCTGGAGACTCACCAGTTGTGTATTTAAGAGAAACACCTTCAGCTCGTCTGAGTCCTGCGGTTGTAGTGACAGCACTAGTTGATAGTTATGTGACCGCTGGTTTACCATCTGCGGGTTGATCATTTACTACACGCCCACAGTTTGGGTTGCCAAATTTCTCTCTTCTAAGGAAATACACCGCTCATGAGTTTCAGCTGAGAAGCAAATAACCACAACGTATTTCTAGGAACGGATTATGTAAGCAATGAAAGACAAGATTGATTTGTCTAATATGATTGGTTATTGATCAGCTATATTAGTCTCAACGCTGACCTCTTTTGATTTGCTTCCAACAGTCAAGTATTACTCCACCTGGCAACTCATGTTATTCACTTTATACCTACGGATCCCTGAACGTTCCAGCTTCCAGCAGGTGGTGTCATGAAAAACGGTGCTTCAAATGTGTGGATACTGACATCTATAAAACAGGATGATTTGTCAAATTTTTGTATGTTGTACTATATAAAGCACTGTTCAACCTCTTTTTGAAAAAAAACGTTGAGATTCTGTGAAATTGTAACTAGAAACAGAATGTCATGATAAACAAAACATTGAAAACTAATGTTTAATTGAAAGTAGCACAAAAACAACACATTAAATCTTGAAATGACAAATTTTGTTTTTGAAAATTATATGCCCATTTTAAACCTCATGTCATATTATTATTATTATTATTATTATTATTATTATTATTATTATTATTCAGATCTCATTGATTTTAACACTAGAACCTCATCTACTTTGTTTTATCCTATCATCTTAATTTTTTTCTTGATAGATTGTTTTTATTTATTTTCTTAGTGCCTTGACAGGCAATTAATAATAAAACAAATTATTATTTATATTATTATTACTAAATGCCAGTTGTATTAAGAGTGCAAACATCGTTGTAATAGTACAATTATGGCCGCACAAGGAAGTATATTTTTATCTTATCCAACAGGGTAGTTGGATTTTGAAGGATGGCTGGAAGTTTGTTCATGTTGAAGTAGGCAGCCAATCCCAGAGAGACGAGCAACAGGACCAGAGGGCGCATGAACGATCTCTTGGGTTTGGGTTCACCACTGGGCCGAGTCTGCATTGGTTGAGCCACTCTCTCCATCTGAGTGAGGATAGCCTGACGGGCATCAGCCCACTTTCCTGGTCCTCTGAGACGGTACTGGTATGGTGAGCAGGGACCAAACGTCACCATCAGCCACAACCTCGGATCAGTTAAGAGCAACCTCAAGAAGTTGGGTCGAACCCCAACCAGCTCTGCTATCTCATCCATGTAGCTGACATAGTCGACTTGGATAGTGCTTCTCAGACTGGCGACATATCTGAAAAAGGGAATATGTTGTGATGTTGTGGTAGAAAAGTTGTTACTTCTAATATCACCCTGTTAAATAACTACACAGGTCTTTTTTGTTTAAATGTTTTGGGCTAAATCCACATATCCAAATATGCTACTGATTACAAAGTCCGATTCAGTACCTTTCAGCCATTGTCTGTTTCTTGCACTGGATATCTTTTAGCATTGAGCTCATCGAGGGAAGCTTGATGCAGCCTGAGGAGACATCGAGACAGTGCCTTGCTCTCTTAAATGAAAATTACACCATAAAGACAATATAAATTTTTATTTGGACAAGATCTGTGTTACCTTTAAAGACTCTTGTGGCCCATCTGGCTTGCATCTCAGAGACGGGCATAATGGCGCCCAGAGGCTGCACAAGACCAATGATGGCCAGAGTGGGGTGGGCCAACTCAGGAGGAAACACATATTTATACAGAGATGCTTTGTTCTCAGTCACTGAGACCACATTTGAGGCCAGAAATGGAAAGGAAAATGAATAACCTGTAGCAAACACCTGCAAGACATGAGGCGCCTATTAGCGTCACCCTTTGACCAACAATAGCCAACTACAGAAATGTAAGGAGGATAGATGTATGTATCAAGAACCCACCACTAGGTCAACATCCTCCACCATGCTACCATCATCAAACTCCACACTGGACCCGTGGAATCTGCGTATATTTGGCTTCACCTGAATTGTTCCAGACAGGATACGGTTGGGAAGCTCGTCATTCAATGTAGGAGTTTGGCTGAACAACCTGGCATTTATATAACATCACACATGCACAGACTAAGCAGTTTGAATATGTTTCTCTTCATCTGTCACGTCACATAGAGTACACTTTTTCTGTCATTCTAACATTTATTTAATCCTTGGTGAATCTAAACACACATCTAAACTGTATTAGGTCTGTGAAGTAAGTCAAATTGCACCTAGAATTTATGTACTGTAATTGCTGATTTCAAATTTGACTCATTTTCTTGCCATTCTGCTGAGCAGGTAGTGAGATATGTTCATCTAAACTAAAGTTTTGAAAGCACAGATCCAGAGCTTTCCACGTAGAGACCAAAAATCTCTGTTACAACTGTGTCAACTGTGTGTATGGTAAAGCCATAAAGTCAAAATTACGGCAAATAACAAAGAGCCAACACAAACATCAAATGAAGTACAGTACCTGTGCTTTGGTTTAAGATTGTACAGAGCATGGTCAAATCTGTTATTCAATAGATGCTCCATCACTCCACAGAAAAAACCAAAGGGAAGGATAAGGCGAGCAGCATTCACCACCCTGTTAAAAAGCAAATCAAAGGGCAACCCAGCGTTTCCAACTCGTTTCATGATCCAGGCCCCCCGCCGAGTGCTCAGGTACACCTAGAAAGAGAATGAAATCTCATCAATCATCATGCTGGTAGCAGTCAAGAACCCCACATAGACAGTTATCAATTATTGGCACACTAACTGTAATAAATAAATTCTAAATAGATTATTATTACTGTGGTACATTCAAATTTAGGCACATCAATTTTGAAAAGTGAACAAGATTTATTTCAACAAATTAGTGCCTGTCATCAGGAGTTAATAGACAGACACAAGTAATTAATTAATTTATTTATTCATTCATTCATTCATTCATGTGTTCCTTATGCTTTCGTTGACCACAGTGGTTGCTGGAGTCCATCCCAGCAGGCGGAGGACACTTCAGGCATGATACCGGTGCACTCTGGAGCCACACAAAAGACAAAGAATCACTCACACACAGTCACACCTACGGACAATGTGGGGTGGTCAATTCACCTGAAGTACATGTTTATGGAGTTAGGAGAAACCGGAGAAAACCCACGGGAACACGAGAAGTACATACACACTCCACACAGAAAGGACGCCAACTTGGAACCTTCTCGCTGTGAGGTAACAGTGCTACTGCCACTGTGCTGCCCGTGATCAAATTAGAATCAAGCATTTACTCAGACTGTGGTATTATAACATACAAATGTACAATCAAAATTCTCCAAAAGTTGGGATGCTATTAAACAATGTTTTGCAAATGTCATAAACCCATATTTGCTTTGAGACAGCAACTTCTTGCTGTCTCAAAGCAAGAAGTTTCAGGGTTTGATTCTTTTCTGTGTGGAGTTTGTATGTTATCCCCATGTTTGGAAAGCTTTTCTCCAGATTCACTGATTTCCTCCCATCATTAAAAAGATGCAATACAAGTGAATTGCTCACAACAAATTCTTTGTGAGCATGAATGGTTATTTTGTCTTTCATATGACCCCATGATGAGCTGGAATATTTTCCAGGGTGGGCTACACGTTTTGCCTGTAGCCAGCTAAGATAGACTCCAGCAGACCCAAAACTCACAAGGTGGAGAATTAGCTCAAGGTGAGATGATTATGATTCTCTTCAAGAAAACTAATGAATAACCAGAAAACAGACTTCCATTTTGCATGAGACCATTATAAATGAGCTGTTGGCCAAAATGGATAGCTAGATGTGTGTGTTCTTCTTTAAACAGCTTCAATTTGAATTTGTGGACTGCAATTGCACAGTGAACATCATTGATGCGCTCCTGAGCCCATGCAATGATCCAGTAGCTTGTTTTAAATAAGGGGGTTGAGGGGAAGTTTCCACTAAAAATGTTTAGACTTAATTTGACAGATTGGTGAATCTCTGCCTATCATTGACAGACAATGCCTCTCTGAACTGTTTCTTTTATGACCAGTCATGTAACTGACCTGTTGCAAATTGGCAACATTACCTGTAGTTGTCAGTGCACCTCCAGGTGATTTTGCTTTATGACAATAACATTACCAGTTTCTTTATCACCTTTTCCAACTTGTTTGAGATGTGTTGCTGTCATCTAATAGCTTGTTGATTGATTGATTGATTGATTGATTGATTAATTGATTGACTGATTCAAGATTAATAAAGTATTACAAAAAAAAACTAAACTAAAAATGATCAAATATTTTCAATGAAAAGAAAAAATGTCTTTTTTTCAATTTGTGACATGATGTTTATTTTCTGTTGGGGAAAACTATAGGTTGCTGAGATTGTTGAATAGTTGTATTCTGTTTTTAATTTACAGTACATTTAACACAGGAAATGTTTTTTGAGTTGCATTATCGATAAAGTGAACTCACAATCAGGAGTTAGATGAGCAAAGCACATTTAGCTCCAGTATGATGTCACTTAACTCTGAGGTTGGACCTTCAGATCTCAATTCTTTTATTTATTTTTAAAAATAATATTAATATTTAGTTTCTGTTTGTGGTGTTACATCACCTGGATTGTTCAATAAATCTGCTATAAGAGAATCTTTCTCAGAAATGTATATCATCAACAGAGTGTGTAACTATTTCAGCAAACCTGCTTGGTGACTCTGCTCAGCTCCACTGAAATGTCTCCTCCAGAGTTTCCTATTCCAATCACTACAACCTTTTTATCCCTCCACTCCTCAGGAGTCTTATAGTCTCGACTGTGGAAATATTTTCCCTTGAAAGTGTCGAGGCCTGAAAGAAAAAAAGACGTGTTCATTTACTGATGTCAGTCAAGGCTCAGAACATTATTTTGACACCATTATTTGCTTTGGGTGGCACATTTTGCTGTTGACACAACATCCATCCATCTTCACGTAGACGAGATGATTGCAAATTGTCTAATTCACAGCCACTTATCTCATCTGGCTGCAGGCGAGAGGCTAGGTCATTGTGTGGATACAGGAAATAAAAACAACCATTCATGTTCACACCTATAAACAATTTTGGTGTGACCAATTCACCTACGTTGAATTATTTGTGGAAGTTAGGGAGAATATGGAAACTCCACACAGAAAGGAACAAACCTTTTTGCAGCGAGGCAACAGTGCTAGTCACCTTGCCGCCTGATACCACTTCACGGTTTGATGATATATGCTGATTTATCCTGTGTAAAAAGTTGATTTACAACATATATGGCTTGTCAGCGTCACCTGGGAAATCCTGCAGTGGCATGTTGGGGTTGCAGTGATGTCCAATACAGATCATGACAGCATCAAAAATGTGTTTCTCCTTTTTTCCATGCTTGTTCTCTGTCTCAACATCCCACTGGCCTGAATGAGAAAAATCTGACCTCTGCTTCACCTGCAAGACTTTGGTCTAAACAAGAAAGACAAATATATTAAAGGTTTCCTCATAACAATAAAATCTTGAGTATGACTCGTTTTCTACATATTTAACCATCTGGTTTGTTTAATTAAGCTGCATTTTATATGTGAAGTTACAGTGAAAATATTGCATCTTTTCAGGTGTAGAAAAATGTAGCTTCAGAGAAGAAGCCAGTAAAGCATCCTTACATTGAAGCGTATGTACTGGATGAGCTGGAAGTTATCAACATACATTCGAAAATAGTCCATGATGAGGGAGTTGTGCATGAAGTTGGGGAAGTGTCCAGGAATGGGAAAGTCACTGAAACACATCATCTCCTTGGAGGTGTTGATGATGAGAGAGTGATAAATGCTGGCTCTATCGGGTTCTGGATTCTCCTGATATAATAACCAAGTAGTGGGAATATATTCGCCTTAGATTACAAACAAACAGTGTAAATAAAAGTTGTAACTGAACACAGTGTGACTCACCTTAAACCTCCACAGCCCACCGATGTTGTCGCTGCTTTCAAAGCAGACGGGCTCCAGCCCTTCATCCAGACAGCATTTGATAGAGGCCAGACCTGAACTCCCTCCTCCAACCACAGCCACACACTGAAATGCTTTACCTCTGTCATGAACCAAATTGGTATGGTACAAGATTTGATTGAAGATTAGATGCCTTCAAGAGTTGTACACAAGTGGAAGATGTCCTTAATTGTTAACATTAAGACTGTTAGGTATAGGTGCCCTTTTGTTAAACAAAACAAGCAATTCAGAAAAAACTCCAAACGCAATACTGGATAAATGTATGTAATCTTTCATCAACACTGTAAGACCATTTAAATTCTAAGAAAGTGCAAAATCACTCAGAAATTGAAGGCAATAAGGCAGAAAAGTTGCAAATAATTTGAATTAACAGCCCAAATTTATAGTAAAAACAATTACGTCTACTTCTCATACCTCATTCCATTGATTTCTTCTTCACGACAGGAACGAAGTGCTTCTTCCTCCTCTCAGGAGATCTCAGGTAGTAGCCTAGCTGTTGAACATGAATGGCCATTGCGTATAGATCAATAAAGGGTAATTTTCCTGATGTTTAAACTCTAAATTACACTTCATGAAGTTCTTATGGCAAACCCAAAAAGTTTTACACTATTTTGTTTCCTTTCCTCAAATTTCCACCCAGAGATGTTTTTATAGGAAAACTATTAATTTTTGGTTAAAATATGTTACAAAAAAACGCAAGTGGTAAGTTTTAACAAGTTTTAACATCTTATTAGGTGTTCCAGAAAGTAACAGGATGATGTGAGTTAGACATCACTTAATAAGCAACCAAACAATTACATTCATATAAAGGAAAAAACATTTAAATATAAAAATCACTTATCTTGTTGTTGTTATGTAACTTACCACTTGCGATGAAAAAAAGAAAATATTCTGTTAAGCAAGTTCAGAGAGTACAGTGTCAAAGTGATACAGTCGGTGTGAAAATTTACCAGCAGTCTGACCTATTCCTCAAACTGCAGATTGCTTATAAAACTGACAGGATGGCTTGTCAACAGGAGTACAGCCATGATTTGATTGGCTAAATGAAAAAGAGGGTGACACTTGTCTACCAATGTCTTCTGCCTTCTGTTTTGATGAATGCAGACAAAAAAAGTGATTAAAAAATAAGGACAGCAAGTTTATTCTAACGATGAGGTTGTTAACATTAAGACTATGTTACGTATAATGTTTTCCTATTAAACAAGACAAGAGATTCAGAAAAAAACTCCAAACGTCAAATTGGATAAATGTATGTAATCTTTCGTCAAAATCACAAAAGACTTCCCCGCAAACAAAGAGACTGAAATAAAACAAAGTTACCATAAACAATAACATACAGACAAGTTGTAAACAATTTGATTTAATAGCCCAAATTTGAAATAAAAGCAATTATGTCTACTTTTCATATCTCAATCCAAGGGTACAAGAGTAATTTTCTTGAAGGTTAATCTCTAGACTTGTTACGGTTTTCAAAGGAACCAGGCGCGAGAGTCAAAGTGTCAATTAATAACAAACTTTTAATCAGTCCAAAGTCAAATCCAGGCAGGGGTCAAAACCAGAAGATCAGGACAAAAACGGTACAAAGGCGGCAGGCAAAAAACGTAATCCAACAGACAGGCCAAGGTCATTCACGGGGCATAAAAAGACAAAAATCATGGTCAAAACAGGCAGGGGTCAAAATCCAGAAAATCACAGATAAAGCAAGGCAAAACTCGTGGTCGTAAGTAGTGATGGGCAGATGAAGCCCCATGAAGCATTGAGGCTTTTCATCCCAATCGGTTCACGCTGGTTCGAAGCTTCATGAGGCTTCATTTGTTCTAGTATGACATCTATTGGATGCTAAAATATCAGTTGTCATGAGTTTGAAGTGTGTGGCATTTTGCAGAAAGCCTGTGAATAAAACTCAGAAAAATAAAGATGTATATGTATATTTAATGATTGTAATATACAGGTATATATACAGTATATATACAGTATATATATATATATATATAAAAATGTCCCTCTCACCCTTGTGGGGTGGTATCTGTGTCATCCTCAAGCTCGGGTCCTCTACCAGAGGCCTGCGAGTCTGAGGGTTCTGCGCAGTATCTTAGCTGTTCCTAGGACTGCGCTCTTCTGGACTGAGGCTTCAGATGTTGTTCCAGGAATCTGCTGGAGCCACTCTTCCATTTTGGGGGTCACTGCCCCAAGTGCTCCTACTACCACGGGGACCACATTAACCTTGAACTTCCACATGTGTTCCAGCTGCTCTTTTAACCCTTGATACTTCTCAATCTTTTCATGTTCCTTCTTCCTGATGTTGGCGTCAGCTGGAATCGCCACATCTATCACCACTGCTCTCTTCTGCTCTTTGTCCACCACCACTATGTCCGATTTGTTAGCCAGCAGCTGTTTGTCAGTCTGGAAGCTGAAGTCCCACAGGATCTTAGCCTTGTCGTTCTCAACCACCTTTGGTGGTATGTCCCATTGGGATTTGGGTACTTCTAGTCCATACTGGGTACAGATGGTCCTGTACACTATCACGGCTACTTGGTTGTGCCTTTCCATGTATGCTGAGCTGGCGAGCATCTTACACCCCGCTACCACATGCTGGACCAACTCTGGGGCTTCTTTACATAGCCTGCACCTTGGGTCAGATCTACTGTGGTAGATATTGGCCTCTATTGCTCTTGTACTTAGGGCCTGTTCTTGTGCTGCCATGATCAGTGCCTCTGTGCTGTCTGTCAGTACAGCTTTATTCAGCCATTGGTAGGTCTTCTTGATATCAGCCACTTCCTCTATCTGACGGTGGTACATGCCGTGTAGGGGATTGTCCCTCCATGTTGTCTCCTCCTCCTCCTCCTCCTCCTCAGGTTTCTGCTGTCTAAGGCATTCACTGAGCAGTTCATCTGTTGGGGCCATCTTCCTGATGTACTCTTGGATTTTCGATGTCTCATCCAGGACAGTGGCCCTGATGCTCACTAGTCCTCAGCCTCCCTCTTTTCGCTTAGTGTACAGCCTCAGGGTGCTGGATTTGGGGTGAAACCCTCCATGCATGGTGAGGAGCTTTCTAGTCTTGATATCTGTGGCTTCTATCTCCTCCTTTGGCCAGCTTATGGTCCCAGCGAGGTATCTGATGACTGGCAGTGCATACATGTTGATTGCTCGGACCTTTATCTTGGCCCCTAACCGTCTCTTCCATGGAGGGTATTGTTTGTTATGCCCTGTGTTGATCTTATATCCCAGCATCTCAAGGATTACTGTTGCTGTACTGTGAATCAGCTTATTGGTCTCAGGTTGTACTGCCTGTGTTGTACTGCCTGTGTTGCCCTGTCTGTATTGTCCTGCCTGTGTTGTCCTGCCTGTTTTAGTACTATCTGTGTTGTACTGTCTGTGTTGTACTGCCTGTTGTACTGCCTGTTTACCGTGGGTCAGAGAGGACCGCAATTTCATCTGTGCTGTATGTCGCACATATATTGTACATTTGACAATAAAGCTGACTTTGACTTTGACTTTTGACCTGAAAAAGGCAAAACAGAACAAGGCAGATGCAGATCATCACAAAACTAATTAGACTTCATGAAGTTGTTAAGAATTTAGGTAAATTGGGAAAAATATAGTTCAGCTTCACTTACATACAATGATTTGGAGAACGATTGTCAGGTTTTTCTGTTTAAAGAACACAGGGTGCATATAGTTCATTTATTTTCATGGCAGATAATCCTACAAGAGACCGGAAACATCTTCACTGTGGCGATAGGATTTGTTTACAAAGAGCTCAGTGTCAGCAGAGCAAAGGAATGGCTGCAATTCAGGAAACGATGACAGAGGGGAAATAATTAATTGTTAAAGGTTTGTGTACTTACTGCAGTGGCCCTGAGGCTAGCCTGCCAGGGATAGACAATCATCACAGCAGAAACGTTGGACCAGTCTGAGAATTAATTTGTGTTATTTATGAAAACTTTATCTCTGTTAGTTGGTAGAACCCACAGTCTACGTGCAGAATGACCACTGTTTCAATATCATAACAACAAACAAAGGCCCCGATTGCCACATTCTCAGCTGTGATGGATGAGCGAAACTAAACATTTATTAGGTACAACACAGTAACTGCTAAAATACCATTTGCATGAAAGTAAGTTGTCAGTAAAAATATGTAATAACTTAAAATTAGGTGTGCATGTTATTTCCACTAGAAAAATAACACGCATCCCTATTATGATCACAACAGAAGATGATTAGTAACGTGCAACCCCCATTTAATTTGCACTGACTTCAGACTGGCTGGGGTTCCTTATGGTGTAGCCATTCCAGCCAATTTTGGGTCATATCTGAATTAATGATATACGTTGTGACAGGTTCGGCATGAAATTCCAAAAGAAGATTCCTGGATGGGATGAAGGTTTATGTGGTGCACTTATATTTTGCCATTACATTTTGGGAACATTCGGAAAAATAATAATAATCAAATACTGGAAAGTACTAAGAACTTTATTTATTTCTGGAGCAATGACATAAAACAAGATAGAGACAGAGTGGAGGTGACAGATCCACTCTGCAGCCTCACCAAACCAAAATGAAGCTGCTGAAGTGGGTGCATGGATTTTGAAAATGTTGTGTATAACCTGGGAAGGGGTTGAAGATTTCACAAGGCAGCCAACCTGGCTAAGAGGGACCCAACTATCGCAAGACTCAGAAATCAAGAGGACCACGTAAACTAAATCTACCCAAACTCTCTACTGACAAGT
The DNA here is from genome assembly GCA_013358685.1 of Antennarius maculatus. Lineage (NCBI taxonomy): Eukaryota > Metazoa > Chordata > Actinopteri > Lophiiformes > Antennariidae > Antennarius > Antennarius maculatus. The sequence goes on along the minus strand of CM023610.1, from coordinate 3,992,126 downwards.
ATAGCTTGACCAAAAATGGGGCTACTCCTACAAGAGATAAGGCAGAAGATAAGTTCTGGGGCAGGAGTGGTTTCAAGGTTGAGCTAGGTTGTGTCACCACTTCTGACTGAACTTCAGTTTATTCCTTATTTCTATCCATATTTATGTTTCCCTGTATTCGCCTCTCCTGTCTTTCCAGACCCTTGTCCACCTACCTGCATGAAATCAAGCTCATTCCCATCACTTGTTTCTGTGGCCACCTGCTGCTCATCCCTCAATCATGTTCCCATAATGTCAATTATGGGAACATGTTAATATTGATACTCTGCTCAGGACTAGACAACCCTGGCCTACATAACATAACTAAACACACCAGGAGTCACAGTCATGGTGGCTTTATTACTAATAAAACACTGCTCTGGCTGCACACACCCTGACACCCTCATGTCGCAATTAAAACATTAACATACCATCACTCAAACACCACTTTTTAACTGGAACATTAACAGTTCCATAAGTCTTTGCAGCTGTTGTTGGAAATATTGTCTGGCTAGCAGATCACAACACCTGACGTAATCATAATAATAATAATGACTTTTATTACATCCCGCTTCAAAGGGGTGATATATTGTAATTGTCTGTTTGTTCGTTCATCCGTTAGTATGTCCACCAAATATCTTCGCAACCGTTGCAGATAGAAAGATGAAACAAAAAACACATTACTCAGGCGGCAAAGGGGATGAAAATGGGATGATGAACTTGACCTTGAGAAAACTAGGTGAAGGTCAAATTTAAACTTTTGTACAGTCAGGAACCGGACAAAATAGAAAGACTAGGGAGAAAGCCAGTGTGAGTAAGACCATAGATCTATCCACTAGACTTGATCTATGTTCACAGTTAGTGCGTCTTTGACCTACTGAAGCTTTGACCCTGACCTACCCCTAAAGTAGGTCAGGGTAAGTCGCGGGATGTTCCAGTCTCTGATTGCTGTTGGAATTATGTGCTGTAATAAAGTTCATTGAGGGCATGGGGTGACTTTTCTGCGCGGTGGGGGCTGAGCGGTGCGTTCAAGGGTAACAGAAAACTGTTTATATTATGACTGTGCATCTGGGTCTGCTCAAGCATGAGAAAAGAACATCATATGCGAGTCAAGATAGACTGAAACGTTTCAGCAGACAGCAGCTGTCTGAGTCAGATAGTTGTGTACACCCATAAAATATAAAAGCTTATGTGTTGCTTTGCATTGTTGTACTTTGCGAGGAACATTCTTCTGTAATCCAAAGTACCCATGAATATTCTGCTTCAATAAACTTCGAAGATTTGAGGAATATCAAGTGTCCTGTTTATTTAACCAACGATCCTGCCATTGTCCAAGTCAAGAGAAAACGAACACGAGGAGGGACTTCGAGGTCGATTGTCCAGCCGGACAAGGTCCATCTCCTTCATTGCCTTGTTTGTAATGCACTTGATATTGCGGAAACAATCTCAAAGTGCTAAACAACAATAAAAACAAGATGAGATATATGCATAAACATTTTAAAAATAATTAAGGAAAGGCTTGTTTTTAAAAAAGGGTTTCAAAGTCTTTTTTTTTAAATCAGTCACTGTAGAGCACAAAGTGCATTCCATAGACAGTGTTGGGCTGAAGGCACGGTCTATCTACGAGGGAGTAAATATACTGTATATCCTTAAGCTTGGCCCTTGGGATCTGCAAGAACTTTGTCCAAAGTGGAGGTGATGTTTGAAGGATCAAGGGTGATAAGCTCCTCCAGTAACTAGGAGCAGTGCCACGAAGGCACTGACATGTAAGAAAACAGATTGTATATTTGATCCTGAGCGAGACAGGAAGCCAGTGGAGTGATTTTAGAAGGGTTGAAATATGGGTTAAATTTTCACGCCAGTTTTTGTCCCATTTGAGAGAAGTTATAAACACCTCAGTCCTGAACGCTACATTGGTGGCAGCGGTGGGAGCTGCTCACAGTATTATGGGATGTATTTATGCAGGTTTGACTAAGGATAACATCACTGAAGGCCACTGGTACTGACAAAGTGATCATTTATTTGATTATGAAAAAAACAACAGCAAGATATTCATCATGCTCGTTACAGTTTTGCACACTATACAAAGAGACAATGCAAGAAAATAGAGCCTGCAGTAGAAAAATGTTGATATAATTCTTCATAATCATTCAGTCCATAGATGGCTCACTAAGATAAAAGAGAAAACATTTTAATAGCAAATATTATTATGAAGTTCCAAGATATAATCCAATACTGCCATGAACCGTTACACAGTGCATTCTGTTGAATATATTATCATTAACAACAGTTTTTGGCATTGTTTAACAGCTACAAGCCTTTGGAGCCAACAGGAAGTGATATCACTTACTAATACATCTAGCCATATTGTCAGTTTCAGGTGTATAAGTTGTATGTATATGCTTTATATAAGTTGCATTAAATGTGCAAATTTGGTTGAACTAGTGCAATTATGGCTGCGCAGGAAGGTACATTTTTATCTTATCCAACAGGGTAGTTGGATCTTGAAGAAAAGCTAGAAGTTTGTTCCTGTTCAAGTAGGCAGCCAATCCCAGAGCAGCAAGCAACAGGACCAGAGGGCGCATGAACGATCTCTTGGGTTTGGGTTCACCACTGGGCCGAGTCTGCATTGGTTGAGCCACTCTCTCCATCTGAGTGAAGATGGCCTGACGGGCACCAGCCCACTTTCCTGGTCCTCTGAGACGGTACTGGTATGGTGAGCAGGGACCAAACGCCACCATCAGCCACAACCTCGGATCAGTTAGGAGCAGCCTCAAGAAGTTGGGTCGAACCCCGACCAGCTCTGCTATCTCATCCATGTAGCTGACATAGTCGATTTGGATGGTGTGTCTCTGACTGTTGACATACCTGAAAAAGTGAACATGTTTCAGTAGAATACTTATCACTTTTCATACCCACATACGTAATTACAAAGTCTGATGCAGTACCTTTCAGCCATTGTCTTTTTCTTGCACTGGATATCTTTTAGCATTGAGCTCATCGAGGGAAGCTTGATGCAGCCTGAGGAGACATCAAGACAGTGCCTTGCTCTCTTAAATGAAAAATTCACCCTCAAAAACAATGTAAATTTTTGTTTGGGCTAGATCTGTGTTACCTTTAAAGACTCTTGTGGCCCATCTGGCTTGCATCTCAGAGACGGGCATAATGGCGCCCAGAGGCTGCACAAGACCAATGATGGCCAAAGTGGGGTGGGCTAACTCAGGAGGAAACACATATTTATACAGAGATGCTTTGTTCTCAGTCACTGAGACCAGATTTGAGCTCAGAAATGGAAAGGAAAATGAATAACCTGTAGCAAACACCTGCAAGACAGGAGGCGGCTGTTAGTGTCACCCTATGACCAACAATACGCCGCCTACAGAACTGTAAGGAGGATAGACGTATGTATCAAGAACCCACCACTAGGTCAACATTCTCCACCATGCTTCCATCATCAAACTCTACACTGGAGCCGTGAAATCTGCGGATGTTTGGTTTCACCTGAATTGTTCCAGACAGGATACGGTTGGGAAGCTCATCATTAATAGTTGGGTGTTGGCTGAACAACCTGAGAATTATGTAACACCACACATGCAGAGAATGAGCAGTTTCATTATGTTGCTGTTCATCTACAGTATATTAATAATGACAATTCTCATTGAGATTGAATGTTTGGAGTCATATGGAGTGCACTTTTTTGTCATTCTAAGCATTTATTTAACTAAGGTATCCTTGGTCAATCTAAACACACGTCTGAACTGTTTTCACTCATACACAAGATAACATGTTACAGTTCCTTGTGCCATAATCTAAGGTAAAACACATTCGAAAGCTCTTTCCCAAATGAAACTAATAAGCAAACTGGCTAGCTTGTTGCCAAGCTACCAGTCAATTCTCAAACAAGAAGCCAAGTGGTTCATTCAACAGCAATATGCAGCAAGTCATTGGTAATTCGGGTTGGGTCTAAGGTAGACATCATCTTCCATCAATATTTCATTAAGTTAGACCCAAGACACCTCAGGAAGGCTGACCAGTAACAACCAGCGACCTGGAATCACCCCCCTCACACTGCCGCCACCTAACATTTAATAAATCAAAATAACCAACCTATGCAACCAAGCATTAGCTAGATCCAAGAAATACAACATGCAGGTCTGTCCTTTCATGCTTAGCTAGTCGATTATACTGGTGTGCTATAAGCAATCGGAAAAGCTTGGGGTTCCAGTCCAAAGGTATTTAAATCAGTCCACTGGACCTGTATAAAGTTCCCTGAAGACGTTTCACCTCTCATCCAAGAGGTTTCTTCAGTTCTGGTGTTGTTTGGTGTTGTCTCAGCTTGTAATCTTTGAGGTGTGGTCAGCGCTCTTCATATTGCAACAACCACTGCCAGGAACCATCTGCCCCAGCGATGGTTGTTGGGAGTGCCAGGGAATATCAATGGTGGTTAATGGTGAATTACAACGTGTCTTTCCTGCACCAAGCACCTCTTTCTCCCTTGATGAATTCTAAAGCCCTTTACAGCTGTAATTTTCTGCCACATGCGCAACTCTGCACCATCTTCCCAGCTATATCTGAACTATTGATTTCCACCAAAACAGGGTTAATAACCATTTCAATCACAGACGAGTCACCTTCTGCCCTTGCTCTAGCGAACTCCAGAGGTATTTTCTCTGTATTCAGGTTTGTAGCTAAATGGGGTGTAACTCATAGCTTAATAAAGCTTGGACTCCTGCCATAATGAGCAGCTAACTCATTGTTGCCCCTGTGAGGTCTGTTTCCTCCAGTCAGCTGTCCCTTCATGCTCATACTTGAGCATATAATATCCGTGAAATAAATTAAATTGCAAATAGAATTTATATAAGGACTAAGTTGTTTTTACTTTTTATCTTGTCATTCCGGTGATCAGTTATGTAGATATGTCAACTCAAATGTAAGCGCAGATACAGTAGAACAGATCCGTTGTTTACCACTGTAAACCAAAAGTTTCTCTTACAGAGTATCAACTGCGTACAAGGTCAAGACTGCAAAAGAAAAATAAAGCACAATAAACAAATGCAGTACACTACCTGTGCTTTGGTTTAAGATTGTAAAGAGCATGGTCAAATCTTTGGTTGAGTTGCCGCTCCCCAAGTCCGCAGAAAACACCAAAGGGAAGGAAAATACGAGCAGCATTCAACACCCTGTTAAAAAGCAAATCAAGGGGTAACCCAGTGTCCCCAACTCTGTTGATAATCCAGGCTCCCCGCCGGGTGCTCAGGTACACCTAGAAAGGGAATGTATTCTCATCAGTCACCATGCTGTCACTAAGTAAGTCCAACAGCTGTCATTATACGGTATACACTGTAGTCGTGTATAGACTAAATAAGGGATGAGACCCATCAAGACATCATTTGAAATACTGTTATACTACTATGGCAATAACACACAAAACTGTTGATAAATAGTGCACTACCTTTAATAAATAAGTTATTACTTTAATTAGGTCATATTTAGACACATTCATTTTAAACAGTTATTGGGAATTAAAAGAGTGACACCCTTCAACCAACGAGAAACAAGTACAGTATTCACCCAGACTGTGGTATAATAACATAATGTAGTACTGTAGTAGTGAACTCAACATAAGGGGTAATATCAGCAAGCACATTTACCACTATTATTATTTCTCGTAACTATGTGAGTTTTTACATTTTCATTTCATTTATATTTTAAATTGAGATTATAAAAAAATTGGTTGATGTATGTTCGGATTGTGTCCCTGCACAATAAGATTGTTTCTGAATGTGGTGTTAAATTGTCTGGCTTGCTACAGATTCTTTCTCAGACACGTATACCATCTACAGAGTGTGTAACTATTTCATCCAACCTGCTTGGCGACTCTGCTCAGCTCCACTGAAATGTCTCCTCCAGAGTTTCCTATTCCAATCACTACAGCCTTTTTATCCCTCCACTCCTCAGGAGTCTTATAGTCTCGGCTGTGGAAATACTTTCCCTTGAAAGTGTCGATGCCTGAAAGAAAAAAAGACTCATGTCTGCATGTCTCCATTTAGTGATTTCAGTCAAGGCTATTTACTGTTGATGCAACATGATTCACAACAGGGCTTGTCAGTGTTACCTGGGAAGTCCTGCAGTGGCATGTTGGGGTTGCAGTGATGTCCAATACAGATCATCACAGCATCAAAAATGTGTTTCTCCTTTTTTCCATGCTTGTTCTCTGTCTCAACATCCCACTGGCCTGAATGAGAAAAATCTGATCTCTGCTTCACCTGCAAGACTTTGGTCTAAACAAGAAAGACAAATATATTACAGGTTTCCTCATAACAACACAAATACTGAATGTGACTCATTTTCTACATCTGCTTTGTTTGATTAAGCTGCATTTTATACTTGAAGCTACATCTTTTCAAATGTAGTGAAGGAGAAGCTAGTGAGGCATCCTTACATTGAAGCGTATGTACTTGGTGAGCTGGAAGTTCTCAGCATACATCCGAAAGTAATCCATGATGAGGGAGTTGTGCATGAAGTTGGGGAAGTGTCCAGGAATTGGAAAGTCACTGAAACACATCATCTCCTTGGAGGTGTTGATGATGACAGAGTGGTAGATGCTGGCTCTGTCTGACTCTGGATTCTCCTGAAACATCAACCAAAAAATGAGGAAATCATAACCTGCTTCATTAATGTCTGTCATGTCTCCGGACAATCAAGATTCTCTTTTCTTTGTTTTCTTTCCCTAACGTGTCATATCATTCCAGATCCTGTCTCATCTACAATCAGTTCATTCCCTGCACCTGCTGTCTCTCCACACACCTGCAGCCACTCCTCAATCTGTCTCCACACTTCAAATGCCAGCTCAGCCTTCTGCTCTCTGCCAGGTTGTTTTAGTGTTCACCTTGACCTTACAGCCTTAGTATCCTGCCTGTCATTCTGATTGTGTGTGTTGGACTCTGCCTGTTCCCGGACTTTTGTCAACCCCTCTTTTGGATTTGTCTGCCTGGTTTTTGGACTGGCTTCGTGTATGACCCGCTTGTCTACTGAACTCAGCCTGTTTGCTTGCCGTCTGCCTGATTCGTCTGCTGTATGGACTGTTTTCTTGGTACCGGAACACTGCCTGTCTTATTAAACCTGTTTTTGGACTTGACCCGCCTGCTTCACTGTCGTGCTTTTGGGTTCTCACCACCAGTCTTGTTTGAGTCGTGACAGAACAATCTGGCCAAAATTAACCTGGCCGACAGCAATCCAGCTCAGCAGAACCCATCAGATGAACCCAGCTTGACCCAGCGTTATGATCGTCACCTCCAGTTTTTAGCCAAGGTCATTCGCTCCACGAATGCCCGCCAGGAGTGCAGTATGAACATCCTCCAGAAACAGCTTGCTGTATTTTTGGCAACTCTACCGGGTCATCCAGTTCCCTCTGCCGTCCCTGAATCGTCTGCTCGGTCGGTGACTGGTTCCAAGGCTAGGATTCCACCACCGGAACGCTGTTCCGGGGCTCCAGGTACCTGTCATGTACACCTGTCATGTGTACCTGTCATCCCTTCCTGGTCCAATGCTCCCTTATTTTCGAGCAGCAACGCTCGGCTTTTCCAACCGAGCAGTCCAGCGTGGCGTACATCGTCTCGCTGCTCACAGGGAGAGCCCGAGACTGGGTGACTGCAGAGTGGGAGCGGCAGTTGCCTGTCTGTGTGTCCGTCCAGTCCTTCTCTGCTGGGTTGCGGAGGGTCTTCGATCATGTGACTCCTGGGAGAGAGGCAGCCAGGGGTCTGTTGAATTTATCCCAAGGGGGAAGGTCTGTGGTGGACTACTCCATAGATTTCCGCACCATGGCAGCGGAGAGCGATTGGAATCCTGCTTCCCTATTCGGCGCCTTTCATAACGGGTGGGCAGACCGAATAAAAGACGAGTTGGCGACGCGAGATCCTCCTGTGGATCTGGACTCCCTCGTGGCCCTGGCCACTCGCATCGATGTCAGTCTTCAGGAGCGCAGGAGGTAGAGAGCTCACCATCCTGAAGTGGTTCGGATGTTCCCCTCAGCATCTGCTTCTTCACCACCTTCCCCGCCGTCAGGAGAACGTCCTTAGAGGTCAGGTGGAGCCCATGCAACTAGGTCGGGATCGTCTGTCTTCAGTGGAGAGAGAACGTCGCCTGCGGGGAAATCTCTGCCTCTACTGTGGTCAGTCCGGCCATTTTGTTTCTCTCTGCCCAGTAAAAGGCAGGGCACCAGTTAAACAGAGGGCGCTGGTGAACAAAATTCAGTGTGCCCTCTCGACCAGTGCTGCACGCCCTACTTTGCGGTGCCGTTCAAGAGATCAAGGTAGGACTGTTAATTGACTCTGGGGCTGACTCTAACCTGATTGACATTGCTCTAGTCACGCAATTGGGGATCACTAAGGAACCTTTGACCAAGCCCATTGACTCCACCACCCTGGATGGTCGTCTTCTCTGCCGGATCATGCACCAAACAGTGTCTTTGTTCATGTGTTTGTCAGGGAATCATAGAGACCCTTTCTTTCCACCTCATTCACGCTCCACAGCAGACGGTGATTTTGGGGTAACCGTGGTTAAGAAGGCACAACCCACACATAGACTGGGTCTCCAGAACTATCCTTCAGTGGAGTACTCATTGTCATGCTGTATGCCTTAAGTCCGCCTTGCCTAATCTCAGTCCATGTTGTCCTGTCGGGTTGTCTAACTTAACCGGGGTGCCAGATGTTTATATGGACCTTTTTAAGGAGGTTTTTAGTAAGGTGCGAGCAACGTCGCTTCCACCTCATCGACCGTCCGATTGCTCTATTCACCTTCTTCCTGGGACAACCCCGCCTAGGGGTAGACTGTATTCCCAAGCTGTTTTCCAGGGGCTAGTGAATGATCTCAATGTCTGTTTGTTTGTGTATCTGGACGATATTTTGATATTTTCCAAGTCCCCACAGGAACATGTTATGCACGTCCGCCAGGTGTTGCAGAGACTTATGGACCATCAGCTTTTTGTAAAAGCGGAGAAATGTGAATTTTATGTTTCTGAGGTGTCCTTTCCTCTGCTTCATCATCAGTGTCGGAAAGATTTCTATGGACCCAGCTAAGACTTCAGCTGTTACAGCCTGGCCCACCCCTGCGTGATGTAAGGAGCTGCAATGGTTCCTGGGCTTCACAAACTTTTACAGAAGGTTCATCAGGAATTATAGTTCCATTGCTGCTCCTCTTACAGCTCTCACGTCTCAGAAGATTCTCTTCAGGTGGTCCCAGGCAGCAGAGGAGGCGTTCAAGGAGTTAAAGTCCAGGTTTGCCTCTGCTCCCATATTAACTGTTCTTGATCCTGCTCGACAGTTCATTGTTGAGGTTGATGTGTCAGACTCAGGTGTAGGGGCAGTCCTATCTCAGCGGTTGGCCGACGATCAAAAAATCCATCCCTGGGCCTTTTACTCCCGCAAGTTGATGCCGGCAGAGAACTACATCGGGAACTGGGAACTTCCTGCGGTGAAGCTGGCTTTGGAGGAGTGGAGGCACTAGTTGGAGGGGACGGAGCAGTCTTTCATAGTGTGGACTGATCACAAGAACCTGGAATATATTCGGTCTGCCAAGAGGTTCAATTCTCAGCAGGCTAGGTGGGCTGTTTAATTGGTTTAATTTTTGTCTCCCCTACCGACCAGGATCAAAGAACACTAAACCTGACACCCTCTCCCACCAGTTCCAGTCAGACGATCCTCCAGCTTCACTCAAGAACATTCTGCCTGAAACCTGTGTTGTTGGTGCCGTTACCTGGGAGATGGAGGGCTTGGTAAAGTGTTCCTTGACGGAACACCAGGCTCCCAGTGCCTGTGCCGATACTCATTTATTTGTCCCTGTTGATCTCCGTCCTCAGGTTCTGCAGTGGGGACATGGTTCGCGACTGGCGTACCACCCAGGGGTTAAGGCGTACATTAGCCTTTTTGCGGCAGCGATTCTGGTGGCCGTCCATGGAGGAAGATATTAAAGAGTTTGTTGCCGCTTGTCCAACCTGTGCTCGGTACAAGAATTCTCTGCTTCCTCCCTCTGGACTTCTCCAGCCGCTGCCTCTGCCACGCCGCCCTGGTCGCATATATATCTGGACTTTGTCACTGGACTATTGGTCTCTGAGGGTAAGTTATTCTGACTATTATTTATCGATTTTCTAAGTCTGTCCATCTAGTACCTTTACCCAAGTTGCCTTCTGCCAAGGTGACTGCTGAGCTGCTGCTCCTCCATGTTTTCTGGTTGCACGGTCCCTAATGACGTGGTCTCTGATCAGGGGCCACAATTTACATCTCGCTTCTGGCAGGAGTTCTGCAGCCAAAGTCAGTCTGACCTCCAGATTTCATCCACAGTCCAACGGCCAAGCAGAACGCATGAACCAAGAGATGGAGACAGCATTGCGCTGTCTGGCATCTTGCAACCCTTCATCTTGGTCTAGACAATTACTCTGGGTGGAGTACGCCCACAACACCCTGCCCAGCTCTGCCACCAGTCTCTCGCCTTTCCAGTGTTCACAGGGTTATCAACCACCATTGTTTCCTGAGCAGGAATGGGAGGTTGGTGTCCCTTCTGTGCAGATGTTCGTTCGACGATGTAGCTGCACCTGGATGCAGGCCCGGGCCGCCTTACTCCCTTCGTCGGATCGGTATAGGCGGTCCGCCAACCGGAGATGCACGCCTGCTCCACAATATACGCTGGGTCAACGGGTCTGGTTGTCTACATGCGATCTCCCTCTCCGTGTTGAGTCACAGAAGCTAGCTCCTCGGTTTGTGGGACCATTACCCATCTCTAATATCATCGACCCAGTGGCCGTTCGTCTGCGACTGCCCCGTTCCATGAGGCTACACCCCACATTTCAAGTTTCTAGAATCAAGCCAGTGAGAGAGAGCCCATTGCAACACCCCTCAAGATCCCCCCCCCCCCCAGTTCATCGATGGTGCTCCGGCCTAAACGGTCCATCACCTCCTCAGGTCTCGGCCTCGTGGCCAGGGCGCCCAGTACTTGGTGGACTGGGAGGGGTATGGTCCAGAGGAACGTTCTTGAGTCCCAGCTCGGAGCATCCTGGACCCGGCCCTCATCAGGGAGTTCCATCGAGATCACCCCGACCAGCCTGGAGGGACGTCAAGGGACGTCCGTAGAGGGGGGGTTCTGTCATGTCTCCGGACAATTAAGATTCCCTTTTCTTTTTCTTTCCCTAACATGTCATATCATTCCAGATCCTCATCTACAATCAGTTCATTCCCTGCACCTGCTGTCTCTCTGCACACCTGCAGCCACTCCTCAATCTGTCTCCACACTTCAAATGCCAGCTCAGCCTTCTGCTCTCTGCCAGATTGTCAACCTCTCTTTGGATTTGTCTGCCTGGTTTTTGGACTGGCTTAGTGTATGACCCGCCTGTCTACTGAACTCGGCCTGTTTGCTTGCCGTCTGCCTGATTCGTCTGCTGTATGGACTGTTTTCTTGCTACCGGAACCCTGCCTGTCTTATTAAACCTGTTTTTGGACTTGACCCGCCTGCTTCACTGTCGTGCTTTTGGGGTCTCACCACCAGTCTTGTTCGAGCCGTGACAATGTCGTATAGTGATATGGTATGAACTGCAATGCTGTCCAGGAAAAGCAAATCATTACTACAACATCTCAAGAAAGTTAGAATTTGCTAAACCTGGTCTAATACATTATATTATGAAAAACAGGCTTGATCTTGACTTTTGAAAAATGCAATAATGTAATAAAACAGTGTTGGTAAGGTCAGGCTAAACATAATTATGAATATAAGAAACTATAGTAATATATAATGCTGTATAAGAATTCTTTTGAATTAGAACTTCCTTTTCCAATTTCATGCGTATTTTAAGATTTTAGATTTCAAAACATTTGTTTTCAGCTTGAGATCTTATTGTATTCTGGCATGCTTTGTCCATTTCAGATGTTTTTCTTGGTTGTAGTGGACCTTTCTCAGTTACAAGGTTTTCAGGCACTGTGTTAAATGACAGTTATGGCTCCTTACTTTCCATGCGCTATAGTCACAGAACTGGCAGTGAAGCAAGTTGCTCCATATGACAAAGATCTGTTCAGCAGCTCTTTCAGACTGTATTTGGCACCTATCACAGTTCAATAAACTGGCTGATTGTGCAATTCAACAGTCACACATTTATTGACATTTCTTAAACGTACTCATGTCAGACAGGGGCATAGGTTGTAGGAAACAATGACTCAATTTGGGGCACTTGCCAAAAAATATACTTCTATGCTGTGGCAGTGTGGGTTGGGTTAACTTGTAAAGAGAAATTTGGACTGGCTTTGGGAAATGGTGGATTAGAGAGAGAGCTAGGTATACGAGTTTTCAAAGTGTTGCCCTTTCTCCTACAGCATATTGCACCATGATGGACTTTGACTAGTCTGCTTGGAAAGATAGGTTGCCTTTGAATCTCAGCATGTTAGACTGGACAAACACATGAAAGACACATTTCTGTACTGATAGATCCTGAAAAGCTTTGTGTCCTTTTATGGTAAATCAAGCCCATTACTAAATATCATGTAAGTACCCATCACAGTGGGAACACGCATATTGTGGTAACAAAGACAGTTCACTGCTAAACAGGCACCCATAAAGCACTAAGAGACGGGCAAGATACCCAATACCCAAACAGTCAGAGCAGTTTGGGCTAGAGCTAGCCAGATGCTAAACAAGATAGTGGCCAAATAGTGGACAGGAAGAGAGGCAGACCCTTCCTGCTGTCAAGGCTGCAATTGAGTTGCTGTTGTAGGCGATCACAATATCAGAAATATCCTCATCAGATCAGTGGGTGGATTGGTTGCCTCAGCTGCTGTAGAAGTCAGAGAGTGACACTCAGTGAGTTCCATTAATCAGTGTTTTTCAGCACTTAGCCATGGCCCTCAAGAACTCAGGAGAATCTGAAAAGTCAGTTCAACTTGCTCACTGTAAAATGGACAACCTCCCCTCATAATTAAATATCAGTAGTGGTGGTTTAGTAGGTTAGCAGGTTCATCCATGGCTCCTGTTGTATACATGTACTTTACAAATATACTGACCTCAAATTCACTGCCAATAGGCGTTTCATTGTTAGGGGTTATCGCTCCTGATAAAGGTAAGTGTGGTGTCTGCCAGTGCCACCACTGTTTACCGTTCATTGGGTAAATTCTGCCCGGTAGCGTAAAGTGACTTTAAAAAGTAAGGTTAATTCTCGACAGGAAATATTCTTATCGTTAAAACAAGGTACATACAGTATTACAGAATAAAATAAATTCAACATGCTCTTTATTTAGAGTGATTAACTGCCAGAACTGTGACCAGTAATGTACAATGAACATTTGTACACAATGGAATGTTTTTCAGCAGTCTTTTTCACAGCATTACAAGTAATTAAAAATATTACATTTGCCTGTTGAATTATAAATGTAGGCAGTTTCACACCATTTTTGATCTGAACTTGAGTTCTGCTGTTGCCTTCAATAGTATTGTATACCAGTCTGATTCTGTGCATTTAGTAATGCACACAATGGTATTGCTGGAAACCTTTGATTAGTATTCTGAGTTTTTCAAACTAAAAGAGAGAGTGAATACAAACCTGAACAGAAATAGTAAAAAAAACAACCAGAAATATTAGTATATCAAAACAGGAGAAGTTACATTAATACATTATTAAAATAAGACACAGAAGATCCTTAAATATAATGTAGATTTAAAACATAAATACTATTAAACTAAACACAGGATCAGTAAGTTTATTAAGTGTTGTGTCTTCTTGTTATATTGTGTAGTGTTGTCTGTGTTCATTTCCACCTGTTTGTCTGTGGTCTTTGCCTTGTCTGTTAAATTAAAACTGTTCAAATGAGACTAAAGATTAATCCTAGCTTTGTGTGGTGTCTATAGCTCTATAAAAACACTGACCAATGATGCAATGGTAAGTAAATGAATAATATTTTGTTTGCCAGAACATTATTAGTACAACTTTCTGCTATATGTGTTTGTAGTTTACTTCATGCAGCCATGGCAACAAAATACTTCTGGGCGGCAGTAGTTCAGTCCACTGGGTCTTGACTTGGGCAACGAGGGTGGCTGGTGCAAGACCAACATGGACCAAAAATGTGAACTGGCAGAGGTAGAGCGGTGTCCTTTCACCTCCTGAGGTGCCCTTGAGCAAGGCACCGACTCCAAAAGTCGCTGGGTGGCCATGTGGCTGCCCACTGCTCTACCATCACCTCTCCCTATTTACTTGCATTCTTACATGCCCTGTGTGTGTGTGTGTGAGAGCTGACAGTGGGACACCTCCCACTGTCAGCTCACACTTCGAGGTGACTGGGCAGGAGTGGGAATCGAGCCGCCGATCTTGGATCATCTGTACCACCCGGTCTACCTCTGAGCCACTGCCACCCCTAATACGTGCAGGTTGATCAATATAATTATGATGAATAATATAAATATGATTATCTGAATATGAATATAAATATCATTAAACCCTTTGGCTGCCAGCCATGTGTTCCGTCACTGAATGAAAAGACGCCATATGGCATCTTTGGCAGTCAATGTGTTTATAATATACAAAATATAAAAAACAAATAAGTACAGTAAAGTAATTCTGACCGCACGAACATCTGTCCTACCACAGGGGTCCCTACCACCCCACAGGGGTCTGACCCTAGAGCCAACCCTGGTTACAAGTAGGTGTAAAAGTGACCCCAAGAAACAACATGAAAGTGCGAAAAAGACATGTGAAGTTTTTTTTTAATTATCTTAATAAAAAAAATTAAAATTGTAACCTCCACAATGTGACTCACCTTAAACCTCCACAGCCCGCCGATGTCGTCGCTGCTTTCGAAGCAGACGGGCTCCAGCCCCTCATCCAGACAGCATTTGATGCAGGTCAGACCCGAACTCCCTCCTCCGACCACAGCCACACGGCGCGTCATCTTCCAGCTGTGTGGGACATCGACCAGAAGAGAAAACTGTTAAAAACTAAACACCAAGATGTGTCCACGGCACGAAGTTCCACCGCAAAAGAGAGAGAAAGAGGCGATTAGTCCACTCTCCTTTTGTCACTAGTGGGCTGGACATGAACACAGGATCTATTTCAGAGTTCAACTATCAACTCCTCCATAGTAACAAAGCTACAGTAGATGTTTCTGTTAAACTTGCAGTAAGATTTCGGTTTATTTCTCTGCCACAAACACACGTTCCTATCAAGTTTGCACGCGTACATTTTCTTACCTCTCTCGGAATGGAAAAGGAAAGAACTTCGCCTTGGAGACCAACAAAAGTCAGCGCTGGGCGGAGGAACACGGACCGGGATTGCGCAAACGGCGTTCCCGGTTGACCCCTGAGTTGAGTTCGTTATGTAATTATTGGAAAAGCAAACGTAAAACGCATCTGGCTCCAAAACGAGAAGCGTGATTTTCATGAAGGATAATGTGGAGGACAAGCAGATAATGAGTGAACCGTCAGTAATCAGGTTTTATTCTGAACTTTATTCTTATGGAATAAATTTTAAAGCTGTTTTCATCCAAACTCAAAAAATTATTTGTGCGATTTATGATAATAATGCCAATAATCATCCAGACAGCAGTGTTGCGTTCTATACATATATCTAAACACACATCTACTCAGACTATTGCAAAAACATTTGAAGAATTGAGCCTTGATCTAGGTTTGGTGTTATACATCAGAACAATCTAATGTGTAATACCAACTGGTAAAACGAGCTGAGGAATATTTTTCCTACATTTTTTGAAAGTAATGCCATGTAGGAATTGAATGATTCAAAGTACATGAGGACAGATTTTGATGTGATGATTTAATAGAAGACATTTTTGTTATAAAGGTAAGAGGGACATTAAATATTCACGTGTGCATACGAACATATAATATCAGGGTATGTATAAAATGAGAATGCAGAACACACGCACGCACGCATGCACACACACGCACACACACACACACACACACACACATACACATTTGCTGTCTAATTCTATGTTTGATGCAGTGCCTGGATTTGGTTCTATTTTAATATTGTATTTTATATATTTCTTCCATCACTAAACTTTGATTGGAGAATATAGGTTTGGTGTTGAGGTTCAACATTTGCAAGACCCAGTCGGTTATGCTGTTTCATCACAACGACCCCTTGTAACATTTGTGGAAGTGCTCTTATTCAATGATTTTATGATTTGTGATTTTATGATTGTTTCTATGGATTATAGTCCATTGGTCTAAACCAAATCTAAATCTTTTATGCTCACATGGAGCAATGAAAGGTTTTTCTAAATAGGCCTACAGAACAATGTCAGACCTGCCTCCAGCTAGCATGAAGCACTTAAATTGCGAACAATCAATTATTCCAATAATACTGTATTAGCAATATTTGGCAAGATCAACATTCATTCACTGTTCTCAAACATAGTGCTTTGCTCCACTGGAGTGTTGGCATGAGATGAAGAACAACAGTAAATATTGCAAAAGAGCTAGTACAACACTTCCAGTATGTGCCAAGAAAGCTGCAGGAAAGAGCAAGGGCACTCAATGATGTTCATAACACTGCACGAACTTTGCCAAACTTAGCATGATGATTTAAAAGTCATTTTTATTCAGATTTCCAAATTAGTACAGAACAAAACATCCAAAATAGTGTGTCAATGATTAAAAAATAAAGGAATCAATATCAAATACAGATTGTGATCAGTGAAAATTAATCCCAAATTTTAAAAAAACAACTAATTTTGGACACAGTATGGTGAATTCTTGAAATATGTTTATGTGGATCAGAATTTTTACCAAATATTGCTGAGTTATTACATCCCTGAATTAGACGTATTGTCTCAGTAAAAAGTCTTGTCTCTTTTATTGCACTTGGCTGAAGCTGCCTCTGATATTATGCCCATATGAGCACCATGTGACGCACGTGTCCCACTGGCGGACTCCTGACTGCCATGATTGTACTGCCATAAAACAGATCATGATTCAGAGTCGACCGTAATCGTCTCGTGTACCGCCACTTTCCCACTTTGTGGGTCTCAGGTGTTGCTGAAGTCTATCCTAGCTGACTACGAGCGAGAGGCTGGGTACACTGGGACGTGTTGCCAGCGCATCACTGAGCCACAGTAAAGACAAACAACCACTCACACACACAAACCTATGGACAATTTAGAATAATCAATTCCCCTAAATTACATGTGTCTGGAGGTGGGAGGAAGGGGGAGTGAACCCACGCAGACACGGAAGGAACCCGGAACCTTCTTGCTCTGAGGGGACAGCGCTACCCACTTCCCCACGATCATTCATTATTGTATATTAGATTAGTGACCACCAACAGCTTATTGCTCTCAGGTACTCAAACAATTTCACAGAATACTTTATGTCCTACCTCTGATGCATGATTAAGGTATCTTTTTCAATTTCCTCCATCATCTTTTTTTCTGAGGGGAGAGTTGATAAACCTGTGTGAGAAAAGCAAAATCTCTTAAATAGACAAAGTAATTGATTTTTAATGTTGTGGCAGTAGTGATGTTCCTTCTCTCTTTATTAGCTCATGATTCTCACTGGTTTCTGTGGAGATTCTCAATCATCCAGGTCATTGAAAATCTCCATATTGCATAAAGTCAACTGGACGTCTTTATTTCTGAACTTCATGCTCTTTCGTTTGCATGATGGCGAGGAGCAAAAACAACTATCATCTGAACAACCTTTAGGCGACTTAACCTCCTCAAGATGGGAACCTACACCCAATAGATTAAATCTACATGATTGGGATTTAACAAGCCTCATTAGGAA
This sequence comes from Antennarius maculatus, assembly GCA_013358685.1. Lineage (NCBI taxonomy): Eukaryota > Metazoa > Chordata > Actinopteri > Lophiiformes > Antennariidae > Antennarius > Antennarius maculatus. The sequence goes on along the minus strand of CM023610.1, from coordinate 3,974,336 downwards.
TTAAAAACCTTCACAAGTTTAAAAAACAAATTGTATTTTGATGAATGGTATTGTCCCCCTTTTTCAGTCTCTCTGGGATGTCAAGGTATTTACTAGTAAGTAATTGTGAGCTTATCCAAGAATTATTAGGATTAAATTCACCTGAGATGCATGTTTTTTGGAGGTGGGACAAATCTGGAGAGAACATGGAGAGAATACAGACAAAGTTGTTACAGAAGAGCCGCAGGTAGAATCAAACCGAGTACCTTCTTGCTGTGCAGCTACCCACTGCGCCCCCCTGCAGTACAGCTAGTGAATTACTTTCCATAAAATTCAATACTGTATACAGTACTAAACTTTTGGTCTGGTTTCATTTCATGGACCAACAGACTTTTATTGAATCAAAAACAGACTAATTTAAACATTTACTATTTTTCTCTTCAGTTTGCAAACTATAACAATGTTACACTTTCTACTTATATTTTATCTCTATGGGATATTTCAAATGGTCTGCTCAGGGGTTAAACCAGGGGTGTCAAACAGCATAATGGAACTAGTGGTGATTTATGCTGCACTTGCAAATGAAGTTCACTGTTTCCATCATCTTCCCACACAAAGTTTCCTGATGGATAATACAATGGTATGTTATCAGAGACATATGGCAGGTATTTTTTTGTATTTTCTCCTTAAATTAGTCGAACCAAGCTCACTTTTCCTCCACAGATTGCAGGTACTCCATCTGTGGTTAATCCCACCAACTTTTCCCAGGGCAATGCATTTTAACTCACAGACTTCTACGCAGCATCAGAAATGTCCGGTCAGGTTGTGGTCCCATGCATGGCAGCCACATCCATCAGTTCCAAAGAGACAGAAAGGTCTGACGTCATGCCTGTAATAAAAATGGATAGCTGCGCTGTATCCGCATTATTTGTGCTTTCATCAAGAGCTAATGAAAAAGCTCTGTAGCCAGATGTGTTGCTAGGTTCCAAGTATACAATGCTTCAAAAATTGCCCTTCTGAAAAAGACAGCAGCATGGGCAATTTCTTCAGCCACAATAAAGCTAGCTGTCACAGCTGCTTTGTTTTTGGCTGAGGCTTTCTAGAACATATCCTGCTGCCATCAGTTTGCCTTTCTATACTTGCAGAATTTGCCGTTTTTCTTTAAAACTCACATTAGGATACTTAGGTCCATGTTTGGTGTCAAAATTCATACATTCATTTTCGTGTACCGCCGCTGTATCTGCCGTAGTGGGTCATGGGGAGCTGGAGCCTATCCCAGCTGGCATAGGGCATGAGGCGGGGGACACTCCGGGCAAACTTTTGGTGTCAAAATGCCGACGTATATTGTATTCTTTGAAAAACGCCACTGCCTCAACACAAAAGACAAACCCGTTTCTCTCATTGAAGCACAAATACATCTTCACTTTCCTCATCGTTCTTGAAAAAGCTTTCCATCTGCATCGGTTTTTCTCTTTATGGACATTTTGGGATCATCGTCTGTCTTACTTAATTCCACTTGTTCGGAAAATTGCATCAATGTGGAAAAACACTGCAGTGTAGTACTGTAGTGGGAAGCCGTTACTTCACAGGCAACATAATTAGCTTGCATTATGGGAAGTATAGTTTATACTCAATGCACCCTTTTCACTTATTTCTTATAAGACAATCACACCTTTTAAGCTCTCGCGGGCCACATAAAGTGGTGTGGTGGGCCACATTTGGCCTGCGGGCCTTGGGTCTGACAAGTAGTTTAAACAATTCACAGACTGTAAATTTGTCTATCAAGACGACACACTTCCAGATTTGTTCTCCGTTTAATGGTAAATCATTACAATGAGATAATGCAAATAATCCTTCATGGAAAATGGAATACACATTCAGACTGGTATAATCACATGACCATATAGGGCAGATGCACATACACTGAGAATATGGTCTATACAGGAATATGGTCTATACAGGAAACACAGAATACAATTTAGAGTGTGTAGCAGGCTAAAAGAATTTGTGAAATAGTGCAGCAGGCTTCATGTTTGCCCACAATATTTAAAAGCTGAACAAACAACATCTTTTTACAGTTTTTATAGTGTTTTTCACCCCTGGGGTAAACAAATGACTTATGGAATGTGCAAAATTTTATTTGTAACCACTATGGAAAAGAAATCTTTCTCCAAGGCTTCTGCACTATCTCAGTATCAACATGTAAAACACAAAAATCCACCATAAAAATCATTTGGACACAGTGCTGGTCAAAGTTCACAGGATTTTTAACAGACGGTTAATGGAATAAAAATGCTGGTAGCTACCACCTCACTTGTGGGTCATTTTTTTTTTTGCCTTTTTTGAATATCATTGGTCAATTATTGCACACTATGCAAGAAGTCAATAGAACAGTTTCTAATGGGGCATTAGTGTAAATCCCAAAAGACTCTTAAAGAGGCTACACACAATGTTCATGTAGAAACAGTTTAAAGAGAAGGAATTGTGTTCAAAACCAACAACCCTTTTAAATAAATGTTATGCCAGCAACAAAATTCAAAAAACAATTTGGGACAGCAGTGGCAAAAAGCGAGTGGGGAGTAGGAGTGGGGACGTTCAAAGTCTTTCTTTTTTAACTATTTACACAGTGGCATATTATAATGTTCTCCAGGATTAATAAAGTATCTATCTATCTATCTATCTATCTGATTTGGAACTCAGGTTTGCGTTCTCATTGTTCACACGAGATAAAAGTATTAGCTTTAGAGCAACTAAGTCAAGCCACATCCAGAGGTTTACATTCAAAAGCAACAGTGAAACCTACACAAAGTCTGAACTTTCTGTTAAAAAGACTCAATAGCTCATAAATCACAAATTTAGAAAGACATACATTGTCCACATACCTGATCCTTCTCCTAATTGATAAACAGAAAACTGTGATACATTTCTTACAAGGTCTTCAGACAGTGCTGAGATATTTGAGTGTTTGTTCAGTAACAAGTCTCAAATTGCCAGAGCAGAAACTTGATATCTCCAGTACAGCAGCTACTCCGTTCAATGACTGTCTACAGGTAGCACTGGATTATATATAGGCCCTTCAATTACTTATTTTAAAGCCTGACAAATATCTCACAAGTAAAAAAAAACAACCCAATGCTCCCAGATTCTATTTTGCTTGAAAAAAATAGTAAATCAGTTAGTTGAAAATGACAAAAATTATTGCTTAACTGACATGTCACGCATGCTCTTGGGATGTATTGCAGAGAATGACTACAGCACCATTCATCAGAGCACAGATCGGTTCACTGTTCACAGGCTGTGCGCCCCCCGATGGCTTATGTACAAGTCAACAGTCTAAGTGAAAGCACCAACGCCAAGCATCATCAGTGTTACAGCGTCTGGACCACCAGCCTCATTTATATTATTATCATTATATTACCATGAACGTTAATCTGAGCGTAGCATGCAGCAACGGATCAGTGGTTGAGTCAGAGTGCACCTGACTCAAGTATGTGCACCTAAACATACACAACAACAGAGCAGTAAGACAGTATGAAGACCCCCCTCCCCCAACCACATTCGACAAGTTATCTTCCAATATGACAGCAGAAAGCCCTACATCAGTTCAACACTTGGCTGTTACTCCCATTACACATTACATAATGCCTTTCAATAATATATTAATAATTTACAATAATGAAAACAAAACAAGTCATGTTTTTCACTGGGGTTCATTGGCTCAGTTTACAGTCCGACTTTAATAATAAATTATATTGTACTTTCTTCTGCCTTAATTCATCAAAACTTAGCTGAATAGAAGTATTTCCAAAACAAAAGAATTTATTTTACAATGATAAAGATGCAATGATCATTATCTTCTACTAGAATGAACTGCATTGGATTATTCAGCCTTCTCTGTGAGGTACGATCATAGGCTGTACCTAAAGCAATGCCTCCAGAGGACAGCTGAAGTGGGTTTTAGCACGGAAATGTCAGGCAGCAGGACAACAATGTTGTGTTTGATGACCTCTTCTCTACTCAAGTGACAATTTGTCCATTTCAGTTTTTATTTCTCTAAACCATAACAGGTACGCAGGCACATTTACAGTAAAGTTTTACACCACCGTGTCCCTTCTTCTCTGAATCTTCATATTAAGCAAACTGACCCAGCAGCCCTTGCAGGGTTTGAGACGAGACCCACAGCATCTCCACTAGGTTATACTCGCAGTAGCCCATCCAGAACCCAAACATCACGTCGGTCACGTTGTGTCTTCCCAGCAGCACCCTGCTCAGTCCTACCAGACCAGCCCACAGCAGGACTAGAACCCTGAGTGGGGCTGCCAGAACCAGGTGAGCCAACAAGAACCGGCCACACATGGCAGCACGGGTGGCGTGGCCAGAAGGAAAGGAGTAGCGGTCCACGGAAAAGGTGGCGAACATGTCCATCCGGTTGTGGGCTGGTCGACGCCGACGCACCACTGCCTTCACAATGGCAACCAGGACCAGGTCCAACAGCAGACCTTAAGTGGACGAAGAGAAAGACGCATTATATGTAGAACATAACACCTACCAGGAAAACATGTTACACAAACATAATCATAACGATCAGCTCAAGATAAGGACAGTAAATAACAATAAAGACTGAATATTTTTGGCGTGTCCATTTATTTTTCAGAATGGCTAGTATGTGATAGATGGATACCAGACAATACATAACTGAGGAGAGCATGGACTAAAACTAAAATAAGAATGTCATCCACAAAAGTGACAAGCTTCTAGCTCTAAGTGTGTCAGAAACACAACAGACGCTTGCAACATTGGGCGTAGCAGGTGAGAACTGGGGTGGATGGGAGGAGTGTGAAACACACACACGGCCGTACCCAGCACTGATGGTGTTTGGCTTTGTTTTCTAAAAGTGTTCATAATTAAAGTCATACAGTACAGTAAAAATAACAGTTTCTTTTTCTTTTCTTCTGCAAACATATTGGAGGATATTATTGGGGGAGCTTATATGATCTGGTCTATATGTCATGGCAGTTCTGGTTATTCTGACAAACTGGACAAGTGTCTGAACCCAAAAAAGCAAGATATAGGCTGGTTGTTGGGTGTGCTGCAACCTGCACTGATGGATGAATGTGGTTCTAATGATCACATTGACTTCTGTCGCCACATAAAGTGGAACCTGTAGGCTCTAAAAACACACACACACACACACACACACACACAGTAAAGACAAAACAACCGTATCATTGGATTACACTGCATAATTCCAATCTATACCCCTCAAGCAAGCTCAGTTTTTGGACCTCAGTATATCAAAAACTTTGTTTTCGGCCATGCCCGCACCCTGCACCCCAGCTCAGAGGTAGGACGTGTCTGCAGAGGACTCAGACACTGTTCCCGTGTGAATCTCCCTAACAGCAGACAAACAGAGGTGTACCCATGAGCAGGTTGAGCATGACTTCCTGTCCTGCAGTGCTGTCACTCTTGTAGAGGCAGTAGGCAGCGCCAGCCAGCCATGGGATGCCGTGTCCAGAGATCTCTATCAGCTTCATGAGCGGGCGGACGCTGCCACAGGTCGAGTCCTCACAGGCGCACACTCCCAGCCGCTTGGACATCCACAGGTCGATGGCGAGCAGGGAGCTCAGCGCGACGCGCACGAACGACGGGTTCAGCCGGATGCCGTCCTCCTCCGGCATCCCCTGGCCGCTCGCCGAGCCCGTGGAGGAGCTGGAGCCCCGGCGCCGAGTGGGGCTCTCCGAGGCTCGGAGCCGAGCGGTGGTGGTGTCGGAGCCCTGCCGCTGAAGGAGGTGGGCAGGAGAAGACCGGTTCAGCGGCTTCGTCAGCGACATGAAATCGTAGCGGCCGTTGGAGCTGCCGAGCACCGGGCTCCCTCCGCTGCGACCCGGGTTTTTAGCTTTCGGGGAAGGCATTTTGTCCGTTTTATGTCACGACGTCGACACCGGAATGTATGTTTGGGTCACCGCAGCGGTAAATGTCCTGCGGCGCTGTGGGTTGTCGTTCCTTAGCTCAACTGTACGTTTCACGATTCATGTCACGTCAGTGAACAGAGAGTGGAGTCGCCATCTTTGAGTCCTCAGTCGCAAAGCTACATGGGAATTGGTGTTTTTCTGGAAACGTGCGCGTGACGGGCTTTTTCGTTTTTCTCATTGGCTACTATTGAAGAACGATTGTTCCTTAGAGCAAATAAAATGATATAGTTGCAGGCGCTTTTGTTGTTCATGACTCATGGACGTGGGACTATTTCACCCATTAAAAACTCAACCACAACAACAATCTTTATTGTTGTATATTTTAGTAGTTATTAAAGTTATAAATTAATTATAGTGGCACAGGCCTATTAGGTTTTGCATAGAAAGACAATCATTGCTAGTCAGGCTGTCACAAGGGCATAATTTTAGATTGTGACTCAATAACAGCATCAACGCAACACTTACACAACACACTTTTTTTTTTCAACGTAATGTATTTTTTTAATGTTAGTGTTGCTAATCAATATACAGTGTTGGTATATAAAAAAAAGTCACTGAACCCTCACCCAAAACAATTCTAATATCGTTAATATTAACCATTTCAGCCATTGTTTTAAATAACATTGTTGACTTTAGTTGTTTGGTCAGATTTCTTGGAAGTAAGAAAAGCGAATAATATAATTTTTTCGATTTATACTGTAGTAACCTGTGCTCAGAGTCAGTGCCAAAGTCTTTAAGTTATTGGGATGTACTTTCTTCATACATCTAAATTTATTGTCGGAATATTTCTTTCAAAACTTCTTTTCTATCGCAAACACAATAATAAACTGATCATAATCTGTTGATTTTTTTATTTCTCTTGTTGAATATTTACATACATATGCTTCCAGTGTTTTTCAACCACTGTGCCACGGCACACTAGTCAGGTGTGCCGTGGGAAATTATCCAATGTGTGTGCCTGTGCGGTCTAGCGCCTGGCAGAGGAATCATGTAGTACTCTTCCATACCAGTAGGCGGCAGCAGCAGCAGGTAGATAATTGCCTTGTGCTTGGAGACAAACGAATTAGTGACGCATGGATGGACAATTAGAGACTGGACCCTGGACAAAGTCCGGACCCAGATGAAGGCCCTAGTATGAGTGGAGGTCAAAAGAAAGCCAAGACGTTCAGCAAAGTTTCTGGCGCGAGGCAATGTAACGAAAGCTATCTTTCATTTGGATTTACGTTTACCGGAGATGCAACAGCACCGACTCCGTTGTGCTTGGCGTGTGGAGAAAAGCTCTCCAACAGTGTTATGGTCCCAAGTCAGCTTAAACGCCATCTCCAAACGAAACACCCTTCACCTCAAAACAAAAATGTGGAGTAATTTTGTTCGCCTGCGTGAACACAGAGAAACGGGCAACTTTCATAAGGGTAAATGAGAGAGCCCTTAAAGCTAGCTACGACGTTGCTGAACTTGTGGCTAAATTTAAAGAAGTCCCACACAGTGGCAGAGCAATTAATACTTCCCGCCTGCAAAGCCATTGTAAGTGAGATGCTTGGACCCAAAGCAGCTAAAGAAATAGCCAAAGTCCCTCTCTCAGATAACACAATTTCCAGACGTATTGATGAGATGTCTGCAGACATCGAAAGTGTGGTTTTGGACAAGATCCGTATCGGTAATAAATTTGCGTTGCAACTTGATGAGTCTACTGATATAAGTGGACATGCTCAACTCTTGTCATTTTATTTCTCTTCAGCCTCCACGGAGTGGACTGGGTTAGGGACCCATTCAGCTCAGCATCAGATGTTGGAAAGAACATGACTTTACAGGAGCAGGAGGAACTAACTGAACTGAAACAAGATCGTGGTTCCAAGCTAAGCTTTGCTGATCTACCTTTGGACAGTTTTTGGTTGGCAGCTGCAAAGGAGTTCCCCATGTTGGCCAACAAAGCTATTCTGACATTGCTCCCATTGTCCACAACATACCTGTGTGAGGTGAGCTTTTCAAGCCTGACTACTGTAAAAACTAAAAACCGAGAAAGACTGACAGCTTCGTGTGTGTCTTTCATCGATTCCTGCCAGGATATCAGCTCTGTGTTCATCCGAACAGGCCCAGGTTTCACACTGAGCGAGTATAAATATGAAAGATTATAAAATACTTTTTTCTTTGTGTTTATTTGATTCCTATTCAAGACATTATAATATAAGCTTTTTTTTTCACATTTTCAGCTGGTGGTGTGCCACGGGATTTTTTTAATGAAAGAAATGTACCTTGGCTCAAAAAAGGTTGAACAACACTGCTTTAAACTATAAAACAATGTAATATAGTGTACTTTGCTGCCTGTTAAATGATAACATTCCGTATCTGTACGGTTTGTCTCCAGCGATGTACGTGACGTCAGTAGCTCCGCCCATGTCCGGGTCCTCTCCTGGGATTTCTTTACCTAAATTGTCAGATGGAGGTTTAAATGTAATTGATTTTGAAGCGATGAATGGTATGATCACATTAAAATGACTTCAACAATTTATCTGTAATAGTAAGGCAATATGGTACAATATTCCTTTTAAAATATTCAGTAAATGTGGTGGCATTGAATTTCTTTTAAAATGTGATTTTTGTGTTTCTAAGTTACCCATTAAATTGTACAGATTTCATCAACAAGTCCTCCTTTGCTGGAAATTGGCCTTCAAACATAACTTTACCCCTCATAATTCTTCAATTTGGAATAACAGGTACATTCTGTCTAAGAGAAAATCTTTATGTTTTAGCGACTGGTTGGAGAAGGACATCTGGTCTGTTGTACATTTAATGGACTCAGAAGGAAATCTTCTGAATTACACTGATTTTATTAACAAATATAACGTTAATTGCAGTAGACAATAACACTTGGAAATTACAAGAGCAATCCCTGATGCAATGTTGAATACAATCAAAGGTATGCTATCATATGATAAAGTAATTCCGTCTTTGCCCTTACCTCTTATTAATGATCTAAACTTCACAGAAAAGAAATGTACCAACAAAATTATAAGAGGTGCTGTCACAAACAAACTTTTCCCCCTCTTACTGAAAAGGAGAAATATTTTACAACAGTTCTCAGAAGATCAGATTAAAAAAATCAGAACTAGATACCTTTCCCTTCCAGTTTTGCCCAAAACTAAAGAAACTCATCTGAAGATGATAAATGATATTTACCCCTGTAATGAATTTCTTAGACAGAGACTTAAGTTTGAAAAAAATGACTGTACATTTTGCGAATCTCAAACTGAATCATTGGAACATCTTTTTTTTGAATGTGAATATGTGAAAACCTTCTGGAGATCTTTCCAAAACTGGATATCGGAAAATGATTCAAATTCACCTAATTTAAGTTATGATGTTATTAAATTTGGTGTTCTACTGGAGGATAGAAAAAGGGAAAATATATATAATACCATAATTTTTCTGGCCAAACAATATATACATAAGTGTTGTTTTATGAAAATGAGTCCATTATTTTGTGTTTACATAAATGAATTAAAAAACTTCAAAAAATCACTGAAGTATATTAAAACCAAACAAGCACTGAATGTAGTAGACTATATAAATAAATGCCTTAACTCAAGACTAAATTGACTTCTTATTTTAACTTTATTTTATTTATTTATTTTTTTGTTATACTTATGTTTCTTTTTTATTTTAATTGAGTAGTATTGATGTATCCTTCCTGTACCCCATGTGTGATCTGTCCAATGTATGAAATGTTCCTTAGTCTGAAATGTGGAAAGGTGATTTGTCTTTGTTTTCTTTTTCCTTTGAATAAAATTAAAAAGAAAAAAAAAATTGTCAGTCAAGGTCCCGCCCTTCACTAACTGTGATTGGTTCCTTACACCATCTACAACCAAACTACTCACACGGCAAGTTTAGCCTATCCAACATCGAACGCAAACAATACTAGCCAATCAGAGGTATGGAGAGGCGGGACATACATGATATTCGCAGAGAAAGAATTTTTGGGTTACATTTAACAGCCAAGCAGATTGTACCTCATCCTGTTTGAGTCTGACAAACTGAGACGACACAACCATGCCTGGGCTTCTCTTGGGAGACACACTTCCAAACTTCGAGGCTGATACGACCATCGGCAAAATCAAGTTCCACGACTTTCTGGGCGACTCGTAAGTGCGCAGGTTCCTCGTCCCGGCATCACATCGGAAACACTTGTTTCGTTCTGCGTTATGAATTTCACGCGTGACGATCATCACACCTCGAGTCACATTACAGGTTTTACGTTGCGTTCTGCACGGCCTTCACAGGAGTGCACTAATAGACACATTAATCCAATATCAGGACGACCTGCTGTTGAAACACATGCTGTCTGCGGTTAGTCTTAAGGTTAGGGGTCCGAACCAGGTTTTAAGTTCACAGTTCATTTTTGCACTCAAGTTATTTTATGAGAAAAATCTTCATATTATGGCGTTACTCTATGGCGTTCCTATTCACTCAGCCTGGCAGAGAATGAATTAAAAATCTCCATTTTTCTCTCTCGGATCATGCCACCACGTGTATGACCTCTCTCCCCCTGACTTCATGACCTCTCTCCCCTGACCTCATGACCTCTCTCCCCCTGACCCTCCATCTGCCTTTCATTTAACCTGCAGCAGATATGATGCACACAATAGATACCAGCTTGCGGCAGAGTCCCGGAGGAATTTTAGCCAGTAACTCAAGGACCAAGTCCTCCAGATCTGCACTATTTCCTGGGTTTAAGTGCTACAAATACTGTCTGCAGAGATTTGCCTTAGATTACGAGTCAGACTACTGGTGTGTCAGTCAGGAATGTGTTTTCTCTAAGAGCGGGCTAATCTATGAGAACTGGTTTTCTCTTTCTTTCTGAAAACACAGAGGAAGAATGTAGAATTTGTAAGTTAAAAATATCAAATGAACAAGTTCAACTCGGAATCTTCGACCAGAACAGTTCATCGCTTTTGTCAACTTTGCAGTGTACAGTTACAATAAGAAGACAATATATATCATAAAAAGACCTGTGTTTTTTTTATTCCTTGAAGGGTTTTCTGATCTTTGATGGAACCGAGCTTGTTCAGTGTGTGTTGCAGGTTTCCATTCAAATGCTTCATCATGGTATTAAATAGATTAAAAACAGTCACATATTTGAGTTGGCAATGTTGTTACCAATGCTTTAAACTATTTTGGTCTTATAAAACAAATAATCCTCCTGTGCTGTTTATCTGCAGTCACTGTTGCAGACTGTTCTGATTGACAAAATTGACCTGAGAGAGCAATGCTTTAATGATTTTCTACTGTTTTATAGCATAAACACAACTCATTTAATACTTTACATTTCCATGGTACACATCTTCATTTCTCCTGAGGGTTTCCAGTGGAACCACAAGTTTTAATTAGGTTAATGAATTCATATTTCCAGAGGGAACCTGTTTTTTCAGGCTAGTAAATGGTTACTTGTTTTTGTAACATATATGACCTTTATGTAGAAACCCTGACAAAGGTCCAGCTGGTAGTGTTTGCCTTCAGTGTGCACAAAAAGAATGCAATTCATGGCAAGCAAGCAGAGCTGAACATAACACCTGCTGTACTGCTGGACTGTTATCACATCTAATTTAAAAAGAGCATTGCTGGGTAGAGGACAGTTGCAGTAGCCCAGCGATACACAGATGTCAGTGTCAGGTGACACTAAATGATGCAAGTAGTGTTGCTCAAGCGTGACTCAGCTGAATGAGAAAAATTGTATTTAAAAGCCAAAGCGAGGCTTGTGTGTGTTTTTTGCTGTTTCCCCTCTGGTCAGTTGATCAGTGGGATGAATCCGTCAGGACAAAGGCTGTATTGTGTGTTTGTGTGAGCTTGGCTCCGTTGCTCCTGCTGTTCTGTCGTCTTTAACGTCAGACCCTGAAAGGCTCAACTGTGTGCAGAGCAGCAGGAAGAATGGACTCATCCTCTTCCCTACTTCATATAATCTGAATAGTCTAGTCATGTGTAACATGCTGCAACAATGTACTGAAGCCGCTGTTAATGTAGTTGTTACTCTAACCTTATTTACTTTCGTTGGATTAACCATCATAACTGGCTCAAGATTTTAACTGACATGCCTAAACTGTTCAGGCACAATAAAACCAACAAACCAGTCTAAATGGTTACACAATGTCTCATCTGTCTGTCAAAGGCCATCATTTCTGGCTCTGTCCTGTTTCTGAACACACTCAGTGTCAACGCCCAGGGTGTGGTGGTGTGTAGTAAACCGGGGTCATCTCAGTCTAATCTGACCTTCTGGTTGTTCTGTAATCAGGTGATTACAATGCAATGCTCTGGTGGGCAGTGAAGCTGCTCTACAACGAACATTCACACATCATCTGGCAGAAAATCAGGTGATTCCAGGGTGACTTCCAGAAAAATGATTTCCAGTGATGCTCATGTCTAAGTCGTGTTTCTGCTGCACATCACTTGGGTCAGAATCACACACACATGATGCTCCCACTTTTCGCAGTCTTTCACCAAGACAAAAACACTGAAAATGCAACAGGTTTGACTTTGAGTTTAGTTTATTTTCATTTCCGTGACTCAAACCTCTTCCTGTAAGTGAATATCATTCCAGTCTGTGCTGTCTGATGTTTATGTAATGTCATGCTGAAATGAGGGTGATCCTATGATGTGAACATAGACCTCAGCGCTCTTACTTTTTCTTTCTGCAGATGGGGTATCCTGTTCTCCCACCCAAGAGACTTCACTCCAGTCTGCACTACTGAGCTCGCTCGTGCTGCCAAGCTCAGTAAAGAGTTTGAGAAACGCAATGTGAAGATGATTGCCTTGAGTATCGACAGTGTTGAGGATCACAAAGCCTGGAGCAAGGTGGGACAGGCAGACACATTTCATTTGCTGCACTTCTTGTTTCATTGCAGTGGTTAACAAAGATTTATAGAACAGGTTTGACGAAGAAGGTTTTGCAAGTGTGGAGTAGAGTGACTTCACTTTTTGTACTTGCATTTTCAATTTAAAAGCTTTTGTTTTACACTCCAACCAGTTGCATCATTCTTATAATAATTACATAAATACATAATTTTATATATGTATTTTATGTGTATGACACAGGAGAGGACTTCAAACTTCCATTTTGCCATTTAATAGTGACAATAAGTGAACCTGACCCCGTCTCCTCCCAAGTCACTCATCACATGAGTTTATCTTGTAGCTGTAACATTTAATCTTTAACCGATTATGGTCATATTCCCAGTTTTCTGTACTTCCTGCCCTTTGAGCTGAAGTCAGTCGTCAAAGCAGACCATAAACACTGGAGATGGCTTTTGCCCCCACTTTCTGCTACGTGACTGTACGCAGAGGGCAATTTTCTGAGGATCTTTGACTCAAGTTGATAAATTCTGAAAAATTTTCTAAATCTTTTGAAAAATGTGGTGGTGGGTTTAGATTCCTTATTTTTACTGTCGTGATGATATTGATATTTTATTTCCTTGAATTAAATAGTATATCTATATAATTAGATGCAGTAGTGGAGGTACTTGTAAAACCTTTTTCTTTAGGAACAACATTCCCATTGTACTTTAAGGGTCAACCCTTCAACACAAGCGTGTATTCATTGTGACTGACTATAAACTGGGTCACTGCATTTCAACAAGGCCCTCCAAAAAGCCCGTGATTGGCCTGTGAAACGGAGTCCCTGTCAGGTGATGCTGAACTAGAAAGCAGTTGAAGAACGTTAACTGGAGGTTCACCGACGCCCTGGGCATCAGGATGGCCTCTCCAGATTGACACTATAAAAGCTAATAGGAAACACCCCTCTACCATATTCTATCCAAATCCTTTCCAATATATCTTGTCAGACAAACCGTTTTCTATAAAATCACTTTTCAAACCTGTGCCGTAACGACATCAGGCTAAAGATGCACATGAATGGAGGTGTGAAAGCTAACTGTGTCCACTCCGCTCTCCAGGATGTGATGGCTTACAGCTGTGAGCCTGACAGACCTCTGCCCTACCCCATCATCGCCGATGACAAGAGGGAGCTCTCTGTCCAGCTCGGCATGTTGGACCCGGACGAGAGGGACCAGCAAGGAATGCCTCTCACTGCCCGTTGTGTAAGAAACCTGTCCTGCATCATAACCCTGAATTAACACACACAATACTCTAACTTATCTTTGTACAGTCGTCGGTGTTGGCGCTGGAGCAAATGCTTTTTTCATGAGCCTGATGAAGTATTGAAATTTCTATGTGGCTCTTTTCCTTTTCGGTGAACACCAAAAGTGATGTTTCTATATATGACCAGATTATAAAAGATGTGTCTTCTTGGTGTTGCGTTGAACTTGTGTCCCCTCCATCTACTTTAGGTCTTTGTGGTTGACCCCCAGAAGAAGCTGAAGCTGTCGATCCTCTACCCTGCCACTACAGGAAGAAACTTCGATGAGTTGCTCCGAGTTATTGACTCCCTTCAACTCACTGCACAGAAGAAAGTTGCCACTCCTGTCGACTGGAAGGTAAACTCTTCAACCCTGTGTTCATTTCTGTTTGGGAGAACCCAGGAATCAAAAATGAGGAGTCTTCTTTATGAATAGATGTTATTAGAAGGGACGACATTACCTGTGTGCAAATCTTTTACACTCTGGACAGCTTATGAGATTTTAGTACACAGTATGTTAATTAAGAGCATGATGATGATGATGATGATGATGATGCGGCCAAATCTAAAGACAACACAAGCAAATTAAGAAAAGTACTTCATCAATTTGTATAACATAGGCAACATTTAGAAAACTCACTACAAGTACCACATCAGTAAAACTTGCTGCAAACAGAAATGGCAAACTTTCTAATCGGTGAACAACGAAGGAAGTTGTGTCAATGGAAACAGAAATAGTGTTGGTTTCCACTATTTGTTCTTAAACTTAACATCACTGACTGCTAAAAATATCACTATCAGTCAAAAACTGCCAAAACATTTGTAAAATGATCTGAGTTTTAGTTAGGATTAATAAAACGGATTAAACAAGGGCTTTTAAGTGACCCCTGGAATAATCTTCCACAGTGTTGTCTTTTGCAGTGTTTGCCTGTGGTCCAGCATACACTGTATATTTCTAATAGGTATTTTAAATGGTATAAAATTTCCTTCTACCACTGTTGTGTCCTGACCATTAAGAGGCTATAACTAGCAGCTTGTTAGTTCACTCAGTGCTGTTACAGAGGACGAAAACTGAATGACTTTGTCCAAAGTACAAACAAACCTACCATGTGAATTATCGTAAAACCAAAGGTGATGAGTCAAACTGATGACATAACCAGGACCTCTCTTAATTTAACCAGAGACACGCCCACTCCAGCTTCATCTAGCTGTAACCTAATGTACATACGTCATTGACCTCAGTCCTTTCATTTAAGTTGCTAAATCTAATAAATATACATTTGTCACTTTCCAAAATATTGAGCTTTCTTTTTGTATTAATTCATTCTCCTCCTGTTGATATTTCCCTTTAATTTTTCACTGTTGGATGCAAAAGTGTTAGTGACTAAAAACTGAACACACTGACCAGCTCAGATAATTAGAACGCAAAGTTTGGTAGTAAAACTTTCAACAAGTTAAAGTCTTCTCAACATTCTTGTTAGCAATTTAAATAACATAATGTCATATTAAGAGCTGAAGAACATGATAATTTCAGTGAAATACCAAATAAAATTTAAATAAAGAAAAATTTCAATGAAAGTCTTACATTGATTTATATTACATTGATTCGTCAGACACATTAGTCATATCTACGTACATTGAAGATGGAGCAACATGCTGCTGCATCACAATCATCATTTAAGTCTTCACAGCACCGTTCTCTGTTCTTGTCTCTTTTTAGCCTGGTGACAAAGTCATGGTCATTCCCACGCTGTCTGAGGCTGAGGCCGCTGAGCTTTTCAATCATGGTGTGACCACGAAAGAGGTGCCTTCTGGGAAGACATACCTGCGCTTTACCCAACTATGAAGTCACACTTCAGAAGAACCCCGTAGTTTGATGCTTTTTGACCTGCTAATAATTAACAAAACAATTGACCAAAATTGTAGATGACTACTTAGTTGAACTTTGTGTCCAGCATTGAATCAGGAATATTTGGTTTTAGTATTTTATTTACAGTAAAGTGCCTTGCCTAACTTCCTTCAAAATCTGTTATTCGTCATGTCTTTTTAGTCTTTCAGGCCCTCCACTGTTAGCAGTTTGATCCAAGGCGGTTGGTAAACTTCTACCACAAGGTGTCCTCTTATGACTTTCTTTGAAACTTGTGCTATGTTGCATTTGGACCTTCTTGCCAGTAGGTGGCAGTGTGTTAACGTTATCCTCTGACAGCATCCATCGGTTTTCATGGCTGTGACTGTGCCTGGTACCACATTGAGTGAAATGAGTCGTTCATTTACTTTTCCATTAATTAAAAAGTTGATGGGTCACATCAGGTTGAGTCTGTTTTCATTCATGTTTATGCAGGTATTTCAAGGACACAGAAGTTTAAAAAATGTTCCAGTCAGCTGACCCAGCCGACTAAATGTCTTAATGTACCTTTGATTAGTCTTTTAAATTGATAGTCCTGTTTTGTTCTATGACTCATGTCAAGACCCTTTTAAATGCCATTATCCTAATGAAACCCACCAGTGGGACAGCCCAGATGGATGTGGTGGTAGAAGTAACTCAGTAGGCAGACTGTAAGTTCTGTAATAAGGTACTTGAAGGTGGGTATATCTCTTAATCTGACTTCATATTATGTTTTAAACACAAATACTGAGCTCCTGTGTTTGTTTATTTGATAGCTATAGATTCTAGTTAGTGTTTTTTTTTAGATTACAATAAAATACATTGTTTAGACAAAAACTGTTTTGCAGACATTTTGTTAAACTTATACTGAAGCCATGTCTATTTTATGGCATCAGATTTCTGAGCTCATATCCATCTAAAAAGTCATGATCTCACAAGAGATCTATCTGAATTTTGTCTGATAAAACTACTAGATTTTCATTTAGCTGTAAAGCGATGCAGCATTGTTGTCAATCTTAAACTCAGTACTGTGTGTATTAATACATTTTTACATATAATTATATATTTAAGGTACAAATACAGAATGCTTACTTTGGTCTTTCATTGAAATGACATTTCTGCTTCCTCCAGATAAAGAGAAGGTACATTTCTGAAATTCAGTAATTTACGTAATTGTCCAAACGAAAACATTAGAAATTGCATAATATCAAGCATGTATTTTTGAGATGAACAGATTTGTCTTTAATTCACTTCACCTGAATGAAATCAGAATAATTGCCTGAATATAAATACACATGTTCAGACATCACCGTGTTGCAGACACATGAGATGAGTCTTTTCTGCTCCAGTAAACCCGGCAGGTCATCCTTAACTAGAGACGAGACACTGAAGCCGGGGCTGCGGTGTGGGTTTCCTCTGAGTTATACAACTCTCCAAACTGTAGAGCTGAAGCTCGTATTAATTACCCTAAGTAGTCTGATGGTGAACACTGATCGCATGCACACGCATTCTGTCTTTGCATTCACTCTGAGTCAGAGGAATGCTGAGGTCAAAGAGAAAAGATGGGATTCTCTTTGAATGAAGCAGAGAGCGTGCAGAGCCAGATAAAATGTCTTGGGACCCTCCTACTTTTCACTCTTGACATGCACACAATGTGTTCTGGAATGTTACCCCCCCCCCCAATCAGTTGTTCATTTGATGTAACCATTTAATGAAAGCCACAGAAACACTATTAAACTTTAAATACTTTTTTATTCACTTAGAGTGCTGATCTTGTGTTTTTTGACAACAGGCCCTGAAATTGTAAAAAGTTGGTGACATGTCAAACGTGAGATAACAGTACACAGATTCATCAGGTAATCCTTGCACTCCAACTCCTCCGTCTCTTCACCGGTGGCTGTTTTGTCCTCAGGAGTCATCCAAAATAACAGACACGCCAAGCCGATCAAATGCATTTCTCAAATTCCAGCCTACAATAGCCTGTGCCAGAGCATGAGAAGTGTTCTGGGTGTCAGACGCTGGGTTAATTGTCCAGTGCCAAACAGCTTTCCCCTCTTCCCTCCCCCTTTGCTGTTCATCTATCACCCCTCACTTCTTCACGATCGAGCCAGCTTACCCCGCCTCACCTCTCTAGGACTAATACACGTAAAAGAACACCAGCCTGGGCCTGGTCTCACGGGGTGCAGCGTAACACACCAGATGCTCATGACACTGACACACAAGGCTG
This sequence comes from Antennarius maculatus, assembly GCA_013358685.1. NCBI lineage: Eukaryota > Metazoa > Chordata > Actinopteri > Lophiiformes > Antennariidae > Antennarius > Antennarius maculatus. The sequence goes on along the minus strand of CM023610.1, from coordinate 3,956,151 downwards.
ATCAAGTCATAAACACTGGTCTGAGAGCACCGGCCTCCCAATAGAAGTGATAGCCTTGAGAGAATTTGTACTAACTAAACAAGTTGTGTGCTATTGGCTCCTCTGCTAACATTAACATTCTTGCTGAGACTAAAACAAGAGGACTGATACCACTCTGTTCTGTGTACTAAACAAGAAGCTACAGCCAGCTTTCAGCTAGCTTGGCTCAGCAATAATAATAATAAACTTTCAAACCTCTGGCTCTGAACAAAGCTAACAAATTCATGCATCAGTTCATATAAAGCTGAGTTATTAGTACAGACGACAGAAGACACCAAAAACAAGTTGACGCTCCACATGGTATTACAGTGATAAAATTCCAAGAAGTCAGACAGCCTGGCCAGGACATGGGTGACATTTTGATTTGGAGAGTAAATCAAGGCAATTGATTACTGATATTCATTCATGTCAAAAGGCTTTGGTGCTTTAGACTTTGATAGGTGGTTGTTGTCAAAAGGAATCTTTCCTAAGCTGCAGAAAATGATGGTGGCGGTGGCTGGTGACCCCGCTGAGGCTGAAGAGGGTGATGATGAAGTTGGTGAATCTACAGGAGGGGAGGTGGAGGCTTTGGATACCAAACAGCATGAAAGAACAAGAAGTACAGAGAGAAAATGATTTGTCACAGAAGAACTGCGCGCTGACTTTGTTTGCCCAGGAACATCTGATTGGCAATGAAGGATCCTGCCAGGCCTTATTGTGTTTTTGGTGGCAAGGAGTCAAAAAAAAAGTTTCAGTCAAGATGAAAACTTTGTCGTTCATCTTCAACTATAAAGAACATGGTAATGCAAAGACATGGTAATGCAGACAGGATACACTGGCATACAGATACTTACAAATCAAAGTCGCTGCAGGTACAGAACTAGTTGAACAAATTTGTAGTTTGTAAAACAATCAAGTCTTCGGTCCTACAGGATTGTTAAATAAATCTCTCAACACATTGGATCATAAATGCTTATTACCAACCAGGAAAGGGTTCTAATGAGTATGTAAGAGTATTTGTACGTATTTGTATGTAAGAAATTTACAGGCCAATTACTTGTAATGCAGCAGTCTTTTTTTACTTTTTTAAACCATCTGAAGCCTCTATTTTAAATCGTATCTGCAATATGAAGCGATCGGAATCCGTATTTCTGTTCCTACAGCAGTATGATACCCCCTCTTCTTCCTGCTGATACACCTACTATTGAGCTGATTTGGAACTTATGCTAACTCTTTGTTCAAGAAAATTTTCTTTTAAATCAATCTTCTTTACTTGGTATTTTTCATTAAGCTGAAAGCTTAATACATACAGTGTGTGATACATTACCTGTATTTTATGTTCATGTGGTGTCAAAACAAGCACTGTAATTCATTACAATATTTATCACATATCACCTAACAATTTACTGCGATGCCTAACCCTGGTGAGAGGCGTGAATGACAGGACGGTATGAGAATTAAGCACAGCTGAATCGTGCAATAGAACAATCTGTATTGTCGTTACGAAATAAAGACTTGTAATATTAGAACTTGGACAAAAACAAACAATATATGAATCATAGTAGATTCTGTCACATTCTGTCAGTCTTGATGCTAAGCTAATAGAAGTGGCTGCTGGTTGTAGCTGAACAGACAAACATGCGTGGGGTTAAACATTTCATCCAACTCCCAGTCTGGATTCCAGTGCATGTATTACTTTTACTATTCCTTCAAAGGTGTTGCAGAGCTTTGACGTAGAGACCTAACGGTATAAAAACACCATGAACACGCTTAGTATGTATGTGGGTTTATTCATGAGCATGTGCTTCGCAGTGGAAGAGGTTATTATTCCCATGCTGTGTGCCAGGCATTGAAGCTGCCTGTGACCTGCAGGTTAACAAGCCAGAGACCAGAGGAGCAACAAAACACACATGCAAACGTCCTCACACACATGTTGAGCTACGGCTTGATGCTTTCCAGACGTGCCCTCTCTTTCTCTCCCACTTCTCCTGGCAGCCTTTCCCTCCCCTCTCCCCACATCTCCCAAAAACACACAGAATCTAGCATCCCCCCCATCTCGCTCAATCCTGCTTCAAACTTTTTCTTTCACAGACAAAACACAACAGAGTCAAGTTGTGGTTCTTGTTTCATCATTATTCAAAGTGCTGGTTGATCCTCTTCACGATCCAAATGGAAGAACTTTGAGACGTTTAGGTATAACAGCTCATCGAGTCCAAAAAAGATAGAAGCACTGACAGACGAGCCGGCTGAAGGTCAGATGGACAAACACAAACAAGTGCGTTGACCTCTGGATTTGTCCGAACTTTAAGGAGCACTAGCTGCCTTGCAGTCGACAACCACCATTGAGTTTTCTTCACTCTCGCCGAAGCGTAGGCCAGTGGACCTTTGGACACACACACACACGGACACACACACACACACACACACACACACACACACACACACACACACACACACACACACACACACACACACACACACACACACACAATTGTGCAGAAGAGGCGAAGGCATAACGATTAAAGTGATGAAAGCGTATGATCTGAGTGCCTATATAAATGCCATTGTTTTGATGGCACCTCGTAAATACAATATGCAGACAGGCTATTACCGAGTAGCAGGTTAGGGCCAGTTAGTGATGAACGAGATGGTACAATTGCAATCACTCTCTGTGCTTATCTTTATATCTCTCTATCAATATTTCTGTCTTTCTCTCGCTTTTTGCTCCCCCGTTCTCTCTATTAGAGACACATTGATCAGCAGCCGCTGGCATATCACCTGAGTAATGGCTAAGGGTGTCTGGGCTTTAAAGCAACCTCACTGGAGCGCCAAGAGCTTCATCACTGCGACAAAGAAAATGCTGTTCTTCTAATAAAATGTACCTGTGTTGGTGGCCACCAGAAGTGCCACAAAGCGCAGCACTATAAGATCAATTTAAGTAATTAATATTTTCATCATATGCATGAATGTCTTTTAGCGTGAGTTTTTGTTTTCCATAAGCAACAGTCTCTTTACGGAATATTTGTATTTAATTTAACCCATTTGTTAAATAAAAATCTAAATGTCATTCAGGTACGTTTTGTCACTTTCTTGCTAATGTTCAGATGGTATTGTTGTTACCTCTGTAATATATACAGTATTTTCAGCACTATAAGGCGCACCTAAAAGCCTTTAATTTTCTCAAAAACGGACAGTGTGCCTTATAATCCAGTGTGCCTTATATACGAAAAAGATTTAAAATAGACCATTTATTGGAGGTGTGCCTTATAGTCCAGTGCGCCTTATAGTGCAGAAAATACTGTACACATAGAATGATTAGTTCCTGCTACAGTCAGCATGAATTGGCTCAGCCCAGAAAGACTTCAAGTGGGGAATGAATAAGGTTGGCTCCATTGAAGGAACTGAAATTCACGCATTCATTCAAAATTTATTTATATCTTTTAATTTAAATTTGTTTTTCAGTGTATGACAATGTCACGCATGCAAACTTTGCTTGTTTCAGCTAAATGGTTGCATAAACGAAAATTAATTATTTACTTGTGAATCACATCTAATTTGACAAACATTTTTCCAACATAATGTGAAACAAGCACATTAGGATTTAATTTAGGGTTTAAAATATTTTTTTGTCAGCGGCAGCACAGTGTATGCATTGCGATCGTAGTGTATTGTTGTTTTGTTAATAGCATAAACAGCTTTTATGTGTATTACTGCCACCTTCTGGCAGTAACCACTGTACTAGTACCAGACACAGTAACAGCAAAGTGATAGCTGTTAATACCATTTGAATATTCATATATCTCTATCCATAATTAATTTTTACCAGCCACCAGGCAGACTTGGTGGTTGCAGACTTTTATTTGGATGAAAACAGAATCACAGAGCACTCAGGCATTGTTTACCTGAGAAAGATAAGATAAAGATCACATCAATGTTAAAATAAATGAGAAAAAAAAAATCCGCAATCTACCACATGCCAAAATTTTAATTGTTCTACTCTGGCCTGAGACCTATCCTCCCTTCAGGTTTCATGGTTTCTATGTTTTAGTAGCATAAACCCGCCAACAAACCAACCAACCAACAAATGGACATGGTGAAATCATATCCTCCATGGCGGGGGGTAACTGTCATGGTAATCTGGTTGAAACTGACCATCAACAGGACCTGATAAGGTTATTTCCTTCCCAGATTGGAAACCTGACTCGATCATCAGTGTAAGTGAGGGGGAGAAATACGAAAGAGACCCAGCTGTTCTGCATCCCTCATGTTTTCATCTATTATTTGTATCATTTTCTACTGGTTCATTGTTCGGTAGGCTGCAGGCAGGCAAGGTGAAGGCAGCAGCACTTTCTTGTGTATTATGTGGTGGACAAATTAAAAGACAAAGAGGATAAGGACTGGTGGAAGCAACGGAGGTTAGGAGTGAGAAGACTTATGAAGAGGGCAAAAGAGGAGAGTGAGGAAGATTGAGAAACTAATAGAGGTGACATTAGGCTGCCATAGCAACGGCCTAGGGTTTGGATGATTTCCCCTTGCCATAATGGGCTAGTTTGGAGCATAATGAAACCAGTCTGGCTTTCCTGGCTCTCACACCCTAGGTTATGCGCACACACACTCTCTCTCTCACACACACACAGAGCTGAGGGGGTCACACATGTTTTGCTTTAGTACTTGTTTATGTTCATCCAACAGTGGGAGAGCAGAGCCATGGTTACCTATCAATTAAAGTCATGATCATAAAACTTGTAAATAAACACTGCCAGGCTAGCAGAAAGAGAAAGACAGAGAGAACACTGTAATAATACTGTAATAACACACATACGCCTGCCTGTACCTAAACGGGTTCTGTAGTAGTAAAAAAAACAACAACAAAAAAAAACAAGGATCTTCAAGTGTTAACAAACCCCAAACTGACAGAAGACACAGAGTCTTTACCTCACATGGCTTTACATCCTGGAGCTCAGATATAAGGTCTCTTCTCATGATCAGATGCAGCTTGAGGGCTTCACCCCAGCAGGGATCAGTGAGTTTTCTGGGTTACTGCTTTCAATAAGTGTGCTTATAAAACTTGGTGTGTTAATGGGGCTTTAAGCCAGCATATGTTACACATGGAGAGTAAGAAGTCTGTGTGTGTGTTGAAGTAGTTTGGAAATATAGGAGTGTGTATGTGAGTTAATTTCTCCTCTGTCTGAATATAATGAGCTCCCTTGGGCCTCCCTCACCTTCGCCCCTCCTCCTAGCGCCTCAGTTGCTCCCTCCTTTCACCTCCTTTCCCCTAAACTTGGCCCTATTAACCCCTTGCTTCCCCCGTGTGTTTATTTAAGTAGGGGACGGTGGCGAGGAAAGGTGAGTTGACCGCCTGTACACTTGTTTATTGACACATGGGTAGGGGAAAGGTTTTGAGGAGGAGGACATGGTGGTGGGGGGGGGTGTTGTGAGAATTAGAGGGTACAACTGGTGTTTTGGCTCCAACAAACAGACACATTTGTCTGCTGGGAACAAAAGCACAGAGACAACGGCTTAGATATCGGGTCAGTGACTTCACACCTCGGACCGACCTGCTGGCCATGATGCTTAGATCAACTTTATCATCAACATGTTGAACATGAAGCTGCTGACGATGGCCGCTCATCACCCCCAGGCTGACCTGAAGCTTTTGGAGATCAAGGGTCAGGAGTTGCCCTTCGCTGCTGTCTGAAGGGGCAATGTAGATCCTACACAAACGAGCATCTTAACATGAACGTTGTGACATGACATTCTTGAGTACACTCCGAAAATGACTCCAGATTCACACATGAGAAAAGTGAGACCTCTGACTGCTGACATTTATTTATAGGAAACGACATTTATTGAAAGAAACTTGAAGCAATAGATGTTTAGAATTTTTGTAAAGCATAGTTTGGGAAATTTTTTTAGAATACTGATATGACTCTCGTGTCTGTATGGTAAACATCAAGCTGGAGTAAGCAGACAGTAAGTTTGACTTAACATAAAGACTGGAAACAGTTCTGCACATAACCGCCCAGGTCAGAGCAAATTGATGCTGTTTACACTGATTTATTAAACATACTAGAACATTTTGGTTTTGTAGCTTTACAGTTTGGACTTATTGATGAAGGCAATGTTTGCCTGCTGTCAGTATTTTCAAGAAAAACTACGAACAAAAATCCATTGCAGTTGTAGATCAGGAAGTCTAGTCTGCATGGAGACAACTTCATTTTTTATTTTGGAATCCTTCCCTTGAAAATCCTTACCGTTCATAATCTGCTATTTGACACATATGTCACATAAGCAGCGACATAGAGTTCAGGTAGCTCATTTATGCTGCCAAATTTTTCATGATGAACCAAATTCCTGCCCATTTGTATTTACATGCAGAATAAAATTAAATGGAAGGAGGTAATCTTATGCCTTTTGGCCAAAAGGTGACTTTTGTTTGCCTTAAAAAAGAGACCCTGGGTTGCTTTTGGGTGGATGGAAGTCACCTCACCTGAGGCATCCGAGCTTATCTGTGACACCGAATAACAAACCAAAAGTCAAATATTGTCTCTTTGTTCTTGGATCATAGCCCAGCTTACCTGATTCAGTGGCAGCAGGTGCATGAAATGTCAAAAATACAACATGTTTTCACTAACCCCAGATATTTATGGCTCTCATATTTATTCTCTTTGAGGTCCTGGTATAACGGTGTTTGGGATGTTGTAATCATATGCTCACAAGTGGGGGTAAAATGATTAGACTCAAAGCTGGGTCAAAGACATTCTTTGGCTCTGTGTCATTTGCTCAACTAAAATAGAGTACCATAAGTCCTTCTGAATGTCACAGCTATCTCAAGGTGTCAAGTCTGTGTACAAGTCCATTAAAAATATTGATGGCACAGAGATGGGCAAAGTTGCTTCTTGGAGGCAGCAGGATTATGTTTTCTCTGTTTTCTTTTTGGGTTTTTTTTGGGGTGTTTTCGTTCTTACAAACAACTTTATCCAGGCTTTAAGGTTTAAGGAGTTGTGACCACAACAGGGATTTCCCTGCTGCATAACTCCATCTACCCTCTTATCACCTGGCCCCAGTACTTTACCCTTTCTACCTCCTGCCAAATACTGTATGCCTCTTATAATACGATTAGTGCCAGGCTTCCACCTAATCTGAGTCAAGTCGTCCCACGATGATGACATCATCGCCATGTTGTCAAGGGATTTGACGCAAAAACTAGTGCAAATAAGGCAGGAAAATCTCCACAACTGTCCGTCATTCCCTCTTTTGCTGCCAATGAATTTCTTTATGAGAAAGCTATTTTGGAACGAGATAATCTGATTGTACTGAGAAAGGAAAGAGAAATGACAAGACAAAAGGAGAAATAGAACCCTGACCAAGACATTCACCTGAGATAAATGTATGTTTTAGACTAATAGGGACATTGGAGGGCAGTCAGAAAGCAGGACAACACCGTGGCAATAGGAGGATAACAGACAGAAAATATCTCACGTCTTTTCAAGCGTTTCCCAGCGTTGTTTTAAACCTCAGAGTCCCTGCCAGGTTGCAGTTCTGTTTGCCACTTCCAGCACAGTGAGCCTTTGTAATTTGGGTTCTCAGAGGAGCTCAAGGCGGCTACAGCTGGCCTGTCCAGGCCCAGGTTTTCTCATGTTAGGTCACTGACAATCAGCCATGGTCGGAGTCTTTTTTTTTTCACCTTTTTTTACTGTCCAAAATAGCAACTAAGATCTACTTGATAGCATTTACAGAACAGACCAGGCAAAAACTACTCTGCTCCAGTATTTTAACAGCAAACAGAACCCATTTTAAATGGAGGTCTTTGTTTTATTGCATTCACTATGGTTACTTCTCTTCTGGGAGCTCTAAATACAGGAGAGACAATACTGGTACTGTATCATTTTGAATTGTGCTACATATACAAGTACTACTACTCTGTATTGAAAGACTCATGCTTGCAACTCGTAGTACTTAACATTTTAACATGGCATGAAAGTAGCATTCTAATCATAAGTAAAAACATTATAATAACTGAACAGCTTTTTCTAATCGCTTGTACTTTTTCCCTGCTGTTTTGTCATTTAGCCTCATGTAGACATTTGATGACATATTTATTGTGTATATAGCTACTCATTTAGGAGTACAATCCTTTTACGGCCACCATAATCAATATTTACATATCAGCATCACATCACATGACATGATCACATGACTGATTGTTTTTGTAGTGGTAAATTTGATGAGAATTATCACAACTCTGCAGTTGCCTTGTTTGCCATCTTTCAGCTCGTTGTTTTGGTTATCCGGCCCCTCTGCTGTTAAGGCTCAGTTTCGTTGCTTTCATTAGCCTAATTTTATAGCACACAGCTGTCCTCACACAGAACACTACCTCTTCAGCACAAGAACGTTTACGTGTTAGCAGCTAGCTGGTAAACATACGATGTATAAAGTTGTGGAGTTTTAAGTGACCAAAGAGACAGATGTTCCCCTTAGTTAGAGCAAAAGAAATTTACAGAGATTTACAGTGCTTCATATACACATTACCACTGTAATATGTGTGTGTATGTATATGTATATGTATATATATATATATATATATATATATATATATATATATATATATATATATATATATATATATATATATATATATATATATATATATATATATATATATATACTGTATAATGTAGCCGCAAGAGGGCACAAGCCAGTGTCTTATTGTGCCGGTCCCAAGCCCGGATAAATACAGAGGGTTGCGTCAGGAAGGGCATCTGGCGTAAAACTTTTGCCAAATCAAAGATGCGAATCAAACCTATGACTTCCATACCGGATCGGTCGAGGCCCGGGTTAACAACGACCACCATCGGCGCTGTTGACCTACAGGGTGCCGGTGGAAATTGGATTACTGTTGGTCGAAGAAGGAGAGGAGGAAAGTGCGTTCGCACGAAGAAAGAGAAGAGGAGCGCCAAGAGTATAGGACTAAGAGTAGGGACGTTGAATGTTGGAACTATGACAGGAAAAGGTAGAGAGTTGGTCGACATGATGCAGAGGAGGAAGGTAGACATACTGTGTGTCCAGGAGACCAGGTGGAAAGGTAGCAAGGCTAGAAGTTTAGGAGCAGGGTTCTATCATGGTGTAGATGGGAAGAGAAATGGAGTAGGAGTTATCTTGAAGGAGGAGTTTGTTAGGAATGTCCTGGAGGTAAAAAGAGTGTCGGATAGAGTGATGAGTCTGAAGCTAGAAATCGAAGGTGTGATGTTCAATGTTGTTAGTGGGTATGCCCCACAGGTAGAATGTGAGCTGGAGGAGAAGGAGAAATTCTGGTTGGACTTTGATGAAGTGATGCAGAGCATACCTAGAAGTGAGAGACTTGTCATTGGCGCAGACTTCAATGGACATGTTGGTGCAGGTAACAGAGGTGATGAGGAAGTGATGGGCAGGTTTGGTATCCAGGAGAGGAACGCAGAAGGACAGATGGTAGTTGACTTTGCAAAAGGATGGAAATGGCTGTAGTGAATACTTTCTTCCAGAAGAGGCAGGAACATAGGGTGACCTATAAGAGTGGTGGTAGGAGCACACAGGTAGACTACATCTTGTGTAGACGATGTAACCTGAAGGAGATCAGTGACTGTAAAGTAGTGGTAGGCGAGAGTGTAGCCAAACAGCATAGGATGGTGGTGTGTAGGATGACTCTGGTGGTGAGGAAGATGAAGAGGGCAAAGGCAGAGCAGAGGACGAAATGGTGGAAGATAAAAAAGGAAGGGTATTGCATGACCTTTAGGAAGGAGTTAAGACAGGCTCTGGGTGGTCAGGAGGTGCTTCCAGATGACTGGACAACTACAGCTAATGTGATCAGGGAGACAGGTAGGAGAGTATTTGGTGTGTCATCTGGAAGGAAAGTAGATAAGGAGACTTGGTGGTGGAATGAGGAGGTACAGGAGTGTATACAAAGAAAGAGGTTAGCTAAGAAGAAGTGGGACACTGAGAGGACTGAGGAGAGTAGACAGGAGTACAGGGAGATGCAGCGTAAGGTGAAGGTAGAGGTAGCAAAGGCCAAACAAGAAGCTTATGATGACTTGTATGCTCGGTTGGACAGTAAGGAGGGAGAGACTGATCTATACAGGCTGGCAAGACAGAGAGATAGAGATGGGAAGGATGTGCAGCAGGTTAGGGTGATTAAGGATAGGGATTGAAGTCTATTGACAGGTGCCAGCAGTGTGATGGGAAGATGGAAAGAGTACTTTGAAGAGTTGATGAACGTGGAAAATGAGAGAGAACAAAGACTAGAAGAGGTGACTGTTGTGGACCAGGATGTAGCAAAGATTAGCCAGGATGAAGTGAGGAGAGCACTGAAGAGGATGAAGAGTGGAAAGGCAGTCGGTCCTGATGATATACCTGTAAAGGTTTGGAAGTGTCTAGGAGAGGTGGCAGTAGAGTTTCTGACCGGGTTGTTCAACAGGATCTTAGATAGTGAGAAGATGCCTGAGGAGTGGAGGAGAAGTGTGCTGGTGCCCATTTTTAAGAACAAGGGAGATGTGCAGAGTTGTGGCAACTACAGAGGAATAAAGCTGATGAGCCATACAATGAAGTTATGGGAAAGAGTAGTGGAAGCTAGACTAAGGGCAGAAGTGAGCATTTGTGAGCAGCAGTATGGTTTCATGCCAAAAAAGAGTACTACAGATGCAGTATTTGCTTTGAGGATGTTGATAGAGAAGTACAGAGAAGGCCAGACGGAGCTGCATTGTGTTTTGACAGGGTGCCCAGAGAGGAACTGTGGTATTGTATGAGGAAGTCTGGAGTGGCAGAGAAGTATGTTAGAGCGGTGCAGGACATGTATGAGGACTGTAAGACAGCGGTGAGGTGTGCTGTAGGTGTGACAGAGGAGTTCAAGGTGGAGGTGGGACTGCATCAGGGATCAGCTCTGAGCCCCTTCTTGTTCGCTATGGTGATGGACAGGCTGACAGACAAGGTTAGACAGGAATCTCCATGGACTATGATGTTTGCAGATGACATTGTGATCTGCAGTGAGAGTAGGGAAGAGGTGGAGGAGAAGCTAGAGAGGTGGAGGTTTGTCCTGGAAAGGAGAGGGATGAAGGTTAGCCGCAGTAAGACAGAGTACATGTGTGTGAATGAGAGGGACCCAAGTGGAAGAGTGAGGTTACAGGCAGAAGAGATCAAGAAGGTGGAGGATTTTAAGTACTTAGGGTCAACAGTCCAGAGCAATGGAGAGTGTGGAAAAGAGGTGAAGAAACGTGTACAGGCAGGATGGAATGGGTGGAGAAAAGTGTCAGGTGTGATGTGTGATAGAAGAGTTTCAGCTAAAATGAAAGGAAAGGTGTACAAAACTGTGGTGAGACCAGCGATGTTGTTTGGTCTAGAGACAGTGTCACTGAGGAAAAGACAGGAGGCAGAGCTGGAGGTAGCAGAGATGAAGATGCTGAGGTTCTCTTTGGGAGTGACCAGGAAGGATAGGATCAGGAATGAGTACATCAGAGGGACAGCACATGTTAGAGGTTTTGGAGATAAAGTCAGAGAGGCCAGACTGAGATGGTTTGGACATGTCCAGAGGAGAGATAGTGAATATATTGGTAGAAGGATGCTGAGTTTTGAACTGCCAGGCAGGAGGCCTAGAGGAAGACCAAAGAGGAGGTTTATGGATGTAGTGAAAGAGGACATGCAGGTAGTTGGTGTGAGAGAAGAGGATGCAAAGGACAGGGTTAGATGGAGGCAATTGATTCGCTGTGGTGACCCCTGAAGGGAAAAGCCGAAAGGAAAAGAAGAAGATATGTATATACTGTATATGTGTGTATATACAGTACAGACCAGAATTTTGGACACACCTTCCCATTCAATGAATTTCCTTTCTTTTCATGACTATTGACATTGTAGATTCACACTGAAGGCATCAAAACTATGAATTAACACATGTGGAAATATGTACTTAACAAAAAAGTGTAAAACAACTGAAAATAAGCCTTATATTCTAGTTTCTTCTAAGTAACCACCTTTTGCTCTGATTACTGCTTTGCACACACTCTGCATTCTCTTGATGAGCTTCAAGAGGTAGTCACCTGAAATTGTTTTCACTTCACAGGTTTGCCCTGTGAGGTTTAATAAGTGGGATTTCTGCCTTATAAATGGGGTTGGGACCATCAGTTGTGTTGTGCAGAAGTCAGGTGGATACACAGCTGATAGTCCTACTGAATAGACTGTTAGGATTTGTATTATGGCAAGAAAAAAGCAGCTAAGTAAAAAAAAAAACAAGTGGCCATCATTACTTTAAGAAATGAAGGTCAGTCAGTCTGAAAAATTGGGAAAACTTTGAAAGTGTCCCCAAGTGCAGTCGCAAAAACCATCAAGCGCTACAAAGAAAGTGGCTCACATGAGGACCGCCCCAGGAAAGGAAGACCAAGAGTCACATCTGCTGCGGAGGATAAGTTCATCCGAGTCACCAGCCTCAGAAATTGCAGGTTAACAGCAGCTCAGATTAGAGACCAGGTCAATGCCACCCAGAGTTCTAGCAGCAGACACATCTCTAGAACAACTGTTAAGAGGAGACTGTGTGAATCAGGCCTTCATGGTAGAATAGCTGCAAGGAAACCATTGCTAAGGACAGGCAACAAGCAGAAGAGACTTGTTTGGGCTAAAGAACACAAGGAATGGACATTAGACCAGTGGAAATCTGTGCTTTGGTCTGTTGAGTCCAAATTTGAAATCTTTGGTTCCAACCACCGTGTCTTTGTGCGACGCAGAAAAGGTGCACGGATGGACTCTACATGCCTGGTTCCCACCGTGAAGCATGGAGGAGGAGGTGTGATGGTGTGGGGTTGCTTTGCTGGTGACAATGTTGGGGATTTGTTCAAAATTGAAGGCATACTGAACCAGCATGGCTACCACAGCATCTTGCAGCGGCATGCTATTCCATCCGGTTTGCGTTTAGTTTGACCATCATTTATTTTTCAACAGGACAATGACCCCAAACACACCTCCAGGCTGTATAAGGGCTATTTGACCAAGAAGGAGAGTGATGGGGTGCGCCAGATGACCTGGCCTCCACAGTCACCGGACCTGAACCCAATCGAGATGGTTTGGGGTGAGCTGGACCGCAGAGTGAAGGCAAAAGGGCCAACAAGTACTGAGCATCTCTGGAAACTCCTTCAGGACTGTTGGAAGACCATTTCCGGTGACTACCTCTTGAAGCTCATCAAGAGAATGCCAAGAGTGTGCGAAGCAGTAATCAGAGCAAAAGGTGGGTACTTTGAAGAACCTAGAATATAAGACATATTTTCAGTTGTTTCACACTTTTTTGTTAAGTATGTAATTCCACATGTGTTAATTCATAGTTTTGATGCCTTCAGTGTGAATCTACAATTTTCATAGTTATGAAAATAAAGAAAACTCTTTGAATGAGAAGGTGTGTCCAAACTTTTGGTCTGTACTGTATATATATAAATTTCTGGAAAAATACTGAGTACATAAATAAACTGAGGGAACGTAAGGGGGAAGGCATCGTTGTTAGCATTTCTAAATGAGGGCTGTAATGATATGTTTCTGAAGACATGAAACTGTCAGGATTTGCAGTTGCTCCCTCTCTCCTCTTCGGTTTCACACCTGGGTCCCACCTACCTGGGCGTGGCCACTCCTGGCAGCAGAGCAGCACACCTGTCTTCCATTTTCCAATTTCCAGACCTTCATGAGGACCAGATTCCCACCATTCATCGCCAGTTCGTTTGTACTGCTATTCCGGTCTGCTGCCTATTGCCTGATGGCTTTCCAGCCCACCTGCCTGCCCCAACTACTTACCTCCTGCTGACTCACCTGCTCAGCCTGGTCATCTGGTCCACCATCTCTCCATATTTTGTTAAATAAATTAATTTTTTTCACTTACCTCACGTGCTTCGAATTTGGGTCCTACAGTAAACCCTGACAGAAACACCACTTTTCCAGTAACATTTGCTTTTTGGTGTTGTGATGATTTTAATTTTTCATGGTCGTTTGGGATGAGATGTGACAACTGTGAAGGCCATACCAAGTCATTCACATTATTCAGTACTCATCAGACCAGACACTGACGATACGAGTTTTGTGTGGCCTCTAAACTCATTTCCTCCACTCATTTTTCTGTCCTCTAATTTGTCACCTGTACACGTAGAATCTGGCTGAGATGTCTTAAAAGTCTGAGGTGACCGAGGTTCCACAACAATAGTGACATTCATCACTTAGTAATACGCAGTCCCTGTCTGTTTTGTCAGAGTTTAGAGGTGAATATAAATCATATCTTTAAAAGCAGAGAGACAACAGGACATTTAAATATAACCTTCCAGCTCCTGTCCTCCTTCTGCACAGATGCACAGATAAGACCAGACAATACACTTCTCTGAATGCAGACAGGCAGGCATACACACACACAGACACACACACACACACACACACGCACACACACAGGCTTGTCAAGAGGTTTGTGACAGGCACATCTCCATGAGTGTGTTATCGTCTCTCTTTATGAGTCTCTGACAGGAAGTAGGGCTCTAAATTACATGTCTCTGTGTCCCCAATCCAGTCTGTTGTTTCTTTTAACATCCTTTGCAAAACAAAGGCTTTTACATTTTATGGTCAAAGGAACAAGTTATTACAGGTACACTTGCACACAAACATACTGAAGCTTGTCCTCGGTGATGAGATGTTTGTGATGGAGGAGTGTGTGTAAAACAGGCAGACAGCTGAAAGGGCACTTTGCCACTTGGCATGCGGCCATTTTCCATTTAACGTCCCCTCCTTTCTCCTCCATTTCACCCTGCATGCATCAACCTGGAGTTATTTCCACCTTGCTTCTGCCTTTCTTTGGAATGCACACTTGTAGATTTCACAGTGTATCAATCCATCAGACAGGAGTGTATTTGGGCATAGTGGTGCCCTTATGTTAGTGTGTGGCCAGATTTCTTAAGAAAAAGAAAGCTTCTCTGTTTTGGAGATCAGATCGACATCAGAGAAAGAATGAGGACAGATGTGGAGGGGGAACGAGCGGTGGGAAAGATTAAGAGGACAGCTGCAGGCGGAGCAGCTTCTCTCACAATAGTTTGGCAGGAGTTCAGATTTCAGCTTTGTACCACCCTCCTTTTCAGCTCCTCGCCCTCCTCTGTGGAGAGAGTTTTCTGTGCCTACATCTGCATGAAACTTTTTGAATCAAGTCTTATTTTTTCTTTTCTCTCAGTCAACTTTGTGCCTTTCTGTCTCCACCTCCCTCCCTCATAGCCTCTCTTTGCCATTTGCCAAAACCACAACACACTCTTAAAGTAGGCCTGCAGTCAGTTTCTGAAGGTCAGAGTTGATGTGACAGCAAGTGGGAGGCAGGGGGGTGGGAAAAGAGGGGGGATTGTTTAAGCTGGCTGTAATCCACAAGTTCTTCACAGTACAATGCCATGATGAGAAAGAGAAGGGGGGGAGGGGGGTAAACGTGAACACAGGCCTCACAGATGTGGTTACCTGGCACAGAGATAAATGATCGCTTTTCGCTTTTCTCAATCAGCCTCTGCGGCCAACATGTGCAGCGGTGTATGTTTCGCTTTGAACTTAAACACATGTCTGAATTCAGCCGATTGGTGGACATGTTTAGTTTATCATTTCAGACAGAGATCCTGACTGCAGATCAACGCGGTAAGTTTAGACTTTATGTAAGTTTGTAGACTTTCTGTGCATTCAAGGACTTTGTGTATTTCTACCTTCATACTGGATTTCCCCAGTTTCACATTCACTTAATGTGAAAGTAAAACCCTGAAAGTAATGTCAGGTCAGATTTTGCATGCAGTGTGATCACTTAAACCGATTTCCACACACTCATCAAAAAATGTGACTTGACGAATGACTCCATTCTGTCTGTCTATCAATCTATATCTATGTAAATTGACTGTAGGAACGAGTGTGTGTGTGGTTGTTTGTGTCTCTGTGTGGCTCTGCGGTGCACTGGCCTGGGGAAGCTGGGATAGGCCCCAGCTTCCCGTGATAGGCTTCCAGCTTCCCGGTAGCGGATGAAGCGATCATGACAATGGATGGATGGATGTTTATCAGCAGTCAGAGCGGAGGTTGAATTTAGCTACTCCCCTCCTCAACAAAATGGCTAAAAGGAAGGTGGACGCTGAGAGCAGGGGGTCTCAGGCCAGGTGGGAGTCAGTGTATGTTCAATGAGGTAAAAGGTAAACCTGTCTTCTGCTCAGTTTGCAGGTTTCGTCCCCGACACACTGCCTCAGCTGTGCATCCAAGCCGCTCGGACACTCTATGTTTTGTAGCACAGACCTGTGTGAACAACTGTTCTCTCTGATGAAGCTGAACGAAACATCACACAGGAGCCATCTGACTGATAAACACCTTCACTCCATCCTGATTTCTTCAGCTCAAAGCCTGACCCCAAACATTGATAAACTTGTACGAAATATGAGACACTATCAAATATCACGGTCAGCCTCAGACAAGTGAGTATCACACAGCAGTAACGTATTTCAGTTTTAAATTCAGTTAAGTTTTTACATTTGCTTCTACACGACATGGTGTCTCTTTGAACGAAGTATTGTTTTGTCTGTGCCATAGATTTTTGTACTTTATTTTATTTATTCACATCTATCTCAGTTGAATTCAACTCAGTCTGGCCTCTGACTTTATCTCCAAAACCTCTAACATGTGCTGTCCCTCTGATGTACTCATTCCTGATCCTGTCCTTCCTGGTCACTCCCAAAGAGAACCTCAGCATCTTCATCTCTGCTACCTCCAGCTCTGTCTCCTGTCTTTTCCTCAGTGACACTGTCTCTAGACCAAACAACATCGCTGGTCTCACCACAGTTTTGTACATCTTTCCTTTCATTTTAGTTGAAACTCTTCTATCAGGGCGGCACGGTGGCGCAGTGGTTAGCGCTGTCACCTCACAACATGGCGGACCCGGGTTCGAGTCCCGCTCTGTGCGGAGTTCGCATGCTCTCCCCGTGTCTGCGTGGGTTCTCTCCGGGTTCTCCAGCTTCCTCCCACCTCCAAAAGCATGCGCTTCATGCATGCGGTCCCAAATTGACCGTAGGAGTGAGTGAGTGTGTGTGCGTGAGTGATTGTTTGTTTCTATGTGGCTCCGCGGTACATTGGCGTCGTGCCCGGAGTGTCCCCCGCCTCACGCCCTGAGACTGCTGGGATAGGCACCAGCTCCCTCGCGACCTGCGCAAGCGGATTAAGCAGGTTGAGAAAATGACTGACTGACTCTTCTATCACACATCACACCTGACACTTCCATCCTGCCTCTTACAAAAGATATTCTACTTTAAACTGCACATCCCCAATCCATCCAGTGCAGGCTTCTGCATGTGTGTGGAGCAGCTGTCTGTCCACAAGAGTCACACAAAGACGCACACACACTTCTGTGGAAACTGGATCCGCTTCATATTTCAAGTTTAGATTCAAACAAATTCTTGAGGAATACAATTGGGTGGAGAGACTCTGCAATTCAAACACCAACAGCAGAAAATCCTAAAAAACTTTGTGGGAAAAGATTAAAAGAAATGTCAGATATAATGTCTGTGAGAATAAACAGAAAAACTCCCACAGTACAGTTTTATTCAGAGGAAATTGATTCTCCTTCTGTTTAAGAAAGAAAGCAAACAGTCATCCTGAAACTGTGTTGTCATAAACAAAATTGTTCTCATCCTGAGAATGCAGGCATTTATCATTGGTATAAAAGGATAAATAATAAGGTGAGGTGAAGAACTATTCTTTGCAACACATTTATCTTTGCTGGTGAAAGCCAAACCTTGGTTTGATCCCACTCAGCACAGACTTGTGACTGGAGTGACTATAGCTGCTATTGTATCCATAGCGTGGAGAAAGACACGACTCAAATGAGTGTTTGTTTCCCTTTCAGATGGACACGTTTCACCATGAGCCTTAAAGAGTCCGATGAGGCCCGAAGGGATGGATGATGAATAGAACAGGGGACAAAAAATTCTGCCAAAAAAAAAAGACTCAAGGGGAAGGACAGTGGAGCAGCCTTCAGCTTCTATCCCTTCTAATCCCTTTTCAAGGCGTAGGGTCTTTATGCTTTTTAATATTCCAAATGTAGAACAACGCTCGGGACATAATTCATGTTTATTCCTCTCCATCAGCTGAATGGCCCTACACTGGCAGGTAGGCAGGCACTCACTCTCATTGGAGCAGTGTGAGCTTGCCAAGCTATAAAAGCAGCCATAAAAATCACCTCCAGAACCAGCTCAGATGCTGGCCATATGCTGCGAGTTTAACAAGGACAAACTGCACCTCCTCACAGCTGCCTGCTCTCTGGGGTTCAATCCTTCTCAGTTTCAGTCGTTCTCTCCTCTGACTCCCTTCCCATGTTTCTGAGATATTTTCCTCTTTCCTGACCAGTCTCTCGTTTCTGCTGAACCAGTTGGGTATTGTTTCTCTAACCCTTGGTCAATAAATGAATTCATTTTGCTGCCAGTGTCTGTAGCTGCAGAGATCCAAGTTATAACCTGTCATCTACACGAATATCGTAAAGAGTTGCACTTATGCACTACTACATTTCTGCTTTAGACCTTAGGTTTTCCTTTGTGCTTTAGAAAACTTGTTGGTTTATATGACAGAATTTTCAAAATGTTCAACATTCACAAAACTGGTTGGAAATGCTGTTGTATACACACCATGACCTTAGCTGGTGGTGTAACGTTAAAAAACCACAGAGGAAGACACCTGTAGTTAAGCAAATCTACATTGTAGGAGTGTTAGTGAACTCAACAGTCTGCAGCACAAACAAACTGGACTGTCCCACATTTAGTTGTGGTTCTGTTCATAGTATGCAGACAGTGTGTGGATAATAATGGAACTGTGCTACGTGTACATGAAGCAGTATGGTGACATCTTCCTGCTTACACAACGAGTTGTGCTTCCAAAACTTTACAAAGTGGAGGCTGCTTTCAAAAGTTTGTGGAACCAATCATCCAAAATGCCACTTCAATTTAAATGTGAAAAGTGTTTTTTATATAAATTTCCCGTTTCATGATTTAAAGAATTGTTTGGTCGTAACAGTGTGTACTCTATTTCTAACCCAATGTCATTATGAATAGTCTTCAAATCTATGCAAATACAGGAAATGGATGGATGGAAATTCAGGTAAAATGCAGGTTTTTTTTTTTTTAACAAATCAGTTGCATGTCAACAAAGTGGATTTCCATCTGTAAGTACACCCATGAAGGTGACTCTCAATCTCCTGGGCCCCTTTTCTTTTCAGACAGGCTTCAGGTCTGCTGCCCTGTCATTAGCTCTGAACTTTAATTAACAGACATACCTGTCACCACGCTGCAGACAGACGCAGCAGGTCACTCTGGGGACGCTGGGGAATTCCCATTACAACAGTTCTGCACATCAGATTACGAAGCCCAAATGTAATTGTTGACTGTTGAGCTTCCAAGAATCTTTCCTCCACAGGTGTTGCGGTTGAGGTAGAACGCTTTTCATCCGGCATGCTCGTGTGTGTAAAGTCAGTGCAGGGCGCTGGATGATTGGATGGGTGGGGACGAAGACTAATGGGGACATCTGTGGATTGGGGCTGGGTGCACTGAAAGCGAGGGGCAGCAGTCTTGTTGGTTGTCTGCTGCGCTAACAAGCAGACTTAAAAGCCCAGATTGACAGCCCTATTAGAGACTAATGGAGGCTGAAACAGCTGAGACCCCGACATACACACATATACACACAATAAAAGAACACCACGCCCAACTGCAACCAAGTGACTCCCTCCTGAGGGTCCACCGCCTGTCTTTACCTTCATCCCTCCTGTCCTCCCTCCCTGTAGTTAAAGATCTTTATGGGTGAGGGAGTGGCACAAGGATGGGGTGATTGGATGGGCTCTCATGCTATCAGCCATCCCTGGAGGCAACAATAGGTCAAGGACTCTCATTTTTCATCTCAGCCAATTACCCTCCCATTCCAATCTGACTTTGCTTGGTCTCCCCATCTCACCCTTTTACCATACGACGCTCAATCCAGTCCTCTAATTGCATTCGTTCTGCCTCCCATGAGGACACACGCACACGTTACACCTCACACGAGTGCACACATGGCTTGGCATTGTCCTTCAAATAAAACGCTCAAATAGGACGATAAACTGCAACTTTTATAGAAAATTTGAAAACATCCTCTTCAATTAACATTCTGTAAACAGAGTGTAGATGTCGTAGATACCGTCCCAAAGCTGCCACTATGCATGTGTGTGTGCTGCTGAATTCAGTCCTGCAAGGATGTGAGGCTATAATATGGTTGTGTTTTTTAGTGACCCGGGGGTACAGTCCACATCAAATCCCATGGAGGAGAAGCTGGAAGAAGGCCTGACATTTTATCGCTCTGTGGCATGCTAAATATGTGGCAGGAAACAAGCTGAGCATCTATCTGTCGACATGAAATGGGGCCTATTTGCCTGCAGGCCAGAATATGATGGGACACAGCAGAGGATACAGAGCTTAGCCATTGTTGTAGATATCTGTTGTGTGTGTATGTGTGTGTGTGTTGGGCTGTACGAGGCGTGGGTGATGTTGGCGATTACTTCTAAGAGGGACTACAATTAACCTCAGCATCTCTGTGACCCTCTCATTCCCATACTTAACCCTTCCCAGAGGTCAAAGGGCAACAGGCTCTATGGGTCTCTAACAGGGCGACTCACAAATGAATCTATGGCAGTAAGAAGACACCAGAAGTCCACAGAGGAGAATTATCAGAGCTGTGTTGGTAAAGATTGTCTGACTTGGTTTGCGGTAATATCTGATTATTTTCTGTACATCTTAGGGTTGTTCGTCAGTTCCTCTATGACTTTGCAATACTCCACAATTAAGGCGATTTTAACCTATCATTGCAACGTATTTCAACTGCAGCTCTACATGTGTTAGCTTAAATAGATTTGATTCATTGATTGATTCAGTAATTCTTCTACTGAATAAACTGCATCTATCTGTGTGTGCTATAACAGTGTGATGTTATTTCTGTTTGGGTCCCAGTGGTTGACACTCCTTCCAGCAATGCTCTTCTATGAGGCTCAAATTGTCTAACTTTGTATAAGAAGTTACTGTAAATGTTTCCCTTCTGACAATTCTAATATACGGTGAACTTTGTGCAGCTTCAATTAATTAGATTTGAGGACCACTTTATTTAAAATATTGTGTAGGGAATAAGGGAACAAGAGTTCTGTAGAAACAGCTTTATAGATTAATTTATATGGAATCAAATGAGGACGTGGCATCACCCTTGGTAATTGTGGAAGTTGCACAGCCAGAACTTTTTTTCTATAAACCTCATTTCCCCCGAAGTTCAGCTCAGGTCTTTATTACTGCAGGGTTCACGTATAGATTTACAAGAGGCAGAGTGAGTGCACGTAGATAATTAGTGAGTCAAGAAGTGAGGGGAGAGACCGTTTCTTCCCACTCTTCCCAGTAACCTTCCTTCCAAAATTTTCACAGAACTACACACAATATCAGTCAGGATCCGGGATTTACTGTGACTAACTAACTGTGGTGTGTGTTTATGAACATGCACCACCACCTACTCTACTGAAATACCAGGGAGATAAGTGTACCTGTCCCACCAGGAGAGACTCATGGTGTGGGTATGCCCCATGTGGAGACCCCCCTCGTTTTTTGTGCAGAATACTGGAGCCATGCTGCCAGATGTGGGTCCCCAGAGACCCTGGGGGGGGGGGGTATGGAAAAGGTCTTGACTCCAGAGTTAAGAATGTGGGGGAATGCTTGGGCAGTATGATTTGTCAAACAGATACAGTGGACTGCAATTCTTGACCCAGTGTGGACTAATCTGCAAAAAACATTTCACTCTAAGTCAAAAACTGTAATTTATTTTTGTGTGACGTTCATACACATAATCCAAATCACAGCAAAGGACAGAGTGTGGCTAGACTCCACACAGAGTGTAAGCTCTTAAACACAGTCCACGCATGCTTTGCTCAGAAATAGAAGCTTTGACAGTTCAACACAAGACGAACAATAGTCAAAGAGACTGAAGAAGAAGTTTCCACAGGGTTTGAAAGAGCTTGTCAGCACATATTCTGAAATGAAAAGAAAGACAGAAAATAAGGGAAAGACAACAAAAACACAGCTGGTAGTGTGAGATGAGAGGGAAAATTCTCAGCTTTGAGTTGTGAAAACACACTCTTGGTGTACTTTGAATACCCCGTCCCCTCTTGTGAGGGAAACCACAGTCCATCTTTGCTTCAATGCATTTACCCTGGCACCTTCACTCCCACTCAGCTTTGAGGTAATATAACAGTAAATGTGAGCTGGGTTTACTGTGCAGATGCAGCTTTACAACAACACCTGGTTTGGGAAATGAATAATGTTTTCATGCAACATTCTCTTTTCTTACTTCACCTCTCTACCTCCACTATGATTTCTGTTAAATGGAGCTCTTACCAATGCAGAACGAAAATATTTCACCGAAACAATTTTTTTCATTCACCTCTTCTGCCAACTGAAACTGTACACTTCAGTCAGTTGGAGTTTGTTTGGTTTCCTGGATTGTTATTCCACGGTTTTGATCCTTGCTGGTGCTGAAGAGCTGCTGACAGAGACAAATATGACACCGTCCACAAAGCTGACAGTCACTCACACTGCAGGAAGAGACTCAATGTTCGTAGTGACAACTGTGTTGGTTTACTGGCCAACAGAATAAGAATGGAAAATACTACTTGGCCTCACTTTTGGCCGATTGACACAGAAAAAAACGATGTGATGGTTAAATAACCCTCATGGTCACGATACATTTGTGTGTTTGATTCACATTTGAAGCAAGACTAAGAATCCCTGTCATAAAAGGTTTAATGTATCATTAACAAAGGAGTAGAATCCGGGCAGAAGACAGGAATGATTGCTTTTGCCTTCAGGCCAATTGTGAGGATTGTGATTACAGAGAAGATGCATGGCGTATTATTGTTTAAATTACATGAACATGAGAGCAGTATTTATCTCTGCAGGCCTGTCATTTGCCTAGTGTGCAATTCTGCTGGCAGCGTTATTATGTTGTACACAACCACATGCACGTGTTTGCACATGCGCACAGGTGGCTGCACACATGTGCACAATGCAACTGTAAATAATAAGAGTCTCTCTGAAGACAAATAAATCTCATTACCTAACCTCTCAACGACTTCATGCAGAACCAAATTCTGAATTTTCCTCCTTTTACTTTGTAAATCAATGTAATGTATAATCTTACTACAGCTGTTGGGCATATTTTTCATTTTGCTTCACTGGGACTATAAATCACAGCTGAAATACTTTCTGTGTTTACATGCTATGAGAGTTGTGATTGTCCCACAATCTCTCCCTTGCATACTTGCTGCCCTTGTCTCTTTTTCCACTTTGTCTTTGTTTTCCTTTCACCCATCTATGTGAATGCTGTGCTTGGGCCTTTCCTCTTGTGCTTTTTGTGTACTCTATTTTCTCTCCAGGTCTCCATTATGATGTAGAGTTTCACATGATTGCTAGATAACACCTGAAATTTCTTGATGCCCTCCCAGATCCATATTGTCTATCCAGAATTCCTGAAATTTGGTTAGGGTTTGGTTGTGTGCAACCTCAGGATTGTCTGTGGGAGCCCCTTGTGAAAAAATTGTGGCGACGCCACTGTATGTCCCAACATTCTTCCCAGCTGTATGGCTTCCATTGCTCTCTTGGAATGGCGTGGTTGAGGTCTAGTTTCATGAGCTTATATTGAATCAGAAAAGTCAACTTTGTCTTCATCCTCAACTTTAATGAGAGAGGTGGAAGGATTTCCAAGGTGCTGCTCTGCCCTGTTTTCTTTAGAAAGGTCTCACTGTTCTGGGAAGGAAGTTTTGAGAAGTGGATTAGCAAAGACCCAAAGGACGGGAGAAACAGATACGCTGGACCCCATCACACACATTCTCATATGTAGAAACAAATCTTAAATGGTGGAACAGAAAAGGTGTTATAAGAGCTCTCACGAGGTTCCTTTTCAGAATCAAATGGGACCAGAGAGGACCAGGAAAGAGGAAAATCTAAAACACATTTCAGTCATTAGCCCTGACATATGGAACCTGTACAGGGAGTGTTTTCTTTTCATCTGGCTCTGATAGGGCTGAGGGGTTTCTACCTTGTCCTCTCTGCCCTGTCCTCCCAGGAGGACTGTGATGACCTAATTATCAACCAGGACACCCACTGGATGAAACCAACAACACCGGTAGAACTCGGATACAAAGAATTCCCATTGCTAGAGAAAGTTGATTGTTATACAGTATCACCAACATCAGTGTGTCCTCACTATTCAAGTCTGGACATCAGATTTTACTCACTGCTGTAGGGGGATATCACTCCTGGGCTATCAGCGTGAATATCTTATCATGGTAAAGTTAAGTTGTGCCTCTGGCTCAGTACAGTCAGTTCATTCATATTCCCCCCAGAAACCTCATTTGAACGTTGCCTTTCACCCTGCTTTGTATTAGTGGTATGTGTGACTGTAAAGCTTATGTTTGATCAATGAATAGCACCTTCTTTTAAAATCATCTGGTTGTAACTAGACTAGAAAAGAGTGTGCGAGAGGCAGTGAGGGAGATTAAGGGGAGAAGGCCTGAAGGAGAGGATGCTTTGGTGCAATAAAGACTGACTTGCCAACCTTCTCTATTGTGTAATGTAGGTGGAACCTTGACTCTGCCATCAACTGATCTTGCTCGCTAATGCACAGCTTGACATGAGGGCTTTCCTCTCCCCCCCTGCAGTTTCAGAATCCCTCCACAGCTGAGACGATGATGAGCCCCAGGCCGCCCACACACTGTGTGGGATTCGCCTTAGTGCTCTGCCGTGCATCTGGGGCGCTGCTGGGTTTTGTCTCAATGACGGGATCCCCTCTCCCACGCTGCTCCACATAATGACAAATAAAATCTGTTAAAAATTAGAAAAAAGCCACATTTTTCCGACCATGAGGCTTCTTCTATTGGAGAGCTGTAAACCTAACATGAAAATTACAGTGCTGATTATATAATGGTAACTTAGATTCTACTGTGTAGATTTGAAAGCATAGAAACATTGGATTAGGTGCAACAGGCACACTATTAAACAATCAAAGTTTGATCTAGACTGAGATTGGATGGACTGTCTTGAATTTGTTCCACATATAATGAATTATAGCCATATCTCATATATGGTCATTGTTTTGTATAGCACTATCTGTTGCTTTTTTCATACCTGTAAATGTAATATTTCCCTCACTGTCAGCTTTTTGTCTTCAATGTTTCTTAGTAAAACATCGCAGGAAAAAATGGTAACACTGAACCTGCTAGTCTTTTGCGTTTTATTGTCATGATGTATCATGTTAAGACATCAAGACTGAGGTTTTGCAGAGGTTTATGATTTTTATGCACTGCCTACATCAAGTTTCATTTCTTCATAATTGGGACCACAAACACATTTCGCATTTTATTAGTGAGTTCCAGCATAGAGGGGACTCCTTCTCATCGACTCTCACTTGGGGGGAACAGAAAGATCAACTCACCACAGCAATACTCCACCGTAACCCGAGGCTGACTCATGAGCAGCGAGAGACATACGACAGCGAAGACGAGAGAAACCACAAGGGAGGTGGGAGGTGACAGCAATGCAATGAGGTGTGTGTGTGTGTGTGTGTGTGTGTGTGTGTGTGTGTGTGTGTGTGTGTGTGTGTGTGTGTGTGTGAGGAGGAGGGGTCAACTAACCGTGGACGAGCTGGGAATCCCTATCTGCCTGACCCAGAGAGGTGCAATGAGTTAGAGGAGATACAGATGAGTGCACAAGGTGAACTTCAGCAGAGCAAAGCTCAAACAGCTGGTGCAGAGGAGGACAGAAAGGGCAAACCCAAAGGTTGACCTTTTTATTCTTTTCTGACTTTTTCTCTGTGGTAATCTACAGCAAAACTCCCAGGGAGAAAGATTCAGTTAGTTGAAATGTACAAAGTTGCTTCAGTTTGGAAACCTGAGACTAGACCAACCACCACCAGAACTGAAGAAGCCTCTTGGATGAGAGGTGTAACATCTCCAAGTGACTTTATGAAAGTCCAGTGGTTGATTTAAATAACTTTATATAACCATGATCAGAATGAATGAGAACCTACACAGACGTCAGTTGAAATGGAGCTAAAGGGGGATGTACTGTCAGTCAGACGGACTTCCCTTTTGAACATTCTGGCGCTATTTCTCATGTTATTCTTTTACACACACAACGGTGTGCTGAGTACCAATGTTGCTGTCAAGGTTTGGAAACCTTAACTGAGTTCAGCTGTTCTTATCATCTACATCTGTCCAATAGCAACACAAGACTTTTTTATCATCAGATTATTCTCTTCCTGCTGTCTTTCTAAATATTACTCCTTCTGTTCTAGTTTGTAATTGCAT
Source organism: Antennarius maculatus (assembly GCA_013358685.1). Classification (NCBI taxonomy): domain Eukaryota; kingdom Metazoa; phylum Chordata; class Actinopteri; order Lophiiformes; family Antennariidae; genus Antennarius; species Antennarius maculatus. The sequence goes on along the minus strand of CM023610.1, from coordinate 3,929,744 downwards.
GCCCTCCTTCTCTACATCAATGCCTAGTTTTCTGAGATTCATCAACTTCATCATTCATAAACCTTTTGGACATACTCATTATTACAATTTAATACTGTCTAATAAATATTATTAATTTAAACGCTAGTGTCCCCTGTGATTAAAAAAAAAACAGCAACCATAATTACAACGTGTTTGCATGATTGTAGCATGTAACAAGTAAATTATGTAAGATAGTAGACATTACATAAACATATTTCATGAGGATAGTTTTGACATTAAAGAAGATAAAAACAAACATTATGTAAACAAAGTTCCTTAAAATGGGCTGGGCAGTTTCAGGAAGTCATACTGAAAACACCATTGTGATCTTTTCACTTCCAGTAAAGTTAAACTGAACTAACAAGGTGTGATGAATTACAGCAATCTTGACTGGTAAGCCTTTGTTTTCTGGGAAAACAGTTTCACTGAATGTACAAGCACAATAATTACAAGATGTCATTTAAAAATCATCTTGGTTGAGATGATATTTAAATGACAAATAGCTGCAATAGTTTGTGGAAACAGAACTAATTATACAAACATGTTTAAGGTTCTATCACATGTTTTAATTTAAAAATTTATGACAATGTTTGTCCCCACAATGAACTGGTGATGCTTGCTGGGGTTGTACCCCATCTTGCCTGTAGTACGGTCACCTGGTCTTCAAGAAAATGGATGGATGAAATATTTGTATTTCCTTTTTCACCAAGAAGCCATTTTCATTGTCGGGTTTTCACCATAACACCAATTAACACACTAACAAACTACTACTAACAACTACAACAATCACGTTTCTTACACTTAAGATAAACATATGTACTTACTGTACATTGCAAAATGTTTGCGTGTGCGCACACGCATGTACACACACACACACACACACACACACACACACACACACACACACACACACACACACACACACACACACACTATGCTGAGTCCTGACCCCCTAAAGCTGTGTTCACACTAGAACCAGACTGCTGTTGGAAACTCTGGTCTGAAACTCTGGTTGGTCCTGATGTTTGGCCCAGATCATGTGGTCATACGAGGTGCTGACAGGTCCAACCTACCACCTCCAGATCTGCTCACGGACAAATCAGGACCACCTCAATGACTTTCATGCTACTTTACAAGGATGTTGCCCCAGTAATATCTGTCTAACTGCACATTACTGCAGTGAGACAAGCGTGTGCAAAAGTGTTATTTGTCATATCCAATTTGTGTCAAACGTGACTTTTAAAGTCTACTGTAAGATTCAAACCTATAGCCTGCTGCCTTAATGTAACACAGTGCATTACAGTGTTTGATATTATCCTACATCTAAAATGAGCTGGTTGCTGGAATGTAAGTGGTGACAGGCAGGTTGGTATCATGTTTCTCAGTGTTATGGCCTCAGGGAACCTTTGAACCTCTAAAATGGGGTGAGAAAACTAGAAGGCAGTGTGAGGTGAACCTCGTATTCCAAGGTGAGAGGCTGAACTGGAGAAACAGGATGAGTGCTAATGTGTTTCTTTCTGAAAACAAAGATCCCTGCTGACATTTGAAACCTGAAATACAGATCCAGTGTGCTCACAATCACACGGACAGACAGACAGACAGTTGTGTGTTCATATCCATTCGGGGCAAACGTCTTCCTGATAGCTTGCTCAGACGTCTGGGTTTTCAACGTTCCGATGGAAAACCCAGAAGCCACAGGCCTTCTTTCTTTCCCGCCTCAGAGCCCCTCCCAGCTGGGCTCCACCTGATTGATTTTCCCTCTCCTCAGTGTCCAGACGGACCACGCCAAGAGCCAGACTGGAGCACAAACACAGGCGGGAGGGTAGAGGTTGGCAGGTGTAAAGAGAAACAGCAGGGTGCAGGGGGAAAGAGGGGAGTATAGCTTTGGCTAGGGCTGACTCGAATTGTACTTGTAAATAAGGGAGAGGGTGAGACAGGTAGCAAAGAAATAGGAAAGGAGCAAGAGAACGGTGGTGAAGAAACCAAAGCTGCTTGCTGTTGTGTAAATGGGAGGAAAGAGAGAGATGGAAACCCAGACACAAACATAAACACTGGCTGGGACTTCAATGGGTCCTCTCTCTGGTTCTCTGCCTCCTCTCCCAGGCCAAGCATAAACAAATAGAACATGGAAAGCATCAGACAGGCCCATACGTCTCACAGAAACGACAGTCTGAAGTGAATGAGAAAAAGGAAAATTGTCATGGTGAATTTTACCATTTCATTCTATAATAATAAAAAGACCAATTGGATTAGACCATTAGACGGTCTCTGTCTCTCCTTCAACGTTCAAATCGCATCATCTCTGTACTCGAGTGGCCACAGAGAAATGTCATCCCCTCAGACGTCCAGCGGTCCCAACAAAGTCATAAACCTGAAATAGAAAGGGGAAAACAGCGAGATGGGCTCATAAATCACCCCCACGACGGGAGATACATAAACACTCACACACACTTGAAACTGCACAAAAGGGCCTCCATGGGTCGTTGTTTGATAACCAGCAGGAGAAGAATATGAAAGAGGGGTGTGACTGATAGACACCAGACACACAAAACTGACAGCATCCATGTCCTCCAACACACATGCACTTAAATTGTTTAAAATATTGTTAACACACACCGGCTGCATGGCTCTCCCTTTGGAATACACGTTGTCACGGATGTGTGTGGCTCCTTGGTGTAGCTGGTAATGACCTCATGCCTGGCTCTACTCCAGAGATCCCTGCTGACTGGCCCACGACCAGCCCAGCCCCACATCTGCAACATGCCTCCACACACAAACACACAGATGGATGGAACCACCCAGCCCACCTCTCTCCCTCGCCTTCCCGTCATGTGTAACGATGACAACGCCACAGACAACAGTTCAGAGCTCAAATAAAGTGAACACTCAGGTGACATTATTATCAGTCACCTTGGTCACATAGAGTCAGACACAACCCCTTGTAAAACAGCAAGCTCAGTAAATTGAGCAAGAATGAATTTTTTAATATTTCATAAGCTTCTAAGGGTGACTGTGCCTTTACTTCTCATAAAGAACAGATTGTGGTGCACAGGAGGTGACAACATGCATCAACCAAGGAAACTTTTACAAATGTCTAAAGGGTGTAATCTGAACTAAACCGTATTGTAAAGAAATATATTTGGCTGTTTGGCTGAAATGTTTTTTAAGAAAAGAGTAAGATGGAATGACTGATTTTCTTCTTATATCATTGCTATCAACCTCTCATCTACCTTTTCATCCAAGTTTCTGAAAGACTAAACTGTTCTACTATTTCTTTAAGCCTTTAAAGTTAGCTGAAACAAATTTAAAAATAAGTTCCTTTGGACTCCATCTGATTAATTAAAAGCATTTATCTTTGCTTTCTTGCCACCCAGCCAGTCCAAGGATGTAAATTGTGAACGACCTCCAAAAATCAACTTTAACTGCAGCCTTAAAGGCCAAAGGTATTAAGGTAGTAGTCAGTAATGCTGGAATCAGGCAACAACAGCACAGTTAGCCTGACAGGATGCAAGAGACGGTTGAACAGTCTGGTGCCAACAGTCTTCAGTTCCATCCCACTGATCTCCAATCATATTTCTTCTGTCACTTTAAAGAGGTCTTTCCATGCATTTATTTATTGTCCATGTGTTCTTCATCTGCAGTCTCTCAGCTGCAGGGTTCACACACTGTGGAAGTGTAATAGACACTCTGCAAGGGGCCTGATCTGCCACACAGACAGACACAACAACTGTCTTGTCTTGTGTTTTCTGCTATACTCTGAGCAGACCTCTTTATGTAACTGGATGAGAGTTTGGTAGAGCATGAGCAGCAGTGTTGGTGTTAGCGAACCATAGCCCTCCAGTCAACCTGAGCCAGCTGCTCAGAGATGATGGAGTGACGCGCACACATGCTGATCTGTAACCTTAAAAGAGAGGACGGGAGGGGAGGCGAGGGAGCGAGGAAAGGAAGAGCAAAGGAGGAGCTCTCCAGATTTCCTCTTCTAAAGGTCAGTTTGATCTTTTAAACTGCTGCAAACACTGATGCACAAAAATTTCCAATTGTCTCATTGATTTTCTAAAAAAAAAAAAAAAAAAAAAAAATTACCTGATTTCATGTCTTTACTCACCAAGAAGATGTGACCAGCAGCAAAAGAAAGGCTTTGAAACACATGGGGAGAGAGAAAAATATAGTTTCTTTCTGGTTAAGATACAATAAGTACATTTAAAAAAATGCTTGAAATATTAATAAATCAATCCATCAGTTTTTATTTTTAGAGTGCTTCACATCAGAAGACATTTCAAAGCACTTTTACAGACAAAGAAACCCGACAGAACCCTCCAGAACAAGCGTAAGCGACAGAGGCATGGGAAAACTCCCTCACTGAGGAAGAAACTCCAGACAGGACCCAGAATTTGGAGGGCAGCTATCTGCCTTGACCGGTTGAGTGAAAATGAAGTACAATGGAGATATGGACAGGGCATGAGAAAGAGAGAGAGGCAGATAGGCCAGATAGAATTGCTGTCTAAAATTTCAATCATGCCACTGAAGTGGGGAAATGGCGCTGGACTTTCAGGCTGTGTTCATGGACTTCTAGGTTGTTAATACTTATACTTGTTCGCCACCTGTCAAGAGAAGCACATGGACGGTGGCAGTATCTTGAATGCATGTGAGGGTTCAATGTTCTACGAGTATGAAAAGGAGAGAAAGAGAAATAATAGAAGCTGCTGAAGTAATTGATAGAGAAGAAACACCCTCAACAGTCTAGGGATTCTAGATATATCGATATAGGAACAACGTATCAATGTTGTTCCTATATCAAAGAGAATATGATTTTAAGTCTACTCTTAAATAAGATAAGGTGTCTGTCCCCCGGACTGAGTCCAGGAGATCGTTCCAGAGTCAAGGAGCCGGATAGCTAAAGCTTCTGCCTCCTGCTCTACTCTTACAGACCTGACGGGTTACCAAAGGTCCTGCAACCTCAGAACAAAGTGCCTTTGGAGGGTGATACAATTGTAAGAAGTCTTCAACCTAAGACTGAGCATCACAGTGTAGATCTTTATAAGTGATCATGAGGATTTTTAATTGACAAAAATAACTGCTAACAAACTCCTGATCTGTCCTGTAGAGTGCAAACCTACTGGTGACATACTGTATGTGTCTATAAATCACATTGAAGTCCAGTATGGAAGCTTTTTAGATTGTAATCCTAAAGAAGAATTCTGCCAAAGTAAAGGATGACATTCTTCATCGGTTGTTCCTGCAGTAATCTAATCTAATCTGTTAGACAGAGGTGATTTGTGCACACTGAAGGTAACCAGGCTTGAATATCTCCACTCTCTGCTCAGAACCTTAGTCTAGTTTATTTTTATACATCAAGAGGACGTCGGTGCTGTAGCTCCTATAGCCCATAAAGGCCAGACACAGAGAAACACACCATCTCACACACACTCAGTGTCTCACCACCCACTGCCTGGTGTTTGTTTAATATGGCATTTCAGTATGAGAACAGTATATCCTTCTACCCTCTTTATAAGGGCACAGCTAAGGCATTAGTTGAGATGACCCTGCCCCCCTTTTCGCAATTACACTAACACCTCACACAACGCACACATGCACACACACACACACACATGGTTGGCACGACTCAGATTTAACGCTACCCCAACTAAGAAAAGGCATCTGCTTCATCTCTCTTCACCCCAACTGCTCCACGACTTGCTAACAGCCTCCATGTCTTGTCCAAAAACTGCTCTCATGCTGACACAGACAAACACGTAGACACACACGCAGCCATTAAACACAAACACACACACACACACACACACACACACACACGCACACACACACACACACACACACACACACACACACACACACACACACACACACACACACACACACACACACACACACACATTACTGGGCCTGGCACCAGTGCTGGAATCTTGTTTGTCTGTCTGTGATGGTGAAGACGGTGCAGAGATGTGCTGAAAGACAAGATTTCAATGTTTATGTCCTGTTGGCATAAGTGGGACGACTCTTCAGATCCTAGCTTATCGTTGAACTGAAGTTGTTGCTGCAAAGCAATTAAATGCTGAAAAAAAAAAGAGGGATTGGAGTTTTCTCACTTTACATTATCTGCTTGGAGGTTTTGTTCAGCCTGTTCATAAACAGTTAATAAATTCAAGTCAAACAAATTGTGTGAAACACTGATATACACCGCTGATATTCTTAACAGACATTAAGATGTGACTGCTGGCAGCAGATGTGCACTATATTTGGTTGACTCTGTATTTTAGAGGTTGGGAAACAGAAGTTTATCTTACTTTATACAAAGTCTGCTGATGTTGCTGAAGGAAATTTGGTTTAAATAATTTCTTTTGCCAGAACGTGAGGCTTTGTTGGTATTTCTGTCTCTTTGCTCAACAACCATTTGATGAATTGCAGTGAAAATATGATGATGAACCATGCAGGTGATCTAATTCAACAGGTTCTCCTTTTCATGATGATGGATAAAATAACTGACCATATCAGTTTTGTATTTTAAAAAAATCAAATTTGTAGTTTATGTACCAATGAGGGAAAGAAAGGCTAAGATGCAGTGAAAAGATGATGATTTAACAGATATGTTAAAATTTGTTGTTAAAACTTGTCATGTATTGCGAACTGCAACTGTGTTGTCTTCCTCTGAACCCATAAAGTCATCACGACAGTAGCTTTGATGATTATTTATTACATGAAAATATGATAAATTAAAACATTTGCTGGAATCAGTGCTTTGTTTTTTTGAGTGTCAGGCCTTCTGGTTTTGGCTGCTCTCCTCTTAACAAGCAGAAAAAGACAACAGAGAATTACATTCAGACAGAAACACAAGGGACAGAAGGGATGTCTGATGCTGCAGAGAGTGAGACCAGATTTAAGGAACAGAGAGTGAATGAGCGAGAAATGTTTTACGCTGAGATGAACCACACAGAAAGCAAATGTCTAATGAAGCATAAAACATATATTGTACTGTAGATTAACGTCTCTGATTATGAATACTGAAGCGAAAACAGTTCATCTAAAACACTGAGAAAGTCCTGTACAGTAGAAGAGAAGATAGACAGAATGGGACACTGCTGCTTTCCACAGAAGACCACAGACATCCAACTCTGACAGACTCACCGATTTCTGACCTACAAGGGGGATAGTCTTTGAAATAAAACGTTCCAGTGAGATTTATTGGTGTAATAATGCTATGAAGAGGCCTCATTGTACATCATCAGCATCCAAAATGCCAAAATTGAAAAGGCATCCCCACGGTTTAGTGATTATAATGAAATGCTTCATTTCTCCAACAGATCATCAACACTCCAGGCTTACAGCTGACTGGTCTGATGTTCAGGAGAGCCGCGTTATGCTGATGTCCAAGAAATGCTGGCAAGGCGATTACTGTTCTCCAAAGTCTGGTGGCAGGACAAACGTCACAATCCTAAGCAGAGCTAAGCTGCGTGGCTTTTCTGAGATGTTTTTATTCAAATATAGCGCAAATTACTGCTGGTAAGATGAAGGTTACGTCTATTTTTAACAATAATGAAGGATTAGTTTTGTTATGTCCAACTGTATAATTCTCCTTCCTGTAGGGGAGTTTCTTGTAGCCAAGGGTTTCTCAGCAAAAAAAAAAAAAGTTTTTAAAATCTCCCCTTTGTGTGAAACTTGTTGCTGCTTCAGATCTACATCTAAATTTGTCTGAGTCTTCAGCCAGAGCAATCCAAGAATAAAGTGTCATTATCTATGTTGACTCAGCAAAATTTCTTAAAGATGTTAAATGTACAGACACAATATTACACTATCTAGTTACATTTGGACTGAAATAATCTCTCAAGTGTCCCTAAATGAGAAGTGGAATATTAAGAGGCACATGTAGCACTTAGAAGTGAATTAACTTGCTCTGCCATTATGATGATGAAAAAAGAAAAGCTTGGTCAGATCTGTTCCTTTAATCCTTATGGTCCGGATTGTGAGTGAAACAAAAATACATCTAGATTTTGATATCCCAAACGTCACCATAAGGATCATGTTTCCCCTCTCTGATTTAGTCCTAAAACCTCTGAATGTTTACAATAATCCATCCATGTGATGTATTGAGGTCGCTAAATTGTTGAACTCTGTGTCTTGGGGGCTAAATGTGGTAATTTGTTTTGATTTAATAAAGTAGGTGTTTTTCTTGGATCAAGTCGTCAAGGAGCAAATTGCTTTCTAATCACATCATACATGGAAAGTCCAGATGATGGCGGCGGACGGAGCTGAGCGCTGCATCGCTGCTGAGCCTGCGTGCTGCGTGAGCCCCATGCTAACCTCCACGTGCGAGTATTAACACAGCTCTGTTTTCATTGCAAAGGAAAACATGTCACTTCATTTGCCCCAGTTTAGCCCCAAATCACAGTGATGGACAGGAGCAAGGGAGGCTGCGATGCTGAGCACCCTTGTATTATATGGGTTGACAATCATGAATCAACTGGTGTACATCCAACTAGTGCACAGAAACAAGCAGTGGGTTATGATTAGTCCAGAGTACAACTCCACACAAGTCAAAGAGAGTGAAAGGTTGCCAAAATAAAGAGGTAAAAACATAAAAAAAAACTAGAACAAGTTATGCTTCTCCTGTTGAACAATGCTCACAAATGTGTTCTCACCGCTACACAAACAGTAAAAGCAGCTTTCAGGAAAGAGGCAGGCAGCAGAAGGGGGCCTGCGTGGCCATTCAAACAAGTAGCATGTGGCTGTGGGCCTAGAACAGCCAGCAGTACATTTCCATAACAGGAAAGGTCAGTGTTGTGGCTCCAGGGGCTTTAGAGACGCTAACACAATCCATTCTGGGAGATCTCGGCTCTGCTGCTCTACCTGTGTGCTCCATTTGCTGCTAAAGTCTAATATTACACACTGTATTGTATATCATCACTTTGAGCTGGACTTATTTTTGTTGGATTATATATAGCACAAATTATTCTTAAGGGATTTCATCTTGCAAGAGTGGCATTCTGAATTTGCTGTATCTTCAAAATAAAAGAGTAATAATAGTAACATTATTAATAGTAAGTAGTAGTAAAATCATAAGAAATGCCTCACATGACATATCACTGACTCTTATATCAAATATTAATACCAGCAAATCTATAAATGCATGAAGAGTCCAAGTAAGAAGTAAAGATTTAGTTCAGGTTTATTAATCCAGTAAATAAGGGAACTGTGAATCTGGGCTATATAAGAATAAATAAACTTAAACTTGAAAGTTGTGAGATACTTGATCCTGACTTGAATATTTTATTTATTTAGGATCAGTCAAAAACTTTTAGAGGATCAGATTTCTGTGACATTTTGTGGGAGACGTCCAAGAAACAGTCGATTAGAATACTATTTAAAGGATGCCTTACTGCAGTGGGATGGAGGCACTTACCATAATTTAGCTTCTAACTTGGATGAGAAAAAAATTGACACAGACATCCTCAAAGGATCTACTGTACAAAACATACACTAATTTTCTACAGTTGCGGCACCTGAATATTCAAATTTATACGACTCTTTGAAAATTTATTTCTGCGATAACAGAACTGGCAACCATGAGCAAATTGTAGCTGAAAACTGTACAAATTCAGTTTGGTGTCAAATTTAATATATCTCAAGTTACTCATTTACATATTAGAAAAAATGTCTTGGGCGAAACATTGTAAACGTAAGTCTAAATTCTTGGGGTAGTTTTCATGCTCAAAGAGTCAAACTAATACAGGATGGCTGCTGTCCTAAGACGCAATGTCCCTCCTATGAAACTACGTCCCATTGTTGGAGGTTTGAGTTCCCTGAATGGCTTCTGGTTTTTTTTTTATAGCTATTTGTAATTTGATTAAAATCTAATATCAATGTCTACTGTATGCACTGTAAACATATTCCTAGAACCCACAACCAAATGACCCCTTAAGTTCACAAATGAAGTGATTCAGTCTATTCCAACCATATAAGATGATAACAAACTGTCATTCCAGGTCTGGTCCTATCTCCACAAACATTCCGATTCTTAGCCTTATTTTAGAGAGTTTGACTTTGTTAGTGAGTTTGTGTAATAAAACGACAGAGAAACACGCAGCATGTGTTTTGTGTGTGGCTGTACCCTCTGACGTACAGTTTTTGAAGTTCTGTTCCATACAAAACAACAGTAGAGGAAGTCCAAACAGCTTCTGGTCTTTCTCTTGGACCAGGCCTCAGTGCCTCAGGGGGCCCATAGGAATAAAACACTCCTTAGCTCAGCTTCATATACCTCAACACCTGTGGCACACAAAAGCCCTCTGTGAGGGAAACGGTCCCTCAAAAGTCAGAAATGTTCAAGTACAACGAGGAAACAACAAATGTTGGACAACAGTGTATCTTTAGTTCTTAGACGTGATTTTCTTAAATGCATCAGTGAATTTAAACCTGCTGACAGGTACAATGGCTTTACTTGAGATACTGCACACTGAAATTATATTAGAATTTTTTAAAAATAAAATTGTCCCTCTACTTTTAAAATCCTGATTGAGATTCAGTGTCTTTGAAAACCTTAAATTGATTAGTAAAAGTGCAAATTTTTGTTTTTTGTGATCATTTCAGAACTTAATGTCAGATATTGGAACTCCACACAGCTCAGCGCAGTGGTCCCCTCTCACCCACTCCTTACCCGACCCACAGTTTTTTCCCATGGGGTCCAGTGCTCTCAGGATTGAGAATAAAACAATATTGACTTTGGAGTGGCTGAAAAAGACACAACATGGTTAATAGATATAATTATCAGACATAATTATCTCCAATAATAACAACAGATAATACCTCCCTGTCTGAGCACATGTTTGTTGTTGTGTCTGAAAGGATTCTCCCTGGAAAGAGGGGCAGGGCCACATCTACTCCCCCTGCACACAGCCAGACCTCACCTTCCGTGGGTGTGGGAGAGTCAGATTGCCGTCTGTCATGACCAGGTAAAGCTGAGATTTGAGGTTGCTTGCTGTGTGGATACATTCCTCTTTTGGAATTAGCATCTGTTGATTTTGTACTTCACTCACCTCAGAGCCTGACAAAACCTAGGGAACCCAAAACACAAACAGTACTGTTAAAAGTCTGCATAAGCCCCTGCATGGCAAGATTTTAATAACATTTAGCCAAACTCATTAATTTAAGACATTGCTATGACAGCACTGGAGACCAGAGAGTATTTTTTTCTGTCTGGTCCAGCAGACCCAAGTCCATTTACCTAATTAAAAAAGCAAACCAGTGGTCTCTATGGCTCTTTTGTTTACTGCTGTGTAATGCGGGGTATAAAACAAACAGAAAAAAAGCAGCACAAGTGCAGATTTATGGTAGGGTGACATGGAAGAGTTGGATTTGGAGGAACAGAGGCAAACGAAAGAGAACAAAGATAGTAGATGGAGCCTGTTATCTGAACATAGCACAACAACCTGAAAAATAAGAAAACAGCTGACCTGGCTCCTGTCAATGATGCTCGGTAATTAATACACTGTAGAGCATTCTGCTTGTGTAACTCATACAAAAACCTGCAGTGTAACACTTGCAGTTTCTTCTATGTGATTTCTAGCCATTTCTCTATTTTCTGTATCCACCTACACTCCGCAAGGTCATGGGGGCTGGGGATGATCCCAGCTGATACTTGGGGGCAACAAGCTGGGTAAACTGGACAGGTCACTAGAGTCAATAGTCTTGAGCCCAACAGCTCAGGGCAGTCCGGTGTTGCTTTGGTTGTCCTGGCCATAGTAGACCATCAGTCTGTCAAAAGAGGGTTACCAAGTGTGAAAGGCGACTTCTGTCTTTTTTCAGCCAGAATTGGTTTTACCCGTTTATACAATAATGGTTAGGAGGCATTTTGAAACATTTCCACTCCCAAGCCTGGTTTCAGTCCCAGAAAGCAAACGGCCAAAATGCAGCAAAGGGCTTACATGATTGGGCAAAGCAGTCGTAGAGTAAACCGCCCCTTACTGCCCCTTAACTCCTGGTCTACGTTTCACTTAAACCCAGCCAGGAGGAATTTATGAAACTATTCTTTCATTCTGTTTAATTCTGTTTTTTATTTCAGTTTATCAGTGTAAATTGATACACCGAGCCATTACAGCTAATTATTTTGGTTTTGAATACATGAGATGTTTTTATATTACTTTCTTATTTTCTCATTGTATGACTCAGATGGCAAAAAAGAAACAGCTCCGAGGACAGGAAGATGAAGTAACGAAGTGTGACGTGGATGGATACGGGGAGGAATAAAGCAACTACTTCTCAGAGGAGAGCAAAGGAGGAAAGTGGGATGAGGCTGTGGGATGAGGAGGAGGCAGGGGGAGGAAGAGTGATGATGCTGTGTAAGTACAACAGTCGATAAAAGCTGTAGGGGAGGTGATCTGAGCGTGTCTTTGTTCCCGTAAGTGGCTTACACACCGCCTGATGACTCACCTGCCGTAAGACTGCATCACCCACAGCATGAGATCATCAGGTTAATCTCACCCCCAACCGACAGACAAACAGGTAGACACAGTGAAAACAACTCACACACACACACTCGCACACACACACACACACACACACACACGCACACACGATAAAAGCATTACAGTCTTAACATGCCGACCCACTCAAGAAGCATCAACCCATTATAATATCAACCACACCAAATATCACCATCATCAATTATTAAAGATCAATAATTGATGATAGCTAACACTAGCCTCACTTTAATTCACTTAATGTTGACTTCTGTTTTTAGAGAAAGGGATCGGAGGAAAAAGAGGGAAAATCCTCAGGTAATAGAAATCAACAGGCTCCAAGGTTTAATGGGATGTATAACTGTCTTTTACCACAAATTGCATTTAAAGCATCACAATGAATTATTAATTTGTTTAATCTGGGTTTCTGCTGATCTGTAAGACTTAGAGCGTGGTATGGAGCATTCAGAGTACTTACGCTGTGGTCCAAACAACACTTTAGCTTTAGCTGTGGGACAAGCGTTGGGTTACAGGAGAGAGGAGTTGACTTCACTTACGATAGAAGGAACTAAAGACGCCAAAAAATGAAGAAAGATGGAGGAGACAAAGACAAGTAGGTATAAAACTGAAATATGCGGCAGTTTAATGAAACAAATGGTTGCCAGATGTCTGATTTACAGTGAACACATCAGAGCGGCTCTGTTTTTTGTCACACTTATTGCAGTGATGTTAGCTGACATTTGATCCAACAGGCCAGCATTTAGACAGCTGAGTGTTTATCAATGATGCTCTGAAACGTAAGTGGCTGATCTGGAGCCACCACTGGTTATGTGTATTTCAGCTTCACACAATATTTAACGAAACTGACCTAAAACCAGCAGATAGATGTTCATAATCATTCTTTTACTTCAAACATTTTGGAGATGAGAGCAACAACATGGCTTCCTTTTAAAAAAACCACAGAGGTCCTGCTCAGTCCTACTACTAGCACCACCAGCCTAAAAACACCGACCTACGAGCCCAGGATGAACCCATCCGGAAATAAAGCAAACACCAGATTGCCATCAGGGACATATAAACTAATGTGCGGATGTCCTCCAGGGACCACAAACCAACCTATGCACATGGAAAGTATTTCACGTTTTTTCATGCTGAGTGCATTTTTCATCCTCTGCTACAAAGCCTGAAGGTGCTGCCTTCAGAAAAGGGCCATAAAGTCCATCAACGAGCTGTGCAGTTATGATTGTAATGTGTTTGCTTAGTTTTACTCTCAGAATGCACTGGGCTTTGACTTCTGCTCAACCAACCTCAGCTCCAATTCTAAAATCCAGCTATTGTTAATTTCCATTGTATTTATGATGAAAAGGTTTTTTATTCCTCACAGTACGGCTGTTCACACGTGGACTTTGTATGAAAGCCTGTGAAGGTTTTGGTTGAGACTAACTCAAAGCTTCCCACACCTTGATTTTTAAATACTTGAAACTTTTTAAAATTATTTTAACTCTTTGCTGCAGACAAGCGTCTGGAGGCGCTCTTGGTTTCTGAACGGTTTGTGAATCAGGTTTAAATATTAGCCAATTCATTTTTCATTTGAATTCTGTTTATAATGTAAACTGTCATTTGTGGATGATGTAATATTGTTTTATACGACTCATTCCAAATTCAGCTGCTGTACAATCTGAGTCTCTAGAGGACAAGGACGGGACACACACACAAGACACACGTAACTACTGGGAATCGTTCTCAGGCAGCAGGGTGCTTTTCCCGTCAGTCATGTGACGGGCTCTGTTCAGGGATATCCCGGCGGTCATGTGACGTACTGCTCGCTCATTCGCTCACTCTTGTTCTCCTCTTCTCCCTATATCACAGCTGACAATGTCTGATTTAACACTGCTGGTCACCATGCTGCTCTGCTGATCAATTTCCCATATATAACAGTACAATCTCTTTTGTCCTCCCTCTTCATCCCTCTGCCGCCGCCTCCTCCTCCTCAGGAACTTAATCCACTGGCTGTCCCCACTGTTTCTTTGAATAATTCAGTGGAGCACTGCTGTTCACCACAAAGAGCCATCTCTGAGACACCGAGACAATAAGAGGGCAAATTGCAGATAGACAGCATGGTGGAAGGGTAAAAGGGAGGGAGTGGGAAGGAGATAGAGCGATGGCAGCAGATGTCCAACTGGGAGCTTCCCAGGAAACCCCACACTCATCTTCCTCATCCTCCTCTTCCTCCCTTCTGACAGTCCTAATCGCGCAACCCTGGCATAACTAGCTGTCACGGCAGGTCAACTGGAAATAGACGGCATTCTTGGCGGTGAGCATGACCTGATACAGACACCGACAGGGTGCATGCTGTGAAGAGGATCGTGTGTCCTGGGCGGCCATCATGACACGGCAAATCTGCCTGCAGCCTCCTGCTGAACGGAACGTCAGTCAGGAGAGGGAACCGGAGTCATGCCAGTGATTGCATTGTCTGGAACATGCAAATAGGTCATTAGACGTTTATGTGACATGTATGTGTTCACTTTCTTGCTGACAGTTTTACCTGTGTGTGAAATATGAAGCCACATCAGAGGTAGAGCTGACAACTGGAATGTTTCCCAGCATCTTCTTCGTTGTCAAACCACAGTTTGGTCGGTAGCTTCAGAGGTGCAGTTAGAATTTGTGACATTTGGAAGGAGCAAGGTTAGTTGTTTCAGGCTGTTCTTCAGAGTGGTATTGATTTTCAGGAAGGGAAAGAACGTATTCTCCCCCCAAAACCACTGGTTTTATATGAACAGCTGTGTTCATACTGGTGGAATCTTATGACTGTCAGGTATTTTGTTGAAAAACTGCTTGAACAACAGAAACTACTGAGTTATCCCCTAGTAAGGACACTCTGGCAGACTAGCAGAAGATATTCAGGCAAGAATTGGGTCATATTCTGGTCCAACAAAGTCTGCAGGTCATTTTATTGCAAATAGTGAAAGTGTTCAAAAACGTAGTTTAATTTCTATGGGCCTCATTGAAATCTTGGGTAAGAAGTTGTGATTTCTCAAGTAATGACAGGACCATTACTGTAGGTGATTTTCCACATCAGCTCTCCTATCTGTCCCTGATCAAAGTATAGGAAAACACTCAAGAATTAATCATTTTTGACAGTTTAAGTATTGAACTACATTCTTTGGCTTCAAGGGACCATTCATTTTCTCAACAGGTCAGTTTATGCGAAGGTCTGTGGGAAAAACCTGTCAGTAAGTGCAATGCAAATGCTGAGGGGAAAGGGTTGAAGAAAACCCCTCCTCACCACCGCGGTGCTTCGTGAACACTGGAGGAACTAAAGTACAATGGTGATGCAATGTCATCAACCAGAGGCTGAGGAACTCCTGACCTTTCATCTGCCCTTTCTGTCACTCACGCATCGTGCACCCCCCCAATTTCGGTGGCTGGTGGAGAACAAACTCGTGAAGGCAAAGGGCTTTCAGAAAAAACGGGGCATGTCGGGGCATTGATTTGTGTGTTAATGTCTGTGTTTGACAGAAAGAGTGAAAGAGAAATCAAAACAGAGGAAGAGGGAGTGAAGTGAAAACAAAGGGAGGAGACTGAGGCTGAGAGCTGAAGTGTTAGAAAGTTGAGATGAGGATGATGGTGGTAAATATAGTGAGGAGGCATTCAGAAGCAGTCATTTATAAATGATTGCATGAGTTTAAGTGATCTGGTGCTGCAGTGTGATATAGGTGGACGAGACAGTGTTTATGTAAATACCACAGACGGACTATTTCTGTACAATGTGTGTGTGTGTGTGTGTGTGGGGGGGTGTTTGTGAGACAGAGCCCCTGCAGAGTCAGTCAGTCTGCCGTTAGACTGTGGGGGATTCCTGTTTAGTCCTTCAGTGAATGTCTGGGGGCTCACTGTGAGGTGAGGGCAGGGTGCCTGCTGGTGCTGGTGGGAGGGTCTGTGTGATGTGTTGGGGAGACACAAGCAGCTGAACTCAATGATGTGTGTGTTTGTCTCTTCTTCTCTTCTCTCTCGTCCAGCCGTTTTTGTTCATGGAAACACAAACCACACCCTGAACATCGCGAGCCCACACCAGGCTGTTTTCATATTGTTTTACTGCTATCGTTGCATGTTGTTACATAAACACCATGGCTGGATTAATTCGCTGAGTCTTTTAAACATGCAGTGTTTACACAGTATTATTTTTCTTTTCCATGTTGTCTAATAAATTCATAAAGATATCCCTACTGGTTGTTTGAAATGCCCACCTTGTTGCTTCATGTAAAAAAAAAAATGTTTATTGGAAGGATTTCTCTACACTTCTGGCCTTCCTTTCATGATGTGCTGACAACAGGCTGTAAAGGCATCAGTCTGTTTTTGTCCTGCATATTCCCATGTGTTCAAATACTTTTGAAAGATGTAAAAATTTAGCATTATTCTACTAGTATTGAAGAGGTTTCTGACAGAATTTTCAAAGCATCCCTTCTACTGCTTTTTTTTTAGTTTGACCCAAACTCCACACTCCCCACAGACATAGGTTGTGGGGACGCAAGCTTTAAATGCTTACAATTAAAAAAATCGATGCTACCTTTTTCCGCAATATAATATTGGGAAAAAATGCACTTCCATTCAACAAAAATTATTCACAATTTATCCATTTCTCCACTTCAATTTCGAACCCGGAAATCGCCGTTATGTCTCGAGCGAGTCTCACCTGCGGGATTCAGCCCCGTTAAAATCAACTTGCATCGAGAGTAACGGCAACACGACGTCTGCTCATTTTACACGCAGCAGTGATAGAGCAATGAATTAATCTTATATTATCACCATGCCTCCGAAAAAAACCAAAAGACAATCAGTGCTTTTTCGGATAAAAATCAATCAGTAAGACAGTAAGAATGAAGATGCAGAAGAAGACAAACAAAACACAGCAAAATCCGAGCATTTGTACACCAACGGATGCAATTGTTTCCATGAGTGAGGCACTTTGATAGCTATGGAGAAAACTATTGCAAGGTATGCACACAACACAATTCAGTGAATGGTATGCACAAATCTGCAAAAAAATCTAAATTTCATGAGGTCTACCTTTACTTGCCACGCTGAACTGAACTCACCCATGTTGGCCATGGATATCCCCTCACTGCAAGAAGACCGAAAGAGATGCATTGCAAAACCCAATGCCAAGAAGAATAAAGCAATCTTAGTTCTTTTAAAAGTTGTGAAATGGATGGCTGCTGAAGATATACACTTCAACAGGCTTTTCAACAAGCTTAAAACTATCATTATGCATGACATTGGTGTACCTGATGTGGATCTCCTTAAACAACAAAACATGCATTATGACTCGTATGTCACAGAAAGCCAACTTTTGGATAGTTTGGCCGAATTTGCGGAGAGTTAATAGAAAAAAAAAAAAGGCATCTCCGGTATTATTCATCCTTGCACACAAATCAACTGTAAAAGGTTAGTTCTCTATGCTCAAATAATTTACTCTGATACAATATTTCTGAAACAGTTTTTTTTTTAAAGAATAACTACCAGGCTTTAACATTTTGATAAAAAACAATATGTAATTTCTTATTTTGTTTTTACTTAATAAACAGTTATGACATTATTAATAATATCATTAAAGTTAACAGTTTGTTTAGTTTTTATATTGTACTATTGGCTAAACTCAATCCTTGCATACGGCTTTTACCGTATATTCTGGTATTACTTTTGGGATGCATAAATGTCATGCTGGGATGCACAAATTTTTGTTGCAACGCATCCCAGGGATGCACTACTTTCTTGAGGTAAAATGAATTCTGCTCAATGCCACAATTTATTGTTTGGATTGATCTTCTGTACTCAAGGAAACCTTTATTTAATCCTGGATGGACTCAGATCAAATGATGTGGAGACTCCAATCTACTGCTCTTCTTCAGTCACATGTTTTAGCTTACTCTTTGTTCCTGTATGCAGACATCTGTTGTTCACATTTATCTGGTCCGTATCTCCACTGCAGATGCTGACCTCCACCAAAACAATAACTCTTCTTACATTGATCTCTGTGTTCCTCCATCTGATGATAAAATATCAGATGCACATGTTACGTGTCTACGGTCCTCCTGACCTCAGGAGACCACAGAAAGGTCAGCGGTGAGGGCACCATGCCCACTCTTCACAACCTGACACTCCAGAAACATGACAGCTGAGAGCAAAATGTGTGTTTGTGCGCATGTATAAGTGTGTTTTAACATGAGCAATTTGAAACTGTGGAAAACTAAACCATAGTAAGTTCTGTGGAGAAAACTGTTTATTTAAAATGGAGGCAGGCTGGTTTTTGAAATGTTTGCATGTGTTTGTATGTGTGTGAACAAATGACCAGAAAAACAGATAAGAGGAATAAGTGATCATTTGACAGGAACAGCATCTGTTTCTTACTCTGTGAAAATGGTAATGTCCTTGCATTACCCTTCATGCGAAGTGTGTGTGCTTGCCAATCTGTCAGTTTCTTACACACACACACACACACACACACACACACAGACACACACACCTACACACACATACACACACGAGAGAGAGAAGTCACGCATATGCATACATTCGCACACACACAAAGAAGCCCTGCTGTCAATCACAGTGGCAGGAAACAGACAACCTATTCTGTCCCCTGGCACAAGTCCCTTAAACTGTGTCCTGCTGCTGCAGAGAGAGCACTGTGTGTCACACGCTACAGATACAGGCGAGCCTCTGTCACACACAGATGAATAAACTCTCTCACACACTCACATGTGTAGCACAAAGCCAGTGTTTACATCTGGATACAGGCAAGGGCGGAACTCATTCATACATGTTGCACATAAATAAGATTGAAAACCATGTTAAACAATGAGAGTGATCCATCCCACAGTGGTCACCCTGGCCATGTGCATGTTTGTGTACATATAGGAGGTTTATCATGAATAATAACAACAACAATAATAATAATCATAAGAAAAATCATCACCATCATCATCTTTCAAGAAATACAGATTTTGAAGAAAAAAACATATATTTTATAAAGGATGGAACACCACAATCAAATTTAAGTAAATGCCTGTTTGGGGTGGAAAGCAGTAGATACCAATCGATATCCAATCAATCTCTCACATCTACTAAACAGGTAAATCACAGTCTACAAATCAATCAATCAACCAATCAATCACTCTACAACTTTTATTTGTAGAATGCTTAATCACGTCAGCAGACATTTGAAGTGCTTTTACAGAAAGAGAAACCCAACAGAATCCTCCAGAGCATAAGTGACAGCAAGATAAATGGCAAAGTAAAAACCAAACTCACTAATGAACATATTGATTATAGAAAAATGGACACATATTTGTCAGCAGCATCAGTGATGCCTTCAAGAGGATGAGGAGCTCGAACAAAGGGAAGGAGCTCGGTAGAATCTCAGCTGATTCACATTAAGAAGAGTCAATTGAGGAGTTTCAGGCATGTGGATGTTCAGGCTCGATGAAATATAGAATATCTGCAGTGAGTTCTAGTTCTATGCTGGGATATTCTCCCACTTGGACCACTAAGCAGCCCACCCGGGAAGCATCCCCATGAAATGTCCACACCTCCTAAACTTGCTCTGTTTGACATGAAGGAATAGGGACTTTACTCTGAGCAGTCTGCAGTTGTCTTTGTTCCTCACCCATAGGACTGGGTTTTAACAAGCCCCGTCTGCCGTTCAAGACTGAAGAAGCCTCTTGGATGAAGGCTGAAATGTCTTCAAACATTTCTATTTGACTTCACTCAACACAGAGACCCACCATAGTATCTCAAGTTTCAGAAGACTCATTGACATGAGGAGAGAGACCAGAGTAAAATCAACCAGAGTAGGAAACAGCAACTTCACAAGTCAGTTAAGGCTCATTTATGCTCCAAAATACATATGTGAATGGATATGTCCACCAGTAAATGTTTTTTTCCTTGCTCTCTGCAAATTTCCATACATCTTTATCACTGACATTAATACAACTGCAGTGGGACAATGATAATTTAACAGTTTTGTCAACAACAAATATGGCAACAGTTGTAGAACAATGGATATGTAGCCTCTATTCTGTACCTGGTGGTGATCTGAGTTCACTGAGTGCAGGTAGACTTGAAAATGGTGAATTTATTTAATTTTTTCTTTGTTGTGTCTGAACATGTTTATCATGTTTTGTTTTAATTGAGGTCTTCCTCTACTTGCGGCAGTATTTCTCCATTTTGTCCATCTTGTCTGCATCTATTCTCTGAATTACTGTCTGACTATCTGTGGAATGAACAGAGGATGCCCAGAAGACTCTACCTCAGTCTTTAACATGAGCATAAATTGGCCTTTAGGGATACCTGGGCGTCCTTCTGGAGCCAGGCCTGGTGAGCATTTATACCATGGAGGTCTGCCAGAGAACAGCCCAGTAAAATTTCACTGAGACATTTCGCTTGTGAGCCCACCTTCTGCAGCAGAAGGCGTTGGGGTTCAATGAAAGCATGCTGAAGAAAAAGTTATTGGAACAAACATTGTCTCATTGCTTCCTGATTTAACAGATAAACGTATTTTGCTCTTGCCTACATGATTGTGGATGACAGAAGCTGGTTTGAACAAGTAGAAGTCAGTGATTAGTAAACACTTAGAAATTGTGCACAGAATGATTAAGAAAATAAATAGGCCTTCATTGGTTCAATCCAGTAAAGTGCTATTTTGATTCAGGAAAAATACCATCTAATTACACTATATAATGCAATTGATTAATAATCACATAATCCCAATAATGAAATAGATTTTACCTAGAAATTAAACCCAAGGAAGCATCCCTCTCAAAAAGCTGTGTTTACTCATCCAGTGCCAAACAGCCCACGCTGGGTTTTCTTCTAATCTATGGGTCATCTTCCCTTTTGCAACTTCATCTCAAAAGGGAAACAGTGGTAAAGCTGGCACTGACCTTCAAGGCGAGTCATCCACACTGAAACCATAATGAGGCTCTTCCTTCCAGAGGCTTCACTGCAGTCCCTCCCCAGATGACAGCAGGAAATGGAATTTTTTTGAAACGATCAAAACAAGTTGAGAGTTGTAAATGGTTTGAGTTTCCGACAAAGACAATGTGCCAGATTCCAGCGCCTTAAGGGACAGAATCATATCACAAAGAATCCTCTGTCTGCCTAAAATGTGTGCACAGGCATATACCCGCTAGTTCACACACAGATAAACACACACACACACGTTTAATCATCGACAGAGTTCCCACATGGCCACACACATCACACATAGTGTCTACTACAAGTTAGGATATCCTGGGAAAATGGCACCACATACAAATGTATTTGAGTTGAATCTTTATCATACCTGTGTGTCAGGGCTTTGCCTGGTGCATGCCTCTGCATATCCTAAACCACTGGTCTTAGAGTTTGTGTGTGAGATAGTCTTCTGAGCCTAAAGGCAGCCTTACGTGCAATAGGACTCTGCTTTTGTTTGAGGAAAGGTTCAGGAGGGATGAATTCCGTTTCTGCGTGTGTGTGTGTGTGCGCGCGCGCCCGTGTGTGGGGTCAGGCAGCCCATTAGCAAGACATCCACTGATCTAATTGCCTCTTTCCAGCACCCAGTCTGACAGCTCTGTAATCTACAGTTACTCACAGCACTCACCATGGTAGGTCTGTTTTTGTATGAGAA